>JBBYHL010000005.1:1091138-1204295 GCA_038381835.1 Adansonia madagascariensis
TTTTTAAAGTCCAATCTAGCTAGTATTTTATGATCTAGCTTATTGTCATCCCTGTTAAGAACCATTGTCAAGAACCTCTGTCAAGAAATCTTTTCTAAAGTCTAATATTGTGGGAATTTCATGGTTCAGCTTATTAGTCAAGAACCTATAACAAGAACTTTTGTTAAGAACCTTTATAAAAAAATCCTATCTAAAGTTTGATGTTGTTGGAATATCATAATTCAGCTTATTGGCATCCTTACTAAGACCTTTTGTTAAAAACTTTTGTTAAGAACATTTGTCAAGAACCTCAATCAAGAAATCCTTTCAAAGTTCAGTACTATTAATCATAATTTGGCACGTTGGCATTTTATCATTTTTAAGTCAAACCTAGGGATAGCTCGAGCCTAGCATCGTAGTCTAGGTCTTTCATCTAGAGCTTTTCAAGAAATCTTTTCAAAGTCTAATGTTGCTGGCCATGATACATTGACATTTTGTCATCTTTAAGTCAAACTTAGAGATAGGTCAAGCCTAGGATCAAAGTCTAGGTCTCTTATTAAAAATTCAAATTTAACTTTTTTTTGCAAGAATTAGATTTGTCGCCAAAATTGTGTTTTATTCCTAGATGATATTAATTTAGTCTTTTCATAGGAACAGAAGGTAGCATTAAGCATACTTGGACAAAATGGTGTCTATCGATCTTTTCTTTATTCATGATACTCAACAACAACCCAAAAGAGGTGGTTGTAGACACCCCATTTTGTCTAAACTAATTTTTAACACCTTGAGACCTAATTTAAAAGTAATAGAATAAAATAACAAAAATAAAAATAGGGATGATCGCTGAGTGCCATGTCATTAGGCAAATTAGGTAACACGATGCCAGGCAAAAATTTTTTTATGGGAGGTTTGAAATGCCTAAGGACTATATTAAAAACTAAAAGAAAAAAATTTTATGGGAGGTTTAAAATGCCTAATAAGGACTATATTAAAAAAAATGAAAGAAAAAAGGCATTGATGGTCATTATTTAAGGAATCATCAGGTCTATACAAAAGAGCACATGTCATTTCCCATCATTCACAATAAAAGTAAGGTTTTTCGGAGGGCTAAAAGTATGAAAAGTCCATAATTTTACAAAAAAGGTATTGATACATGGCCTTTATGTATTGATACAAGGCCTTCACATCATTGAATTTCAAAATTCCACTGTTCGTATCAATACAAAAGATAAATGTATTGATAAATAAGCTAATTGTATCGATACAAGGTTATGTTATAGCTAAATCTAATTTTTGGCCAAAGTGTATGGATACACAAATGATTGTATCGATACATCAGATATGATTTTTATTGTATCGATACATTCTAGGTTTTTTGGCTAGATGTATCAATACAATATCGAATGTATCGATATATCCTATGAATTTTGCCTTATTTATGGCTTTTTCATTTTATGCCCCTCTACATTAAAACACAAAATTAAATCATGTTTTTTGCATAAAAAATCATCCAAATTCATACCAGGCCTCAGCATTAGACTTTTGGTTGGGTTTAATTGAATTTATGGGACCTAAATAGCCGGTACAAGCATGACTTTATGCAACTTGTTAGAAGGAAATATTGATTTTCTCATTACTCAGCTACATAAAATGGCCTTGATCCATTGTTTTTGTTGAAAAGCCAATATATTTAAATGTTAGCTAAGCATAGTACCTTGTCCATTCATGAGGTACATACACCAAGACCAAAAATGCCCTTGCTTTTTGCATGTGGTCTTCATTATTCACATGGTCATCTAAGGCCAATATTCTCATCTGAACAGGGAGATATTCATAAAAAAAATCTTTAAACACATTAAGAACACTATCCAAAAGAAAAAAACTCTTTTCAGCACCATCCTCTAAAAAAAACCCTGTAGCTCTTTAAAGCCACCACCAAAAACCTTCTATTCAACCCTTTTTTCATTTTAAACCTCTCTTCCATTATTAGCACTTCCTTTAAGCTCATTTTGGCCATCCTTTTCTTACTAATTAATAGCAAAAAGAAGGGAAGAAGTGAGCTCGAAGTTAACAAGTTTTTTGTTTAAGGGTTAAAGCAAGGTTTGAAGCGACTTGGTACAACTTTTATCCCCTTTTCACCTTATTTTCCTCTTTTATAACCATTTTCATCATTCTAAAGAGCCATATCCATGTGATGATGACCCTATTCCTTAGACTCTTATGCATTTTGTGCCTTTATTTAGGGTAGACCTAGGATTTTTAGTGTTATATTTGATACCTCTTGTTATGCTTTATGATGTTTGTGTGCTTGGTTTATCTCAAAAACATGTTTGAATTTGTTCTAGAAATTCTAACAAATTTCTTGCATGAACATGTTTATATCATCTCCTATGGCATGATTTTTGAAGTTATTCATAAAGCTAACACTTCCATGCATCTTATTGGTCATTATCTTTCATTTTTTTTTCATTATTTACATGTCAAGATACCATTTTTACTTGTCAAACATGTTATTTATGTTCATTTTCATGAATTTCATATTCAATTCATAATATATTTATCAATATAGCATTTTATTTGAAGCTAGCATTTCCATGCATCTTATTAGTTATTTTCTTTCACTTTGTCAACATTTACATATCAAGATACCATTTTTATTTGTCTAAGATGCTATTTATAATCATTTTCATGAATGTCATATTTAATTCCTTATATACTTGTCAATATGATTGTTTAATTACTGTCAACAACCCTTTTTCAAAAACCCTTAAGTTAAGACCATACTAACTTCAATTAATGAGAACTAACGTAGGCTTAAGGCTTTTATTCAATGGTCTTCCAATCTTTGGGAAAAATCAAGTTTTATGTTTTGATTCAAGGGTTATTGAGACTAAATGTTATATTTTCAAAAATAAAAATGCTTTTTTCATTATCTAGAATGGCCCATGTCTTGATCTTTTTATCTAAACCTTTTATGTTGGTGACATCATTAATGAGCTATTTCATCATCTTAAACCACTCTAGGATTATGTAAATGAGCTCGTGAAGCCCATGTTGCTTTTTCCTTTTGCCTTGATAGCACAATGGTCACGACATGAAAAGTTATTTTTAGACCATAGATCTCTTTTCACAAAGTTTTTGATATTTTTCCTTGAGATGGAATTAAATTAACTTTCCAATAGTATCTTGTTTGCCAAAGGATCATTTCAGATAAGGGACTTTTAATTTTTTGAATCTATGTTATATGGAACCCTTGGAATCAATAATTTGCATCCATTTAGGACATTTTAGCCCATCACATACTTTTATTAAATTTTTAAAATATTTGTGCTAAAAGTTCATGAAATTCACTTTCCAAAAAAGTATCATTTGCGATCTAATGATTCAAAATGAGACAGGAATGATCTTTCAATGTTTACCATGCCTTTTTCCTTGATATGCTATCAATAACGCACCAGACCCAATTTCGAAAATTATTTCCACTTTAAAAGCAATTTTTTGGGATTTTCAAAATATTTTTGTATTAGCCTTTATCAAGCCACCCTTCCAATGGTATCTCACTTGACCCCTAAAGCCTTAAGATTAGTTCGAAATAAAATTAGAAATTAGGATAGTGTGAGGCTACCTTTTGTTTTTACTTCATTAAAATTAATCAATTTTTTTAATTTCCACTCTAGGGCATTTAGATGTCTCTGAGTAAACTTGGTCAACCTTAACAAATCACAAAAAAGCATGTTGTGACCTCTCTAGGCTTATATCAAGGCATGAACTAATTTTTTAGTTTTATAATCTTTATCTTATTGATTTCTCTCTTAATAAAAAAACACCTATTTTGTAAAGAATTTGTCAAAATGCCATTTTTGTCAAGAAATTAACGAGTCTTTTTTAATCCAAAATTTTCAAGGTCATCCTTCCAAAATTTATTAAAATATTCACTAGTATGGATACTACAACCACTTTTTCTGAGGGGATACTATAACATTGCTTTTCAAAAATTGTCAAAATTTAAATTTTATCTCCCTCAAATTCTTCCAAACTCATCATGATTTAAATCATTTTTCAAGCGTTAAATAATCATTGAATCCGAACACATCTCAAAAATTGTTGACTCTATTATTTCAAGATAATCAATGATGATTATGAGATACATGTCAGTCATCCCTTCCCCTTCCCCCTTTTTTGTGTGATTTATATTATGCAATGTTATTTCCTTTTCATCTTACTAACATGTTTTCTTTCTGCGATGTTCACTTTGCATTCATGTTTTTAAATAATGTTTTCAAAAATTATAAGGCAATATTATATGTCAGTATCTCTCTAGTGCTGGACATGAAATATCTTATTTTCAAAGCTAAACCGAAGAACATATTTGGGGTGCATACATGATTTTAGATTTTTACTTAAAACCTAGATTTATTTCATCCAAATTCATACATAAAAAGGGGTTTACATTCAAATAGTGATAAGTCAAAATTGAGGAAGTTGAAACTAAGTTAAAACATGGCTCAAAAGGTATCAATCTCGAGTGTTGTAAGGAGGTTTATACTTTTTTACGCATAACCAACTTTTAAACCTAATCGTTGAATCTCTAGACCATATAGACCATGAAAATGATATTCTGAGTTTTGCAACTCAGAATATCATTTCCAGTAGGCATCCAATCATGCATAGTCTAAAACAATCGAGGGTAACATTGGCCAGTTCGAGGTGGCCACCTAAGACTAGTTGGATAAGCAATTTGTCCGATGGTCCCCTTTTAGTTAAGAGTTAAGAATCCATACTTTTTTGTTTCCATTACGTAAAAAGGAAAAAGTCTTGGTCAAGAAGACATTTCCTTATTGAGAAGATATTTTTAAGTCGTGCGTGTTTCCACTTGCAATTAGGCGAGAGGCACAGATGTGTTAACTTTAATTTGGATTTTATTCAATTTCAATATTCAATATTTAATTCTAATTCCCATATTTCAAATTTTTCCAATTCTAAATTTATTATTCCATATAAGAAAATTGGATTTTAATATTTCTAGAAATTAAAATATTTTTGCAGCTAACTAGAGAGCCACAGTAATAGGAAAGGTCAAAATATCTTCTACACCCTACTTGAGGACCGAAGGAATATGAAAGGTTTTATTTTAATAATCAAAATATCTTACGTACCCTACTAGAGGACAAGACGAGTACAAAGGTTTTATTTTCACAAAATTCAAAAAATCTTAATTTTAATTTTGAAAAGGATATCTTGCTATTAAGATAATTTGTAGAATCCCTCTCATGTGCCGGGAGATGCCATGTACTATTTTAACTTGGAGACATTATCTTAATTTTTGAAAATTCTCAATTTTAGTAAAAATAATAATGTTTCTCCTAAGACTCAGTTTTGACTTCACGTATGAAACTAGACTCTAAGGACCTGGACATGGTTGATAAGACCAAAATGTCCTCTAAAGTACCTTCGAGATAGAAGTATCCTAGTAATTTTAAAAGACTTGGGTTAACGCAAAATAACTAAAAATGCCCCTAAGTTATACCTTCAATATGAAAATATTGTAGTAACCCTAAAAGACTAAAAAGATTATAAAAGCTGAACTTATCCCTAATGTATACCTTCATCATGAAAGAATCCTAGGGACGACATAGGACTTGATTCTAACATAAAATTACTAAAATGCCCTTAGAGACTACCTTCATCATGAAAGCATCTTGATAACCTTAAAGAACTTAAAAATGATAAGAAATGACAATTTTACCTTAGATGGATAATTAGAACATTAAAAGTGGCCTAAAATGCAAATAATTTATAACTAAACCCTTAATCTTTTTAAAATTACACTTTAAGCCCAAAATGACTAAAAATGTAAGAAATGTTCCTAAAATGACCAAAATATCATATATGGGTAACTTGATATGAGAAAGAACCCATTTTGACTGTAAAATACAAGGATTTCTAAATGTACTCAAATCTTTGCTAACTTTACAATTTAGTTCCTACATGAAATTATTTACAAAATCAACCTAAAATACATCACAGAAAATTATGGAAATCATACCAAAAGGCATACACCTTTGGCCTTGGAACAATTTTTTCAAGTTTTACAAATTAGTCCCTAAACTTTCCAAAATTGCAAAAAGACATTTAAAGGCTAAAAAATGTATTTCAACATGTTAAAAAATGCTTCAAACAAATTTCTAAGGGTATATAAAACTCTTGGCCAAACGTGGAAGGCTTTAAAATATTTTTTTTTTGTACTTTTATGTTTTGGTTCTTATATTTTCTATAATACTAAATAGCTAAAAAATTAAAAACATCATTTAATCACCTTATTAGGTTCGGCCAAGGCTTGGAAACAAAATTTTGAGAAACTTATTTTGTAGTCCCTACAACTTCTAAAAATCACAAAATAGTGTAAATAACACAAAAATCAAGCATAAAAAATCTAAAGGCTATGATTATTTTAACACAAAAATCAAGCATAAAAAATCTAAAGGCTATGATTATTTTTTATCAACATCTAGAACAACAAAAGAAACAATTTTTTCTCAACACAACATCATGAATATTAATATAAATATGTATCACCAAGCTTAGATATTAAAAAAATCATAAAAATAAGCCATATACAAATGTTTTATCAATACATTAACATGAAAATCCCAAGGAAAATAGTATCAATGTGAACATATAAATGACAAAATCAACACCATATAAATATCATCTTTCATGAAGAAAATCAAGCTATTATTGAGAAAAATTAAGCATAATAACTAAATCAAAGAAAATTGTTCATAGCCATCTTGCTTTGCCTTTCAAAATAGATCGATATCCATGAGCTCAAGCATGATATTGGCTCATTAAAAGAAAGAAAATTGAATGAAATAAACAAAAGCTAAAAAATTTTCCAAGCATTTATAAGTATGAAAAGCCTAATTTTTTTCTTAAGTATTTGAGCTAATTTTTGCTTAGAAAACCAGTAACTATTACTTGAAAGATCCTTCCCCTATTTATAAAGGAAGGATTTCGGCCAGTCTAGGATGAAACCACCTTCATTGAAAATTTCCTTTAATTTTTCATTTTTTATTTTAATGTTATTACATAATATATAAAATTAATTCTTAATTAATACTTTTGCCTCTTTATATTAATGATCAAGCATTAGCCATATGGGCTGATGCCTAGGCTTCATGATAATTTTGATGATATTAATTTTTATTGATGAAATTCAATCTCGGTTAAATTAATTCTTGAATAATAGCACTATCAAATTCTTACAGTAAAATAAATATACAAACAATTTCACAAATGTAGGAAAAATAAAATTTTAGTAGCAAATTTTATTAAAAAAATAAAGTAGAATGACTAAATTGTAAAAAATTGAAAGTTATAAACTCAAAAAATAAAATTTCACATGATAAATTCAATTATAAATTTAATCATGTAAAAAGACTAATTAAACATTCATATGAAAATTTTGACCCAAAAGAATGAAAATAACTTTTAAAGAGAAAAAAACATGAATTAAAAATTTTAAACTCATAAAAATTTACGATCAAAGCCCTTTTAGATAAAAATTATATTTAATAAAAATGAATCAAAATTTTAAAACTTTATATCCAAGAAATTTTATTGAAATATGTAAAAAGTTTTAAAATGTTAAACACTAAAAAATTTTTACAAAAAAAAGTTTGTATTTTAGAGTTAAAAATTTTCAAAAATACATTCAAATATTTTAACCTAATATTCAAAATATTGATTTAAAAAAAATAAAGATGAAAATCTAAAATCTAGAACAAATTTTATCAAAAAATTTTACGAGTAGAATACTCGAGATACTGTCAAAATTTCAAAATTAAGTAGTAAAATTAACCATTTAACACATCGTGATATAAAATAGCAATATTTATTTTTTCTTGAATATTCTTTTCAGTGTGCATATTAGTATAAATACTACACAGTTATCAATAAAAGAAATGACAATCAATTTGCTAATTTTTATGAAAAATCTCGTGAAATTCTTAAAAATAACAAAATCGATCGTGATATCATCTACAAAAATGAATTTTAAAATTTGACAAGAAAATATTTAAAAACCAATTTTTCTCTTGAATATTTGTCTTTTTTATCCGAGATTTATGCTCAATGACCCTCAAAACTAAACTTTTTCTGTCATGTGTATACCCGACCACTTAAGTATGACTAAATTGGTCTTGAAAATGCCCAACTTGCTTAGAAGAGGTCGACCTCTACTAGGCCAAAAGATTCTCAATCTTAGATATTTAGGACTAAAAAAAATTTGCTCAGATGAAATTAGATGTCTACAGCTGCCCTTCTTTCATTGTTGCTCAGAATCATAAATAGGGTTAAGAGGCCCAACTTCAAATGTACATTAAAACAAAATAACTAAGGATGAAACTTTAGGTTTGAATAGTGATAAGATGTGTTGCAACGTGGCTGGGACCTAAATTTTGATCGAATCAAACTTAAAGGCCCTCGTTCCTATATATACCATTATTTTTTATTTGTAGGAGCCATATCATTATTATTTTTATTATTTATTTTTGATTTAGGGATAAGTCACTGAGATGAATCGCTCACTCTACTTAACCTAATAATCATTACGAAACAACCATTTATCTTAGAGTCGCCATCAATCTATTGGCCAGGTGAGATTGGTTACCTATTAGAATAAGTATTTTAAAGGTTACGAAATGCAAAAAATAAATTTTGAGATCTACGATAATACTGGAGATCATATAAAAGGGTTTGTGAGTCGATTACAATCACTAATAAGGATCGATCCCTCTCATGATGCCTAAAAATTAGTGCCTTATTAATTACATGTTAACTTAAATTTTGATTTTTATTCAAATCTATTATTCAATATTTAACTACAATTCCCATGTATAAAAATAATTTTCTAAATTAATATTCTATATGAGAAAATCGGGTTTCTAAGATTTTAGAAATCAGAATTTCTTATGTGTGCCAGCGAAGGACCAGATGAACACAAAATTTTTATTATTCTCTTTCGTATCCCAATAGAGAGCCAAAGGAATATGATGGTTTTAAAAAATCAAAATATCTTTTGTATCCCACTAGAGAATCGGAGGAATACAAAAGGTTTTATTTTATGAAAATTAAAAAATCTCAATTTTATTTTTGAGAAAGATATCCCATTATTAAAATAATCCAAAGAATCCCTCTCATATTCTAAGAGAAGTTCTAAGTATTATTTTAACTTGGAGACATTGCCTTAGTTTTCTAAAAAATTTAAATTTTATTAAAAACATTAATAAAATATCTTAATACTTGAAAATAGTTTAAAAAGATGAACATATTTTTAATGTATACCTTGGACATGAAAGTATCCTAATAATCACATAAGACTTGGTTCTAATGCAAAATTACTAAAATGCTCTTCGGGTGTACCTTTAATGTGAAAGTATCTCGATAACTCTAAAAGACTCAAAAATAGTCTAAAATAATTAACCTATCCCTAATGTATACCTTCAACATAAAAGTATCCCACTAATCATATAGAGTTGGGTTCTAATGCAAAATTACCAAATTACTTTTAGGGTACCTTCAATATGAAAGTATCTTGATAACACTAAAAGACTTAAAACTAATCATAAAAGGGTGAACCTATCATAAATGCACACATTTGGCATAAAAGCATCTTGGTGACTTAGTCTATGGATGAATTTTATTGTCATGGGCTCTCATCATTCTTTTCTAGCTTATTCATCCATACAGGATTGCCTTCAGTGTCTTTTCTTCAATGAAATACAATTGCTCATAGTGATAACAAACCCACTCAACTTCCTCTAACTTATTCTCCATCAATACCCGAAGTGAAGAGAACTTTAATTGTTAAAATGGCTTTCATACCATAGACAAATGAGCAAGGCAGGAGAGCAAAAGAGAGCTTTTATACCAATCATTTTAAGTGTTCACCATTTTCCCTACAATCTTTTTGATGTTTTTATTGGCTGCCTTTATGGCTCATTTTATATTCAGACAATATGTCACTGAATTATTTTGTGAAATTTTAAGCTAAGTACACACCTTTATCATCAATTTATTATTCAAACTAGAGGCATTTTTCAAGAATCCCGAATCAACAAATAGGTTTTCAAGAATTTTACACCGTTCACCTTATCATATTTGTATAGGAGGCCGCTTCGACCTATTTGGTCAAGTCAACTATAGCCACCAAGATGAAGCCATAACTATTCAAAGCTATAGGGGTATTTGGTCCAATAATATCCATACCCATATGGAGAAGGGCCATGACATGGTTATGATGCGTAATAGGGAAGATGGTATAAAAATTTTATCAGCATAGACTTGGCATCTATGACATTTTCGGGCATACTTAATACAGTTACCCTTCATAGTCATCCAAAAATAGCCTAGTCTCATGATTTGCCTTCCCATTTTGTGTCCATTAGCATAGATTTTGCAAACCCCTTTATGTATTTTTTCTAAGATTCTTTGCACCTTAACAGCATCAACATATCTTAACAATGTCTGATCATGAATTTTTAATAAAAAATCTTACCACCTAAAACAAAGTTTATTGCTAGCCTTTTTAAAGTTTTTTTTATCATTTTTAGAAGCATTATGTAGATATAATCAATCTTTGAGGTATCTCATGAAATCATAATACCATGGGTAACTATCGATTTCTGCTTTGACATTATGTCAATGAATAGAAGACTCATATATATTTATCTAAATTGGGATCACTTCTTGCCCTTCATTTACTTTGAACATTAAAGCCAGGGTGGCTAAAGCATCTACCATTTGATTATCATCCTGAAGCAAATGGATAAATTTTATTTTCTCGAACTCTTTTAAAAGTTCAAAAATTAACTTTTTATACTGTAACAACCTCGAATCTCGGGTTTCCCATTGTCCACGTAGCTAATAAATTAGCAAGGCTAAGTTTTCATAAATTTTTAACAATAAAGCTTTTATCTAAGGCTACTCAGAGTCCCATTACACATGCCTCGTATTCCACCATTTTATTTATGTAATCAAAATCTAATTTGGTAGTGAAAGGATATTAATCTCTTTTTTGGGATATTAAGATTGCCCTAATTCCGTGACCCTAAGCATTTAAAGCCCTATCAAAATACACCTTACACATTAACTCCTTGGACTATTCCCCTTCCTCATCTACTAAAATATTAATCAATTTTTCATTAAGTAAGTCAAGGTCTAAAAGATAGTAATCATCGAGCACCAACTTGCTAAAAATTTAGCAATGTCTTTTATGGTTTTCTGACTCATGTAAACTATGTCATACTCCGACAACAAGACTTGCCACCTAGCTATCTATCCTGGTAATGTGGTGCTTTGAAGAGATACTTAATCAGATCTATATTGGTGATCGCCACGTAGTAGGACACATCATAGATTGTCAAAGCCTTTTTGCAGTCTAAACTAAGGCACAACATATCTTTTCTATCTAAGAATAACTTACCTCATATTTTAAAAACTTTTTACTGAGGTAATAAATAGCCATTTCTTTCTACCCTATTTCATTATATTGCCCTAACAGATATCCTATAACCTCTCAAGCACCGTGAAGTACAATATTAGGAGTCACCCAAGAATTAATTGTATAAAATAATGTTTTGCTTTTTCAAATACCATTTGGCAATTTTCATCCCATTCTACCAGATCATTTTTTTGATGAAGCTAAAAAGTTAGATCACATTTGTTCATAAGTTGAGAAATAAAATGGGCAATTTTATTTAATCTTCTAAGGTAACTTTTTACTTCTTTTTGCATGCAAAGAGGCTACAATTCCTGAATGGCTCTGATCTTATTAGGGTCAACCTTAATTTTTCTTTCACTTACAATGAAGCCTAATGTCTTCCTCAATCTTGCAACAAGATTACACTTCAATTGGTACTTTCTTAGCATTTTAAACAATTTTCATAAATCTATAATATGCCACTCCTCTTAGGGTGACTTGGCAACCATATCATCCATGTACACTTTAATTTTTTAATACATCAGATCATGGAATAGAGTAACCATTGCCCTTTGATAAGTTATCCTAACACTTTTCAATCTAAATGGCATTACCTTGTAATAAAAGGTTCCCCATATTATAATAAAGATGGTATTTTTCATGTCTTCTAGCACCATTTTGATCTAGTTATACCTCGAGAATCCACCTATGAAAGAAAATAACAGTTTTTTATGGTGTTTTCAACCAAGGTATCAATATGGGGAAAAATTATCCTTCAGATTTGCTCGATTCAAATCTCGATAATCAATACATATTCTAACTCTCTTATCTTTTTTAGGAACCAGGATGATATTCATGACCTACTATGGGTATTTTGCCACCTCAAAAAATCTAACTTTGAATTGTTTCTTTACTTTTTCTTTAATCTTTAAAAGCATTTTCAGTTTTATTCTTCTTAACTTTTGCTGAATCAGCTTGTAGTTTAGTTAAGAATAATTTATGGACCACAACCCTTGCATCTAGGCCCAACTTATCTTAATAGGACCATGCAAATACATCTTAAAACTCTTAAAGCAGACTTGCCAATTTTTTCTGGTAATAAGCATGAGAACAGACCTTACTCTGACTTTTTTTTCTATCATCTTTATTATCCCTTAAATTTATTACTTATTGGTTCGTTATGGGGCATTATTCATTCATCTTCTTACTTAATCATTTTTAGCAAATTGGGAGGTAAAGTATGATCTTTAACATTTTCTTCAAAATTAACTTTGTTCAAGTTCAAAATAGACCTCTAATTCCTAATGAAGATCATTTGCTTTTTTCGATCAAGAGATCTATAGAGGTGAAAAGAAGGAGAGAATGGGCAAACAAATATATGGCATGATTTATGTTTACATATGTAAAAAAGAAAAGGGAATATTGATATGAAAGAAATTAAAGATAAATAAAAGGTTGTATGAATTTTATTTTTAAAAAATAATAATTTAAAACTTTAAGTTCTTTTATAAAAATAATATTTAGATATCAAAATAAGTATTTAGAATTACTTTGGAAAAGGCTTAAACACTATTTTCTTAATAGTAGTCCAATTCTTCCAGATATAATCAAGAGGACACGTGCAGATTCCATGATCATCACTCGATTCCTCACTATTTTTTATTAATAATGGCCATTTAACACTTCTCAGAGGCCTTATTGATCACCATTACAACATCATTGCTTTCTTCCTTTGGTTTTTGGATTAACGACCCCTCCACTATGAAAATTTCCCTTAGGGAAGGGTGGAAAGTTATCTTTCGACTTAATCTTAACTTATGGCTTAGGTTGACTTTCTTTCTTAATTTTTGTTTTCTAGCTTCTTTTTTTGACTCCACTATGACTTAAAACCCAACCCATGTTTGTCTCTTTTGCTAACTACATTGATGGATTGGCTTATCTGTTGTAAGTATCTTCTAAGCCCTTTTTCAGCTCGGGCTTTTTCCTAACCGTAAGCTTGAAAACTATGTTAGTGCTCTTTAAAAGCTTAGGTTTTGGGATTATAGACCCTTTTGCCATAAAAGCAGTGTTAACAATCTTAAAGATTCAAAATGAAAACTCTTCAGCTTTGGCATTTGTCTAAACATAGGTGCATCAGTAGAAGTCATGGCTACAATTCTTCTTCCCTAAATATATTGACCATTTTTTTATCAATTACAAATTTGACTTTTTGATAAAGAGATAATGGTACAGCATTGGCAGAATAAATTCACAATTACCCTAATAAACAATTATATGCTGGGATGACATCCATAACATGAAACTCTACTTCAAATGGCCACAGACCAATATTTAAAGTAATTGAAATGGTCCTTTTGATTTCCCTTTTTGTTTTATCGAATTCCTTGACAATCATTTGGCCATGTTTAATCTGACTAGCATCAGCTAGTGAACATGATAGAGTGATTAACGGTATTACATTATGAACTTATCCATTATCAATAAGGACCTTAGACAATATTGTGAGGGTATTTCATCGTTGCTAAATAAAATGAAATTGTCAGCAACACTATTATTTACTGAGTGATCAAGTTTTTCATAGATATATCCTGAGGAATGTATGCTTGGTCAAGCATTTTTAATAGAGAAATTGATGTGACTTTGAACTACGTAGTAGAGCTACCAGAGAGATTTTTGTAGGTTATTGTTTCAATTGCTCTATAACTTTATGCTATCTATACTTTATAAACTTGAGCAATTTAGCTACTTTTTTCCCTCACTAGTTCTTAAACTTCTATCAGGACATCTTTAGCAGCTTTGGCTTTTTTGGATGTTTATCCCCTTAATTTTGCTTTGGCACCATCTTTAGTAGTGTCACAGCCATAATGCCACCCACTTCATGTTACTTGGCAAACCCCGGTTATATAGATGATGGCAAGTTGGCTTGTTATAGCTTTTAGGGTTATTACTTTACCGTTATACTTTCATGGCACTTGTTTATTATCCTTGTATGGAAAAGGTGTTGGTGCTCTAATGATAAGGATATGAGCACTTTCAATTTTAGAAGAAGATGCCCTTAGTTGATTACAGTAAATAATAAGATGGCCATTGACACTGTAAAGCGGTTGTGACAGCCCTTTATCGGTTATAGTAATTAACCTTTCTTCCTTCAGATTAGTTTCTTCATAAAATTTAATTTTGCCAATATCCATTATCCTTTTAGATCATAGCTGAAAATTCCTAGCATTCTTCCAAAATGTGTCCTGAAGTCATGTGAAACTTGCAAAAGTTGGCCTCAAGGTCAGATTGGCTCTAGCTACTTCTTTAATTCTGACTAAAGATTTTACTTTTAGTCAAGGTTGTCCAAACTTTTCCCATTGGGGTTTTGGCTTCTCAAATATTTATCTCCATCAATTGCTCTTATTTAGTGATTAAAACATTGATTTAGGTTTAAGATGATCACACAAAGGATTTGTTACACCATTAGGTCCTAAAGCATTATCAAATTTGAAGGCACCTACTTTGAAGAAACTCTAAATTTTTTCTTGAAAGTTGGACAATTCTTGATTGAGTAACCAGCCATTGCATGATACTTACAATGGGTATTTAGATTATACTAGTTACGAAAAATTACCCTCTTATGGTTGAGAGAAAATAGGAGCTACTAATCAAACCTCTAAAATTTTGTTTAATATTTCCTTATAAGAATGAGAAAGAGGCTTGCAGTGGGGCTAATTGGTTATTTAGACTAGTTGATTGATATTAGGCTTGGTTTGATTTTGGAGAGTCAAATTTGGGATAGTGGGTTGTGAGGCATTAAAAAATGTTTTTTAAGACTATTGACCTTGGTTTTACTAATAAGGGCGAGGTTATTGGTGATAAGGTTGTCCAACAAAATTAGCAGATGGTGTCTCTTTCCTTTCTTTGCCAAGTCTTACCTTCTTTCGAGTGAAAGATTCACCAGTTGTGATTTTTTAACTTTTAAGACCATCTTAATCTTTTCCCTTAATCTAACAGGGTTGACAAAGTTCTTAGTTGTATTCTCTGCTAGTTTATCATAGTATAAAAGGCATAAAGTACTTACAGATAACATTTTAGTCTCTTTTTCTGTCAATAAAGATTGAACTTGAAAGGCCATATCTCTCCACATCTATGCATATATTTTAAAGACTCTATAGATTTCTTTTCCATGTTTTACGAAGCTAACCTATCTGGTATCCATTTAGCCATGTATTTATACTGTTATAGAAATGTATTGGCCAAATTAGTCCAGCATTGGATCTAGGTCCAATTTAGATCGTTATACCAACTAATTGTTGATCTTGAAAGCTTTCCTGAAAGTAGTGAATCAAGATCTTCTCATTGCAAGCATAGAGACCATTTATTGAATGAACATCTTGATATGTGCCTGAGGGGACGTACAACTTTGTACTTCTCAAATTTAGGCATTTTGAAGTTTAAGTAGAAAGACTAGATTTGGTATCGAGCTAACATCTTCAACATTAACATTGCAATATAATTCAACCCTTTCTATAACCTTTAGTCTTTTTTCAAGAAGTTGTAATTTTCCTTTTTCATTCTCTATTTTAACTGACTCTTTACCTTTCCGTTTCTATCTTTCTTCTTCATTAATGCTAAGACCCACTGACTCTTTTTAAATGACTACAGTTCTTGCATTTATCCTTTTGCAGAAATGTGACGATTAATATGGATAGCTAGTGATATATTTATATTTTGGCTATTGGCTCGTTGCACATTCTGTGGACCTACTGACTATGTATCCTGAATGCTAATAGGTTGTTTTTTAGCTTGTACAAATCACCAATTCCTCAGCAGCAGTATCAGTGATAATTTCTAACTGCTGGCAAGCTGGTCCTAAGCCATGAGTAATTCAATCATTTTGGTGATCTGTAGTTATAATTCCTTTTATTTTTTCATCATGGCCTCTTGGACCTCCTGCTGACTTGCTTCCAATCATTCAAGCATTGCCAAGTGGTCTTCAGCCATTCTTTTCATTTTGTAATGAGCATAGTACTAATGAATAGGTGGTAGTCTGGTTGATCTTTTTAAATTTGCAATATTGTAACCTTAGAAATTCTAAATTTAAATGAGTTACATTTTATTTATGAATTGGTGAAATTAATAATTATGTATGAGTATGTATGTATGTATGTATGTATGTATATGATGTATAGTATGAATGAATGCACTTGTAGGGATACTTGCTTTAACAAAAGATTTCGAACTTAGAAATTTTCCATTAACTTTGTGATAGACTACATATTCACATCATTGGTTATATAGGGATTACATCCAAAGAAAGTCCTAACTTGATCATATTGTTTGTAAGCCTCCTCTAAAAACTAAAGTCCAATATGCCTGTCTTCTCCTACGGGATTAATTTGCATCTATAGGACTTTAATTTTTTTTCTACCATTTTTTTGCTTGGATAATAACTGAGTAAATCTATTCCTTGAGATAGTCGAGCTACATCTGTCGGCCTTTACACCTAGCTTGCCATCTTTGGCACTCATTATCTACCTATCATAACTTGTCATCCTAATATGCATTCGTATCCTAATAAGCTTGTATCAAAGTATGAATATTGTCTCTTCTCTATTGCAATTCTAGTCCCATCTCTGCAATAGTGGTTGTAAGGGCTTCCCTTTCTTTAAGTAATCGAGATAGCCTTTCCTATTCTTGTCCAAGAGTAGTTTAAAGTTACTCATTCTTTTCAATGGACCTCTTTAGTTGGAGATGAGTATCTACATGTTTTTTCTTTCTCTATCAAAAATTGCCCCTCTGACTAATGCTTTGGCTTTCCAAACTTCCTACACCTCATGAATCTTATGCATTTCCTCCACCACTGAAGCGTCGGATATCTCGAAAAGCTTTAGTTTCTTATTCTGCTCGATCCAATCATTCTTCATTAAATTATATGTTTCTTCCATTCTCTCCACTTCTTTTCCTTTTGCTTCTATCTTCATTCTTAAATAATCAATTTCTTCTTGAAGTATCCCATTCTCATAACTCATTTGTTTTTGTTCTTTGACAGCTTCATCCTTAATCAAATTAACCTCAAAAGGCATGAGAGGCTCTGGTTAAATACATACTCGAAGAGTGGCCCTATTTATGCTAGGAATATCAAGTTGCATCCATGGATTTTTCTACAAACATCATAACTTGGAGTAGTCTGATTTGTATATACGTACAACCTTGACTCATGTCTTTTCCTCCAATATAGAATAGCTACCAAAATTTTTTTTCTTTATAATTCTCCCCTTCGCATATCAGATCCATACTAGCTATATCCGAAGTCAAGGGAATGAACTAATGTGACCCATATTGTTTCCAAACCAATGATGGTGCAACCCCACAATGCCCTATATACCAAGTAGAGACACGACAAGTAACTAATTGCATCGATAAACAAAAAGTTTAGGTGGAAACCAAGGTGCTTTCTAGTTTATATCTTAGGAGACAAATTCTTCAACATTTCAACCCATTGTTCTTGGTTCCTAATTATGGGCCACTGTGTTTTAATAAACCTTTAAAGAGGGCTACAGTGGGAAAAATAAAGTTTCACCCTCTCAGCACCTTCACCCTAAAAATGACTCTAGCTTAAATATAAAACAATAAAGCACTCTTGAAAAATCTACCTCAACCTCCCTTTCAGCATGTATTGAGTGCCCAAATTATTTTTGCTAGAATGGCTAAAGCTAGATCATATTTTATTCTAACAAGCTCAACAAGTTTACCACTACTACTTTTACATGCCTCAATACCTTTTCGAAAAAAGTAAGTCGTATATGGTCAAGGCATATGCATTAAGGGCTTTCGAATTATCAGAGCATGCTCGAATGTATTCTCACAAAAATTGCCATGAAATAACACTAGATTCCCTTCTCGTTCAATAAAATAGTGACAGTCCTCCAAGTCTATGTCAAGTACTTCACACAATTTCTTATGAAAGATGATCAAATTATGCTCCTTGCAATAAATGGGCCTTATCTCCAAAGGTCTAATTCTGAGCAAAGTTAAGATCTCTTCTATAGTCAGAGTCCTGTGATGCTGGTTAAATAAGAAACACCAGAATGATGGATCCCAAAACTCAACCATAGCCTGAACTAATTGCTCATCAAGCTGTATCTTAAGGAAGAGAGCAATTTACCTATATTTTTCAATAAATTAGGCCCGCTTAGTATGTCCCCATTAATCCTATATCTCTTTCAACTCTCTCAAATTATTATGATAAAGGTGCAAATTTGTAATTTTCGGCAATTCTAACACATAAATCTTTGATATGCAATCCTTATACTTTTTTTTTTAAATTTTGACTCAAAACGAACTTCCTTGAAGTCTCTAAAAATAATCATTGCATGCACTTCTTCGGCCATAAAGTAAAATTAAAATTGATTTGAGCCAAAATTTTATTTTAAGGCAAGCATCCCTATACACATAAGAAAAATGCACCAAAAAGGGAAAAAAAGACATATGTATCTATAAGAAGTATTAAATCCAAATAAATTTTCAAAATAAAAAACAATACAATTATGAATTATCTAAATAAATAAAAATAATAAATTATTCAAATAAGATATCAAATTTATTCAAATAAAATAAAAAAAGAGAAAAAGAGAGCTTTATCTTTTCGTGTGTCCCTAATTTTTGGTGACACCTAAATTCGGGCATGGTTTTGACTGGGCGATCAGTATAGTTCACTAGATAAAGTTTGAGGTCAAACCTCTAAATTAGTTCTTGAATTCCCTGAGTCTAAAAGACTAAAAAGGTACCCTATCTTTACCTATCATGGGACTATGTCAAAGAGCGTTCAATTCTAAACATCCTGATAGGTCAATTAGATTGCCTAGTAACTAACATTACTGCCGACAACTATATATCTTTCAGCAATGAGAAAATCCCTTATGGAGGAAAAGGAAACTATAAAGCTCTGCATATCATCACATATTGGAAAAGTATGATATTACCCAAAGCGCTCATTGATAATTGGTCGACTCGAAATGTAATGCTCGTATCATGCTTGAACAAGCTCCCTATTGATGCAACTCATATATAGAATAGTTACATGGTTGAGCGAGCATTTGATGGAACTTGCAGAAATGTCATGGAAAACATCACCATTCCACTCCAAATCGACCCATGCACTTATGAACTAGATTTCCACTAATGGACATTGCTCCATCATATAACTACCTATTGGGAGGCCTTGGATTCACTTTGTAGGGTCAATGCCATCATCACTACATCAAAAGTTGAAATTCATCATCGAAAACAAAGTTGTCAGCATTGGAAGAGAAGAAGATACCATTGCTGCTACTTCAACTATGCCTCATATATTGAACTCGATGAAGATATCCCAAAATCCTTATTTCAATCCTTTGAGATTATCAATACCACTTATGCCAATGAGGGGTTGCCAGTACTTAGCCTTATCTATCAGAAAGCACTCATATAGGTCTGCTAGGGCAAGAAAAAGACTTGTAAAACACCTCTAAAGGATTGCCAAAGCCTTGAAAGTTTTCAACCAGATCAATAAAAGAGGGTTAGGATTCAAGCTTAGTGCACTGTAAAAAAAAAAGTAAGCTCAAAACAATTATGAGACAAGGATGGCCCATCTAGTGGGACAAGACATGAGATATAAATCAATGACGTTTCCACCGCTTTGAGAAAGTTTACGTCCAAGAAGACATGTGAATTCCTGCTCTGCCAATGTTATGCTTACACTGAACAAGGCATTTGGGATCTCTTTATCCATGCAATTGGTGAACCAAAGATGTCAGCAATAAACCAAAAGACTAGCATGTTGCCTTCAAGATTTATTTCTAGTGTTTGGACTAAAATCGAGAATCCTGTACTATTCAAGTCTATTTCAAAGTAATGCTATGAACTAAACTAGCATGCTTTTTCCCTAGAGCATTATAGGATCCTTTGTATGGGCAATCTTTTATTAAGTATTATAAATGAAAATGACTAAGCATTATGCATTTCATCATTTGTGTTCATTTTCATAATTTTTACCAATTATTAGACTTTCTCTACATAATTTTTTTTTTGAATTTCAGGTACAAGGATAAAGGTGACATTAATATTCATACTGAGACTCTAACAATCAATTTTGAGCAACCAATCTACACTGATAAGGTCAAGACTAAAAGAGATTCTAAAAAAGACCCCATATCTCTAGACCTATTAAGACTATTTGAAAAAAAAAGAAGCACAAATATTGCCTTATGAAGTACTAACTGAAACTATAAACCTTAGAACAAAATAAGTCAAAATTGAAACTTCTATAAGCCCATCACCTGAACTAAACTAATGAGTCTCCTCCAAGAATATTAGGATGTGTTTGCTTGGTCCTACCAAGACATGTTTGGATTAGACATAAGTATTGTGGTCCATAAACTTCCCCTCAAACCTGAGTGTAAGCCCATACAACAAAAGCCTAGAAGGACTAACCCTGAAATACTTCTAAAAATCAAAGAGAAAATAAAGAAGCAACTTGAGCCCAGATTTCTTAAAGTAGCCAAATATCCTGAATGGGTAGCCAATATATTCCCAGTTCCTAAAAAAGATGGTAAAATGGGGATGTGTGTAGATTATAGGGACATGAATCAAGCTAGTCGAAAAGATAATTTCTTTTTGCCCTATATCGACACCCTAGTAGACAACACTAAGTGCTATTTTCCTTCATGGATGGTTTTTTAGCTTACAACCAAAGTAAAATGGCAATTGAAGATAGGGAAAAAACCACCTTCATGACCATGTGGGCACTTTTTGCTATAAAGTGATGCCTTTTAGGCTTAAGAATTTTAGGGAACCTATCAAAGGGTGACGGTAATATTGTTCCATGATCTCATGCACAAAAAAGTACAGGTCTATGTGGATAATATGATCACCAAATCACCAAAAGAGAGTGAACATGTGGCCAACTTATGAAAACTTTTCAAACAGCTTCACAAATACCAATTCAAGTAAAATCCTACAAAATATACATTCGGCACTACATTTGGCAAACTATTGGGCTTCATTGTAAGCAAAAAAGGAATAGAAGTCAATCCCTACAAGGTCAAGGCCATTTAGAACTTGTCGCCACCTCAAACGCAAAAAGAAGTGAGGGTTTTCTTGGGAAGGTTAAACTATATAGCTCGATTTGTATCTCAACTGATCAATAAATGTCATCCAATCTTTCAGCTATTTCAAAAACAAAATCCTAAAGAATGGAATGAAGAATGCCAAGAAGCCTTTCATAAAGTCAAATATTACCTTTCAAGCCCTCTAATGCTTGCGTCACTAATGCCCAGTTAACCTTTAGTCCTATATTTATTAGTCTTTGACAAGTCGATAGGTTAGATTAGGTCAACAAGATGAATAAAGAAAGAAGCAATAAGCTATCTACTATTTAAGCAAAAAGTTCACAGAATATGAAAATAACTATTCAGCCATAGAGAAGCTATATTGGGCTTTAGCTTGGATAGCTAAGAGTTAAGATAATACATGTTGTACCATACCATGTGGCTGATCACCAAACTCAATCCTATTAAGTATTTGTGCGAGGCCCCCACTTTATTAAGGAGATTAGCTATATGACAAGTCTTGCTTTCTAAATATGACATCATGTACATGAACCAAAAAGCCATCAAAGGTAGTGCAATAGTAGACTTCTTGGCAAGCTGAGTAATAGATGACTATCAACCTTTAGACTTTAAACTTTTGGACAAAGACCTAATACGCATATTTAAGGCAAATGCCATAGCCTATTATAGTTCATTTTGGAAAATATACTTTGATGAAGCTTTGAATTTTTTAGGACATGGAATCAGGGCAATTCTTACATTGCTTAATAGAAACTACTACCTTTTTACTATGAGATTGAACTTCGACTACAGCAACAATATAGCTAAATATGAAGTCTATGTCATAGGACTCCTAGCTACCATTGAAAAGGGCATCTAAACACTATAAGTATTTGGAGATCTAAGCCTTATCATCTACCAATTGAAAGAAGAATGGCAAACTCAAGATGCTAAACTGATTAATTATGGGAATCTGATCTTAGAATTTATAATAGAATTCTATGATATCTGCTTCTAACATTTGCCTCGAGAAAAAAACCAGATGGCCTTGCCAAATTATTGATGCCTTGGCCATCTTGTTGGCTATGTTCAAAGTCAATAATAATCAAGCATTGCTCCTATTTAGGTGAGTATCTATATAATTCCATCAAAATTTTAAAATGTCAAAGATAAAAAGGACAACTGGCCAAGGTATCATAACATCCTTCAATACATCAAAGATCAATAATACCTTAAGTATGCTACTGAAACTAACAAGAGAATAATCCAAAGGATAGCTACAAGCTTCATTTTGGATGGTGGAGTTTTAGACAAGAAAAATTAGGATCAAATACTACTTTAGTGTGTAGATGCCTCTAAAGCTAAAAGAATTCTCATGGAAGTCCACAGAAAAATATATGGTATGCATGCTAACAGACATCGAATGGCAAAATAAATCATGCAATTGGGCTACTATTGGTTGTCTTTTAAAAATGATTGCATTGACTATGCTAGGAAGTGCCACAAATAACAAATCTACATGGGCAAAATCCATGTCCCACTGACACTCCTATATATTATAACAACTCTATGGCCTTTTTCTATGTGAGGCATAGACATGATAAAACTGATTACCCCTGAAGCTTCTATCAACTGTTGTATTCTGGTCGCTATCAATTATTTCACTAAGTGGGTGGAAGCGACTTCATATGCAAATGTCACTGAATTTATGGTATGTAATTTGTGAAATAGGATATCATTTGTAGATATGGCCTTCCCAAGCAAATCACTGCTAATAATGCACGCAACCTAAAGAATAAAATAATGCAAGCAGTTTACTCATAGTTCAAGATCAAGCATTGAAATTTCATCTTATATTGTCAAAAAATGAATGGGGTAATTAAAGCAACCAACAAAAATATCAAGAAGATAGTCGAAAAGATAGCTGAGACATACAAAGATTGGCATGAAAAGTTACATTTTGCACTACATGCCATTGCATAGTAGTATAAACTTTTTTATGTGCTACTTATTCTCCTTAGTCTATGGCATGGAGGCTGTCTTACCTATCAAGGTTAAAATCCCTCTATTCAGAGTCTTGATAGAATCAAAACTTGAAGAGGACAAATGGATCAAGAATCGATATTAATGGCTCATTCTTATTAAAGAGAAAAGAATAAAAGCTATCTATTATAGGCAGATGTATCAAAAACGTATGATGAAAGCCCATAACAAAAGGTTCCATCCTTGTCAGTTCCGATAAGGTGACCTAGTACTCAAACAAATCTTCCCAATCGATAAAGATGCTCGAGGGAAATGGACTCCAAATTAAAAAATACCATATGTGGTAAAGTGCATATTTTTTGAAAGAGCCTTAATCTTAATCAAAATGAGTGGCAGTGATCTGCCCATTCTCATGAATTCTGATTCCATTAAGAAATATTATGCTTGAAAAGGTTCTAGGATGAAAACTCAAAAAGGCATCCTATTATATTTTTGCTTTTATTCCTAACAAAAAGAGAAAAAAAAAAGATGAAAACCAAGAAAAAGTGTTTAGGAAAACAAGCCAACTTAAGTTGAAACCCTAAAAAGGTTAGCTTAAATGACTAGAATCTTCCTCACCTGAACCAAATCAAGCCTAAACTATCACTAACCTAGACCAGCACCAATTTAACTTACACTCCAAGCCACTATCATAACACCAAATCATAATCCTAATTCACCTATTTTATGCTAACCTACTCTACTGAATCCTATCCTTACTTGTACTTGAAAAATGGAGACTACCTAACCTCAAGGCCTGTATCCCACCATAGGGCAATCTGAAGAATCTTGTTGTGAGTCAACTAACACCACAAGGATTAACTATTTGAGAATGGTTTCTAAAAACACTCAATGGAAGACTCATGTCATTAGTATCAGGGGTTAAGTGACCAAAAAAACCCTTTGAACTCTTTTGTATTTTAAAATGCCATAATTTGTCATAACTTGTACCTTCTTTCTTTAAAACAAAATACGATCACTTAATTTTTTACAAAAACCTTTTGTAACTCTTACAACCCATATTACATCATATTTATCATTTAATTCATAATGCTTGATAAATGAATGAAAATAATAATAGGATTTCCTAGCATTACTTAGAAAAATGAAACTTTACAAAGACCTTGGGTCCACAATCAGTCTTGCCCTTAGACCCTACATCCCAAGAATGTACTCAAAATCTATTCTCAGTAAACCATAGCCTAAAGATAAATGGCTAAAATTCTTTTCTAGTTATCATCATAATAAAGAGAGTTCAGAAGAGTCAACCTAGACCATCAAAGCCACCCTTTCAATCATAATTAGCAAAGAGAAATCCTTTATGCTCATTAGCAAACTCAGCATAGCAAAAAGTCCTAAGCATAAGCCATCTAAGCTCAGCTTTATCCCTTCATAATTACAGACCACCTATACCTTCCAAAAATAGCTTTAATATTCAAAGCCTTTGGAAATCTATAGCGAGATTGATAAATCCTAGGGTAAAAAGCCACGCTATCAAACTCGTAGAAGGTCAGACGATCGTAAGGCCCAAAAAACCTAATTATTGGATTATATTTTTCAATAATCACTTTTGCATCACTTAAGCATGCATATGCATCATTTAGCAATTAACATCCTTCAGGTACACATTCATACTCTTAAAAGTTAAATTAGACAAAACTTAATGTATGAATTTCTATTTTCAAAAAGGCTCAAAAGGTTTCAGGTGAGAATCATTCATCTCACGAGTGTGTAAATTAAAAAAGCCATTCTAGAAAGGCACCTAAATTCATATCTTTTCAATCCTCAAAAAGCATAACACTTTTTCCTTTTAGTTTTCAAAGAGCATGATCTATTTTTCTTTTTAGTCTTCAAAAAGTAGGATACTTACCAACCTTAGTCCTTAAAGAGTAAGAGACTTACCTACCTTAGTCCTCAAAAAGCAAGATGCTTACCTACCTTAGTTCTTAAAGAGTAGGACACTTGCCTACCTTATTCCTCCTTACCTTAGTCCTTAAAGAGCAGGACACTTACCTAACTCAGTCTTCAAATAGCAAAATGCTTACCTACTTTAATCCTCAAAGAGCAAGATTCTTATGTACCTCAGTTTTTAAAGAGCAGGATACTCACATACCTCAGTCCTCAAAGAGTAAGATGCATACCTACCTCAGTCCTCAAAGAATAGGATGCTTACCTACCTTATTCTTGAAAGAGTAGGACAATTTAACTACCTTTGTCCTCAAATAGCAAGATGTTTACCTACCTTAATCCTTAAAGAGCAAACATTTACCTACCTCATCCTTAAAAAGCATGATGCTTACCTACCTTAGTTCTTAAAGAGCAAGATGCTTACCTACCTTAATCTTCAAATAGCAGGAAAGTGCAAGACACTTACTTACCTCAGTCCTCAAAGAGCAGGACCAAGGACGCTTACCTATCTTAGCCTTTAAAGAGTAAGGTGCTTGCCTACCTTAGTTTTCAAAGATTAAGATGTTTACCTATCTTAGTCCTTAAAGAGCATGACGTAAGACTCTTACCTATCTCAGTTCTCAAAAAACAGGATGCTTATATACTTCAGTCTATAAAAAGTGAGATGTCTATTGAGTCTATCCTCAAAGAATAGGCTATTTATATACGCTAGTCCACAAAAGCAGGATGCCTATCAAGTATATCTTTAAAGAGTAGGGTACCTACCTACCTCAGTCTACAAAAAACTAGATGGCTATTGAGTTAAAGCCCACACAACAATGGTTGTCTAAGGGGGTAAAACCCAAGAAACCATAAACTAAATAGAAAGATCAAACCTTATAAAACTTATTAAAATTTTCTTACCTATTGGGATCGTTGCTAATATATTTGATCTATCCCAACATAATACTTACTTGATCTGTATTTTTCTACAAGCACTCAAAAGGCATCATTTCATCCAAAATAAAATAGTGTCTATTTATCTTTGCCCTATTCCTTGTACTCAGTAATAGCCAAAGTAGGGCAGATGTAGACACCCCATTTTATTTAGGACATCATCAGAAGCATTGGAGGTCATTATTTTAAGCATCCTTTTAAATTTTATAGATGAACACGTATCAATTTCCTATGATTTTTTACCTAAGCAAGGTAATTCAAAGAGCCACAGGTACGTACAAGTCATATTGGTGCATAGGTATCAAAACCAAGCTCTTACATCACTAACATTCAAATTTTTATATGCAGTATCGATACAAGAGGCTCTAGCATGGATAGCTCAGGTATGGTTTTGATACCTAGTATGTTTGTATCAATACAGGCCTTGCTAGTAGTTCAAATGGTGATTTTTGGTAATATGTATCAGCACAAGTAGGAGTATTGATATAAATCAATAAAGTATTAATATATGCCTCTAAGTTTTTTGACTAGAAATAATTTTTTGCTCTTGGCATTGATACACACTTCATTATATTGATACTCATGGGTAAAAATTGTATTGTGTATCAATACAAAATGTTTTACATTAGCACTAAGGCATTTTTGCCTAATTCGAACCATCTTACAACCTTTGCACCATTTATTTGAAAATCTGATTCAAACTTGATTTTATCTCAAAAATCATCAAAATTCATACCAAGCTTTGGCTTTAGGCTTATGATTAGATTTAAACAAAATTTTAAGGCCTAAATAGCCAATGACAAGGGTCATTTTCATGAAATAATATGGTTTGTCATAGGACAAGCTTGGCTTTTCTCTAATTGCAAACTATTATAGCCTTTTTGCACCACTCTCTCCATGGTAGAACTAATGGAAATAAGAGTAGTTGAGTATAGTACCTAAAGTTGTCCCATAGTATACGAAGGAAAATCCCATAATGCCCTTACTTTTGGCTTAAAAACATTGGTTAAACATATTCCATATAAGAGAGCCAATCTTAACTTAGCAATAAAAAAAAAGGAAGAACCTACAAATATCTCTATCTTGCTCTCAATCATCTCTAAAAACCTTTAGTAACCTTCAGACCTAAAACATTCCTAAAACACTGTTCCATTGACCTCCATCCCTTAGCCAAAAACTTCATTCATGTAGCTCCTCTAAACTCCTACTAGAAAACCTCTAAAAACTTAATCTTTCACACACTTTCATCCTTAAAACCTTTCTCCATCAATATTATAACCAAGAAAGTTTTTTTTTCATCATTTTCTTGCTAAACAATAGCAAAGAAAAGGAAAAAACTGAGCTTAGAGTTGCTGCTCCAAGTAGAGAAAAGTTCAAGGCTTTTTTATATATTTTCTCTATCTTGCTCTATTTTTTTAATCATTTGCAAAATTTCAGTGAGCCATTCATGGTGCCATGACCATTCTATGACTCTCATGCATTAGTGTGCCTTGGTTATGGTAGTTTTAGGACCTTAATGATCTTCTTGATGTCTTAACATTTCATAGGTAACAAAATGTGCCATGTTCTACCTTTATCCTCAAAAAGCCCCTGTCCATGGATCTTTGACATGTTTCATCCACCATTACTTACGTACATGCTTGAATCTTCATCTTAACATGTTTTTAGACATATTAATGTATTTCCTAGCCTTTTGATGCATTTCACGGCATAAAAATGTTGTCTTAAAAATTCTAGCATGCTTTTCTTTTCTCAAATATGGTGATATCATCTCCCATAACATGATCTTTGAAGTCATCTCCATGTATCTTATCTGCTACTTTCTTACATTTTTGTCATTTTTTTCTATGTCAAAATATCATCACTTGCTTGTTTGAATATGTTGTTCACATCCATCATTATGTAAGTTGCATTATGCTCATAACATTTTTGTTAAAAATGTTTTCTTGTTTGAAAAAAATAATCTAGATTTTAAAGCAAATCCCCACGTTAAGTTTATGCTACCTCTAACAAATTGCGACTAGCATGGATTTAATGTTTTCACATAATTGGTCATCCAATCTTGGGGATAAATCAAACATTCTAGGCTTAGATTTATTGTGAAATAAGTTTAATAATATTGTTATTCAAACAAAAATGCCCCATTTAGTTAAACAAAAAAAAATTAAGCCTTGATCTTGATCTTGATCTTACTACCTTTATTTATGGCATGGTTAGTGGATTATTTCATCGTCCCAATATACTTTGGGATTATGGAATGAATTCGCGATGCCTATCACTCTTTTTTTTTTGTGTCAAAGATGTGTGGATGTCCATAGCTTAAGTTTAACCCCCAAGAAACCTAAAAAATCGAGTAATCTCTATTTTTGGCTTTAATAGCACCCTAGTCTAAATTTGAAAAATTATTTTTGAACCACAAATAATTTTTTTAAAATTTTTTAATTTTTCTTTAAAAGGCATCGAATTCCCTCTGAAGGCTTCTCATTTGCCCTCGAATCATTATTGATGAAGGAGTTATGATTTTTCAAACCTTTGCTGTTTGGAACCCTGAAACTAATGCATTATTTTGTTTGGACCATTTTAGCCTATCAGATGATTTTTCTATATTATTTAAATATTTTTCCTAGAAAGTTTGTAAAATTCTTTTTCTTAAAAAGTATTGTTTACGATTTAATGATTCCAAATAAGTCTGAAATGATTTTTGAAAGTCCATGTTTTTTCCCTATATATGATACTACTGTCAAAACACACCTAACTTCATAAATTAATTCTGCCTAAAAGGTGATTTTCTAAGATATTTAAGATATTTTTACAGTAATACTCATCGCGTTACCTTTCTAATGGTACCTTATTTCCCCTCTGAAACCTTTGGAAGAGGTTGGAATAAATTCAAGAACAGGGGCAATGCAATGCTATCCCTTATTTTTTAGAAACAAAATTAACTTGGTCTCTCAAATCACCATCATTAAAACGTAACAACCTATCGAAATGCATCTAATTGGCTCCACCATAACATAAACCTTTTGAGCTCGGATCAAAGTTTAAGATAAAAATATATGTTATTTAAAATCCTCTATTTCCCATTTTTAAAATATCTTTTTTTCCCAAAATATCCTTTCTTAAACCATCAAAAATTTTCATTTTTGAGGATATCCTAACCGTAGTACTCGAAGGGGATTCTCCAAACGTATTCTCCACTAAAAAGCTCAAATTTTCTCTATTGGATTCATTTAAGATTCCTAATTATTTTCTTAAATCATTAAAACTTTTCATTTGTTGAAATACTCTAACCCCGCCACTCCAAGAGGATACTCTAACCCTATTTTTCACTAAAAAAAGCTTGAATTTTTTCTCTTGAATTTATTAGAGATTCCTAATTATTTTCTCAAATCATCAAAAATTTTCATACTTAGGGATACTCCTACCTCACTTCTCCAAGGGGATACTTAAACCCTGTTTTTATCTAAAAATCTAAAAATTTTCTTTCTTTTGGATATCCCAGATTGTTTTAATTAAACCTTTTTTGTTTCTTAAATTATCACCGAATCCAAACATGTCTTGAAATTATCATTTTGGTTATTCTTTAATAATCAAAGACAATTACAAGATACATTCTGATCGTCTCTTCTTTTTTGTTCTTTCGTGTATGACTATTTTTCTACGTTATTATTATTTTTTGTCCTACTAACATGTTTCCTTTTTGTAGTGACCATCGTGCATTCATATTTAAAAATTGTTAAAAAAATTTTACAAGGTAATGTTCCATGTCAGTATCTCTCCAGTGCTTAACACAAAATATTTGAATTTTCATAATTTAATTTAAAAATTATTTTCATAAAAAATCCTTATCCTCCTTATACCTCAGTGGAGTATAGGTGATATAAAATTTTCTATCAAAGCCCAGATTTATAATTTCCACAAAAAAATGCATAATGGGGATTATATCTAAATAATGAAAAAACAAAATTGATTAGACTAAACCAAAGCAAGATTTAGTTAGCAGGTATCAATTTCGGGCAATGTAAGGGTGCTAATCCTCCCCATGCATAACCAACTCCTGAACCGAACCAAAGAATCTCTAGACCTTGTGGACCTTGAAATTAATATTTCAATCATGCCTAGTCAAAATGGTCAGTGGTGACTATAAATTTATGGTTATTTCATGATAACATTCTAAGACTAGTTAGATAAATGATTTGTGCGACAGTCTCTCCCCTTTTATATTACCATGCCTAATCCAAACCTCGACCAAAGGATAACTCAAAAGCTCTAACCAAGTGCCATATTCTTTTAATTAAACATATTCCACTTTGGATCATCCGTAGTAAATGGGAAAATGTGAGAGGGTACATAGCGACAACCTAGTTCATGAAATTTTTATCACTTTACACCATTACATCAAAACTCAAATCAGACCATATTTTTGGCATAAAAAATCATCAAAATCCATACCAGGCCTCAACATTGGACCTGTGATTGGATTAATGAAATTTTTGAGGCCTAAATATCCATGACAAAAGATATTTTCATGACTTGATGCAATTTGTCAAAGGGAACTTTGGTATCTTTATTAGTGTATGCCTTACAAGCCAATTGTTATGGCTTGAAGGCATTAGCATTTACTAATTTCATGTATTTAAACATTACATTTTATTAATGTTAATGAGGTATTTCTTTATCTATAAGATTTTTCTTAAATAATTATCGTTAGTGTCTTATATAGATAAAGCCCATGAAACACATTAGCCTTCAAGGGGATTGTAAAAACTTACAATTATGAGATCCCTATGCATCAAAGTTGTGTTTCTAAAATCATTGTTGGTCATTGTATTGTCAAGACAGGTCATTGGCAATGCACAAAGATCAACATATGTAAACCTCTGTGTATAGGATACTGCAGCTGACCTTATAAGTTGAAGTGTAGAAATACTTAAGGACATCAAATGGGTTTTTGTTATGGTAAAAAGTTCACTAAAAATAACCCACTATGAGATTTTCATTTGGTATTTCACTCAAGCGTCCATGAACATACTCTTATCTGTCAGTAGTGTAAGTGATCCTTAGACTTGTGACACCATGTCATCTTGTATGTGTATTATCATACTTAAAGATCACCATGAATGATTTCATAGTGGATGGATGCCAAAACAAAGGTGGTTTTAGGTATGATATAAAGCATATTGAAGGTGAATGAGTAGTCTAGAGAGGACTCATCACTTTAAATGATATGAGAGGATATATCTCATATATACCTGGCTCGTGCTAGCGCATAGTCCTTGGCTAAGGCAATACTAACTATAGAGATAACACATAAAGGTTACATACTAATATGGAATGGGCTAAGAGTAGATGCTGGACCATACTCTTACTTATTCTGGGATATATGATGCAAGGATATTTATTACACTAAGATACTGAACATTAAAAGGCTTTTCAAAACAATATTGACACCCTCTACTACTGGATGGCCATGATGCAATGCTAGATGCCAATCTTAGTCTAGATATATATATATAATATTCTTTATTAGGCTATTTTATATTTATTGCCAATATGATGGGGGCCTAATAGGTCAAATATGTTAAAGTGATTAGTAGAAATTAAAATGAGATTAGGCTTAAATACCTAATAGAAGTAAAAGTTACTTAGACATTATTCAAGTGGACTAGGGATTAAACTATTTACTAACCAAAAGTTGGAATATTTAAATCCTAGTTTGTTGTCCTTTACCCTAATAGTCTACGAGTTTGCACCACTTTATCTCTCTAAAAAGAGTAAATTATAATTTACCTTACCTCTTCGACTTTTTATGATTTGGTTTTTTTCTTTCAAGAAAAATTATTTTCTTGATTTTTTTAATTAAGAAAAAAGATTAAAGTTAAGGGAAGGTCTTAGAAACCTAAGCTACTAGCACTTTTCATGCCAAACAAAATATCAACCTTTTTAAAGGTTTTTCAAGTCATCTGTGTGGATCACTATTAAAGGCTAAACAATTGGACAACTTTAGTTTACAATAACCAAGCTTAGTATACATGTTCTTAGGTCATGGAACCACTAAAAGATTTCACAAGATTAAGGTATGTTTGAATCTTGAATAGTTCATTGGGTTTCTTAATCTTAAAGATTAATCAAGATCATGCCAGATGATCCAATTTAAAAAGTCTTGATTAGTATGTTTGATTTGTTTTCGTTGCCATCTTTATGGATTATCTTATAAACTTTTATAACCTAATTTCTTGATGTCCTGAAACATCCTATAAATGGTATCAGAGTCTCCATCATTGATTTGATTAATCATGTGTTTAGCTGTTACCAATTAAAGAATTTATTGTTTTGATGCTATCTTAATCTTTTCTTAAATTTAAAAACTAATGAAAATTGTTTCATATTTATTCTAAATTTCTAGCATGTTAATTAATGTTTGTTATTCAATTTTAATTAGTTAAAATATGATTTTATTAACTAAATTGATATTTGACTCATCAGTTGACTATTTGGTGTTGACTAATGCCAGGTTGGTTCCATTTTAGTTTTTGATCTGGCTAATTTTTTGGGCAGCCATTACTTCGATTTTTTCCTTGATTTTCCACCTTCAAAGTGCTATGAATTGTGTCACCTTGTGCCCGACCTTTGAAACTTTGGATAATCTAAAGGGCATAGCACGCTTGACTTAAAAATAAATGATAATTGGTTATGGTCAAGCCTTTGAGCTATCCCTTGATTAGGATTTGGATTAGGCGTGATTATACAAAAGGGATAAGAATCGTTAGATGAATCGCTTATCCAACTAAACCCAGATGGCCACCATGAAGTGGCCATAAACTTGGAGTCGCCACCGATCATTTTAGGCTAGGTAAGATCGGACACCTACTAAAAATAATATTATGAGTTATGAAACTCGAAACATTAATTTCAAGGTCTGTGAAGTCTAGAGATTTGTTGGTTGGGCTCAAGAGTTGGATATGCGTAAGGAAAGACTAGCGTCCCCATGAAGCTTAAAATTGATACCTACTAACTATGTCTCACTCTAGTCTTGATGAAATTGATTCCAATTGGTTTTTATTTAGATATAATCCTCTTTAATGCATGAAGTTTTGAAAAATTTAAATTTGAGGTTTTTCTATTAAGGAAAATTAGATCACCTATGTGCCTAAGAGATGTGAGGAACATAGGATTTTTTTTGAAAATAATGTCTGGATTGGATTTTAAAAATTGGATGTCTCGTATTAGGCACTGAAGAGATACCAACATGAGACATCGCCTCATAAATTTCATTAGAAAATGAATTTTAAATATCAATGCACATAACACTACAAAAAGAAACAAGTTTGTGAGGCAAAAAATGAGAAATATAATAATATCATAAACAAGCAAACACAAAACAAAAACATTAAAAAGAGGGGTGATCGAAATGTATCTCATATTGCCTTTAGTTATTGAAGAATAATCAGGATGACAATTTTAGAGTCTGGTCTAGATTCAGTGGTAAGTTGAAGAACAAAAATGATTTTTACCAAAAAAGGTTTAAGGCATCCAGAAGAGAGAAAATTTTTAAGGTAAAAGCGGGGTTGGAGTATCCCTTCAATGAGGTGGGTTAGAGTTTCCCCTAAAATAGAGTTATAAAAATAGTTAAGATTAAAGTGAAAATTTGAATTTTTAATGAAAAAAAGAAAGGGTTAGGAGTATCCTCTTTGAGTAGCGGGGTTGAAGCATCCCCAAAGTTAGGAAAATAGTTAGGAATAAAGAGAAAATTTAAATTTTTTAATTAAAAATACGGTTAGAGTATACCCTTTGGAATAATGGAGTTGGAGTATCTCCATTAGCAAAATTTGTAATATAAAATCCTATTTTTTGTATTTTAATCTTGATCCGAGTTAAAAGGGGTTGATGTTGTGGGGGAATCAACCAGGCATATTTTCGAGACATCTGAACATCTCGATAAAAGGGGATCTGAAAATTAGGTTGAAAACAGTGGATTGCATCATGTCGTCTCTATTTCTAGATTTCATTCAGTGCATCCGAAGACTTGAGAGGGTAAATGAGGTACTGTTGGAAATGTATCTCGACAAGGTTTAATATAAAAATATTTAAAAAATTCTAGAAAATCACTTTTAGGTGGAATTAATTTTTGAAGTTAGGTTTGTCTCAGCACTGGCAGCGTGTACAACTAAAAGGGCATGATGGATTTTGAAAAATTATCTAAGCTTATCTGGGATCATTAGATGGCTGCTAATACCTTTTCAAAAAGGGAATTTTGTGAAATTTTTTAGAAAAATATTATGAAATTTTGTAAAAATCAATGGTTGGCAGTAATGGCCCCAAAGAAAATGCTACATGCTGGTTCTAAGGGTTTCAAATAGCATAGGTTCGAAAAATCATAATTCCCTCATCCAGGATGATCCGAGGGCAAATAAGGCATCGTTAGAAAGGTAACTCGATGGCCTTTAAAGGAAAAATATTAGAAAAACCAATGGAAATATTTTGTGGTTAAAAAATGATTTTGCAAGTTCAGACTGCTAGAGCAAAAATAAGGGAGATTATTTGATGTTTCAATTTTTTTTGAAGATAGACTTGGGTCTAAGATGTTCAAACTCTGAGATAGAAAGTAAAATGAGCTTCACAAGTTCATTCCATAATCTAAGAGTAGTTTAGGATGATTGAACAACCGTTAACCATATCACCAAAAGGAACACGAAGCTTAAGATCAAGGATTAATACTAAAAAGGATTTTCTTTTTTCTTTGAAAAATGAACTTATTTTGCCATGAATCCAGATCTGAAATGTTGATTTGGCTCCAAGATTGGGAAACCAATTTGATGAAAACATTAAGTCCATGCTATTCTTCATCTATTGAAAGTAACATGAACTTAACTTGGGGAAGTTTCTAAAAATTAGTTTGTAAGAGACAAGCAAGCATTTTAATGGAGATATCATGAACAAAATATAGCACATACAAACATAAACATGGATTAAACATGCAAACAATCAAAGATGACATTTTAACATAGAAATAAGTGACATAGATGCAAGAAGATGACAAATAGGGTGCATGGAGATGATATAGACATGTTTATACAAAGGAGTTGATGTTAGAGATGTTAAGACCGTATTTTTATTTCATGAGCCTCCTTAAAACCCAAGAAAAATATTTAAACATACTAAGACACATTAAGGTGACCATTTAAATATGAACTAGGAATGTGAATATGGAAGGAACATAGCAAAAGGTGCATGAAAAAAGGTTTTATGATGATGAAAATGAAGCATGATAAGTTTATATATATCCCACAACATCATGGTGTTAAGAAGGCCATTGAGATCCTAGGACTACCACAACCAAGGAAACAAAGATGGATGAGAGTATTAGGAGAGCCATGGCAGCATAAAGGGCTCACTAAAATGAAATGGATGATCAAAATAGAAAATGTCTAGAACAAGGTAAATAATATGCTAAAAGCTTGAACTTTCCTCTTTTTTAAAGTAGCAACTTTAAGCTCAGTCTCTTCCTTCTTTTTACTATTCTTTAGCAAGAAAAGGGTGAAAAAAAGGAGCTTTCTGGTAACGTGGTTGCTGATGGGGTGTTTTAAGGATGAAAATATGTAAAAGATTAAGTTTTTGATCGTGTTCTAGTGGTGGTTTTAAGAAGCTACGAGAATGGAGGTTGTTTAAAGGTGAAGAGAATGAAACATTATTTTTAGTGAATTTTTAGAGATAGAGTTGCTAAAAGATTTATGGGAATAGATAGAGAGTCTTCTAGGATTGCTGGAGAGCTTTTTTAATGACTGAAAGTTTTTTTGTAAGATAACTGGTAGTGTTTGATTTAATGCTAGAAGGCCATGCAAAAACATTTTTAATTTTTCCCTTCTGCACGAAGGGACATCTCCAGCGACCATGCTCAGCTGACTTTCCTTTTTCTGGTATTACCATGCTGAGCAAGGAGGCAGAAAGGCTATGATAGCCTGTAACTAGAGATATACCTACTATACCCTTTTACATCCATATATCTTATGAAAGTGACCTCTGTTATTAATTGTTTGATCTCCAAAAATTTATTTGAATCCATTAATGAACCCATGGTTAAGGTTTGCAATGTTTTATGATAGTTCTTTGGTGCAAAAACATGTTTAAATCGGGTTTTCAAAGGCTAAAAAGTGGCTCAAACTAGGAAAAAATACCTTGGTGTATTGATACAAAACATGTTGTATCGATACACAAGGTACTTTTTACTTCTGAGTATCGATACAATGAGCTATGCATCGATACTAAGAGCAAAAAATGTTTCTAGTCTTGAAACTTAGAGGCCTGTATCGATACTCCATGGATTTGTATCGATACTTATGCTTGTTTATCGATACATTTTGCCAAAAATCACAACTTTAGCTACTGCCAAGGTTTGTATCGATACAAACATGCCAGGTATCGATAGTAAACCCTCTTTTATCGATACTACATGTGAAAATTCAAGTTTTTTCGCACTGTAAAGGCCTCGTTTTAATACTTGCGCCCCAATATAGCTTGTAAGTACCTATGGCTTCTCGATTTACCTTACCTTGGTCACAAACAATGGGAAATTAATTTGTGTATTCATTTGAATAACCTTGGTGACACCATGAAAAATGGCCTTTGATGCCTATTTTTTACATTTTCTTTATTACGACCCATACGCATTTTAGCCCTTCCCAAAAAATTTTTTTCACTTGGCGCCTTATCACCTAATAGTGCCTGGTGACACAATGCCCAACAATCGTCCCCTAGCTTTTATTTCTATTTTTTGATTTTATCATCTTTTACCTACCTCCTAGGATGCCAAAAACTGGTATGGACAAAATGAAGTGTCTACAGCTACCCCTCTTTGGCCATTGCTAAGCATTAAAAATAGGGTAAAGACAAGTAGACACCACTTTTTTAGATGGGATGATGGATTTGTGTGCCTGTTGAAAAGTGCAAAGTTATTTAGTATCATGTCGAGATGGGTTAAACAACTTACAAAAAAAAAAGATTTTGATGAGTTTTCTAGGGGTTTCACTTCTTTACTATGTTATTTTTCATTTTTTACCAAACAGGTGCCATTAGCTTATATGGGCTTTGAGGTAAGTAAAGAAAGACGTCCAGCATTTCGTGGATTAAGGTAAATAAGTACCACCAGCTAGTGTAAGCTTTAAGGTAAAAAAAACATCATATTCTTTGAGGACTAGGGTAGGTTACGTAGTGCCACCAGCTTTTGTGTAGGCTTTAATAAGTGTCCTACTCTTTGAGGACTGAGGTAGGTAGTTGCCACCAGCTTGAGTGGGCTTTGGTGTAAGGAAGCATCCTGCTCTTTGAGGACTGAGGTATGTAGTTGCCACCAGCTTGTGTGGGCTTAAAGGTAGGGAAGTGTCTTGCTCTTTAAGGACTGAGGTATGTAGTTGACAATTGCTTACGTGGGCTTACATAAGTGTCCTAATCTTTAAGGAATGAAAGAAAATGAGTTTGGGATACTTCTCTTGGATAATTTTCAATAAGCTTGTAAGGTAAAAGATATTTACTTGAGGCCTTTTGAGGTTTCTCAAAATCAAAAAATTGTACTGTAGGTTCCCTATAAATTTGACTTCTGTATATGAGAGTTGATACTTGTAAGATGTTAAATGCTACATAATCCATGGAGATATAAATGCCTGCCTAATTGATGGAAGGGTGATGACTTTAAAGGCCTAATCCAAAGGGTGGTTTTTGGCTTTCTTCAGCTTGGTGAGGTGGCCTGTTGCCCAGGGTTTGTCAATCTTGCTCTAGATTTCCAGAGCTTTAAATGTTAAGGTTGTCCTTTTTTTGAAGGTATAGGAGGTTCATGACCACTACTAGGAGGAGGTTTTGAGCATATTTTCCAAATATGAGGTCCTAATGCAAGATCGGTTGTCGCCCTAAGAGTTTATTCTTAGTATTTAAACATGAAACAAAGTTCCTGCAAAGTTTTATCTTTCAAAGTAATGCTAAGAAATTCTATTATCAATTTTATCCATTTATCAAGTATTATCAATTAACAGATGAACATGATGCAACATGAAATATAGTGCTATGAAAAGATTTTGTGACAAATCAAGTAATATTTTTTTATTCAAAGGGAGAGGGTACAAGTTACAAAATAAACGTATAATATTGTGGAAGGTTTTGAAATATAAAAGAGATGAGAAAAGTCTTTCTGGTTAATCGACTCTAATGCTGATGACATGAATTCTCTACTGAGTGCTTTTGGAGATTTTTTTCAAGCAATTGATCCTTTTGGTTCTGAAAACTCATAAGAAAATCCTTTAGATTGCCCCATGGTGGGATGAAGGCCTCAAAGATAGGTAGTTTCCATTTTTTGAGTGTAGATATGGATGAGGTTTAGTGGGGATGGGTTTGGTTACAACTTGGTTTGATCAGAGGAACAAGGTCTGATTGCTTAAACCACCCTTTCGGATTTTCAACTTAAGCTATTTATTGTTTTTATTTTTGTTTTTGGTGAGTGGTAGACTTAGGACTAATGGAACACCCTTTGGGGTTTCATTCTAAAGTTCTTTTAGGCATAGTATTCCTTAACAGAATCAAAGTTCATGGGGTTGGGCAGATCACTACCATCCATCTTGGTTAAGATTAGGGCTCTTCCAGAGAATACGTATTTCACCATGTATGGCCCTTCCCAATTTGGGGTCTATTTTTAGTGAACATCTTTATGGATTGAGAGAATTTGTTTAAGCACCAAGTCACCTTCTCAAAACTAATAAGGAACATTTTTGTCATAGGCCCTCATTATGCACTTTTGATACATCTACTTATGATAGATGGTTATGATCCTTTTCTCTTCGATTTGATTAAGCTACTCAAATTGGTTTTTAACCTATTCAGCCTCTTCAAGTTGTGATTCCGTTAAAACTCTAAGGAAAGCAATTTTAGCCTCAATAGGTAGGATAGCCTCTATACTGTAGACTAGGGAAAATAGGCTAGCACCTATAAAAGTTTGTACAGCCATGCAATAAGCATGCAAAGCAAAAGGCAACTTTTCATGCCAATCTTTGTATGTCTCAGCCATCTTTTCAACTATCTTCTTAATATTTTTGTTGGCTGCATCAAATGCTCCATTCATCTTCGGGCGGTATAGGATGGAGTTTCAATGCTGAATCTTGAACTAAGAGCAGACTACTTACGTTATCTTGTTTTTCAGGTTGCGTGCATTATCAGTAATGATTTGTTCGAGAAGACCATATCTACAGATGATGTCCCATTTCATAAATTTACACACGACAAATCTGGTGACAGTGGCATAAGAAGCTACCTTTATCCATTCAGTGAAATAACTGATCACGACCAAAATGAAGTGATGCCCATTAGAAGCCTTGCAAGTAATATGTCCAATCATGTCCATGCCCTATAGAGAAAAGAACCATGAGCTCTCATAACATTTAAAGGTGTTGGTGGGACATGGATCTTGTCAATGTAGATTTGGCATATATGACACTTTCAAACATATTTAATGCAATCCTTTGTAAGAGTCAACCAATAATAACCTGATTGCATGACTTATCTTGACATTCGGTGTCCATTAGTATGCATACCACAAATCCCTTCATGAACTTCTTTAAGTATTCTTTTGCTTCAGAGGCATCCACATATCGGAGTAACACCTGATCCTAGCCTTTCTAGTACAAAATCTCCCATCCAAAATGAAGTTCACAACTAATCGTCTAATGGTTCTTTTATTAGTTTTAGTGGCGTTTTTTGGGTACCATTGATCCTTGATGTATTGAAAGATGTCATGATACCATGGCAAACCATCCTTCTCTTCTTCAACATTCTAGCAATGTGCTGGGGTTGAATAGATACTCATTTGGATAGGAGCAATGTTTGATTCTTAATTGACTTTAAACATGGAAGATAAAGTGGCCAAGCATCAGCAACTTGATTCTTTTCTCGAGATAGATGATGAAAACTAATATCATCAAACTCTTTTTTGAGCTCTGATATCAAATTCCTATAGTGGATTAGTTTAGCATCACGTGTTTGACATTCTCCTTTTAGTTGGTAAATGATGGTGGTTGAATCTCCAAATACTTACAGTGTTCGCATGCCCTTTTTAATGGCCACCTAAAGTCCCATGATATGGGCTTCATATTCGAGGCTATATTGTTGGTGCAGTCAAACTTCAATTTGGCTATGAAAGGGTAATGGTTTCCCTCGGGTGAGAGGAGAATTGCCCTAATTCCATGCCCTAGTGCGTTAGAAGCTCCATCAAAATACATTCTCCATGATGATCCACACTTGATCATGTTTTCCGCCTCAGATATGCACATCAAGTCTTCGTCAGGGAACTCAAAGTTTAAAAGCTATAGTCATCTGTGGCTCAACTTGCCAAAAAGTTTGCTATTGCACTGCCTTTAATGGCTTTATGGTTCACGTACATGATGTCGTACTCAGAAAGCATAACTTGCCATTTGGCTAATCCCTTAGAGAAGGCAAGGGCTTCGCACACATACTTGATGGGATCAAGCTTGGCAATTAACCATGCAGTGTGGTACAGCATGTATTATCTTAACCTTTGGGCTGTCTAAGCTAAAGCGCAACATAACTTCTCTACGAATGAATAATTATTTTCATATTCCATAAGCTTTTTGCTCAAGTAATAGATAGCCTGTTCCTTCTTTCCAGATTCATCATGTTGTCCTAATACACAGCCCATCGACTTGCCTAGGATTGACAGATACAAGATTAGTGTTCATCCAAGCACAGATGGCATAAGTATTAGAGGGTTCAAAAGGTAATGTTTGACCTTATTGAAAGCTTCTTGGCATTCTTGATTCCATTCTCTAGGATTTTGTTTTTTCAGTAGCCTAAAGATCAGATCGCATTTGTTGGTCAACTAAGATATGAATCGACCAATGTAGTTTGGCCCAGGAAACTTCTCAGTTCCTTTTGAATCTGAGGTGGTGGCATATTCTAAATGGCCTTAACCTCGCCAAGATCAACTTTATTCTTTTCTCACACACAATAAAGCCTAATAGTTTACCGGATATGGCACCAAAATTGCATTTGGCGGGATTTAGCTTGAGTTGGTATTTGTAAAACCTTTTAAAAAGTTTTTGCAAATCGATAACATGTTTACTCTCTTTTTTTGATTTGGCGATCATGTCATCCATATAGACCTCGATTTCCTTATGCATGAGATCATGGAGCAATTTACCATTGTCATTGTATGAATACTCAGGAGTAAAAGGTACCTTATGTATCGATATAACATGTTTTGTATCGATACACAATTGTATTTTTGCCTAGTTTGAGCCACTTTTTAGCCTTCGAAAACCTGATTTAAGCATGTTTTTGCACCAAGGAACTATCATAAAACTTTACAAACCTTAACTATGTGTTCATTAACAGATTCAAACAAATGTTTGGAGCCCAAACAATTAATGACAAAGGTCACTTTCGTAAAATATATGGGTGTAAAAGGGTATGGTAGGCATATCTCTAATTGTAGGCTGTCACAGCCTTTTTGCCTCCTTGCTTAGCATGGCAGAACTAATAAGAAGAAAATCAGCTGAGCATGGTAGCTAGAGATGTCCCTTATGAAGAAGGGAAAAATAAAAAATGCCTTTGTAGGTCTTCTAAAAGTAGAGGCTGAGCATCGAATCAAACACTACTAGCTATCATAGGAAAAAAAACTTTTAGCTACCAAAAAAAGCTCTCCAGCAATCCTAGAAAACTCTTTATCCATCCCCATAAATCCTACATCAACTTTAGCTCTAATGACTCACCAAAACACTGTTCCATTGCCTTCCACCCTCAACCAACTTCCATTCCCATAGCTTCCAAAACCACCATCAAAACACCTTAAAAAACTCAACCTTTCACACACTTTCATCCTCAAACACCCCTTAGCAACCATTTTTCTAGAAAGCTTCTTCCTTTCACCCTTTTCTTGCAAGCAATAGCAAAAAGAGGGAAAAAACTAAATTTAAATTTACTACTTTAAAAAAAGAAAAAACTTTAAGATTTTGCTGGTATATCTTTTTACTTTGTTCTATATATTTTTTTTGTTTTGATTATCCATTTCATTTTAGTGAGCCCTTCATTATGCCATCGCCCTCCTAATACTCTCATGCATCTTAGTTGCCTTGGTTGTGGTAGTCCTAGGATCTTGATAACCCTCTTGACACCTTGATGTTGTTAGATATGTAAACTCACCATGCTTATTCATCATCATACAGCCTCTTTTCATGCTCCTTTTGCTATGTTCCTTCTATATTCATATATCCATTTCACACTTAAATGGTAATTTTAATATGTCTTAGGTATTTTCAAATATTTTTCTTATGTTTTAAGGAAGCTTATTAAATAAAAATGTTGTCTTAATAAACCCAACATCCACTCTATTGTATAAACATGTTTATATCATCTCCATGCAACCTATTTGTCTTCTTCTTGCATCCATGTCACCCATTTCCAGGTCAAAATGTCATCTTCGCATGTTTGCATGTTTAATACATGTTTATTTTTGTATGGGCTATATTTTGTTCATGATATCTCCATTAAAATGCTTGCTTGTTTCTTACAAACTGATTTTTAGAAACATCCCTAAGTTAAGTTCATGTTACCTTCAATAGACGAAGAGTAGCATGGACTTAATGTTTTCATCAAATTAGTCTCCCAATCTTAGGGGCAAATCAACATTTCAGCTCTGGATTCATAATCAAATAATTTCATTTTTCAAAAAAAAAACAAAAAAAAAGAAAAGAAATCCCTTTAGTATTAATCTCTGATCTTGAGTCTCATGTTCCTTATTATGACATGGTCAACGGGTTGTTCCATTATCCCAAACTACTTTGGGATTATGGAATAAACTTATGAAGCCTATGGTATTTTTTGTCACAGATGTTCGAACGTGCTCGACCCGAGCCTATCTTCGAAAGATCAAAATATCAAATAATCCTTATGTTTTTACTCTAGCAACACTATAGTTTGAACTTGAAAAATCATTTTCAAACCATAAAATATTTCCTTTGATTTTTCTAATCTTTTTCCTTTAAAGAGCATCGAATTACCTTTCTAATGGTGTCTTATTTACCCTTAGATCATCCCGGATGAGGAACCTTTGTTGTCCAAAACCCCTAAAACTAGCATGCAATATTCTGTTTAGACCATTACAACCCATCAGAAGATTTTTAAAAATTTTCCAAATATTTTCCCAAAAAGTTCACAAAATTCCTTTTCCAGAAAGGTATTATCTATGATCTAACAATCTCGGATAAGCATAGAATGATTTTTGAAATCCATCATGACCTTTTGATTGTACATGCTGCCAATACTAAGATGAACCTAACTTCAAAAATTAATTATGCCTTGAAAGGGATTTCTAGAATTTTGGACTATTTTTATATTAACCCTTGTCCATCTACCTTTCTAATGGTACCTTATTTACCCTCTGAAGTCTTCGAATGCACCTAACACAATCCAAAAATGGAGACGACATGATGTTGTCCTCTGTTTTCAACCTAATTTTTGAATCCCCTTTTATCGAGACATTCGAATGTCTCGAAAATGTGCTCGATTCATTCTCTTACAACATCAACCCCTTTTAACTTGGATCAAAATTAAAATACAAAAAATAAAATTTAATATTAAAATTTTTGCTAGTGGAGATACTCCAACTCCATTACACCAAAAGGGATACCCTATTTTTAATAAAAAAATTCAAATTTTCTTTTCATTCCTAAATGTTTTCCAAACTTTGGGGATACTCTATCCCCACTAGTCAAAGAGGATACTCCAACCCTATTTTCTTTCATTAAAAATTCAAATTTTCAATTTAATCTTAACTATTTTCATAAGTCTATTTTAGAGGATACTCCAACCTCACCTTATCGAGGGGATACTCTAACCCTGTTTTTACCTAAAAAACATAAAATTTTCTCTCTTCCAGATGCCTCAAACTTTTTTGATAAAAATCATCTCTGTTCTTCAAATTATCACTAAATCCAGACCAGTCTCTGAGATTGTCATCCTAGTTATTCTTCAATAATCGAAGGCAATTATGACATATTTTGATGACCCCTCTTTTTTATGTTCTTTTGTTTATGATTGCTTGTTTATGATATTATTATATTTCTCATTTTTTGCCTTACTAAATTATTTCCTTTCGTAGCACTCATATTTCAAATTTGTTTTCCAATAAAATTTATGAGCTAATGTTTCGTGTTGTTATCTCTCCAGTGCCTAATACGAAACATCCAATTTTTAAAATCTAATCCAAATATTATTTTCATAAAAAATCCCTATGTTCCTCACTACTCCTAGGCATATAGGTAATCTAATTTTCCTTAATAAAAAAAACCTCAAATTTACATTTTCCAAAACTTCATGCATTACGGGTTATATCTAAATAGAGACCAAATGGAACTAATTTAACTGAGATCAAAGTAAGATATAGTTAGTAGGTACCGATTTTGGGCATTGTAGGGATGCTAGTCCTTCCTAGAGCATAACCAACTCTCGACCCTAACCAACGAATCTCTGGACTTGGTAGACCTTGAAATCAGTTTTTTCAAGTTTCATAACTCATAATATTATTTTCAATAGGCATCTAATCTGGCCTAGCCTGAAAAGATCGGTGGTGACTCAAAGTTTATGGCCACTTCATGGTGGCCATCCAAGTCTAGTTGGATGAGCAACTGGTCTGATGATCCCTATCCTCTTTATACCATTACACCTGATCTAAATCCCAATCAAGGGATAGCTTAAAGGCTCGACCATAACCAACCATCATTTATTTTTAAGTCGAGCACGCTATGCCCTTTGGATCATTCAAAGTTTTAAAGGTTGGGCACGTGGCGATAGCTTGGTAACTCCACTAGGAATATAACCAGACCATATATTGCCAAAGCATAGATATCTTGGATTTTTTGGATATCAATGATACTCACGATTACTTCTTTCAAACTAGCCCATGAGATGCATTCACCATACTCCTTTGTTTTGATATGACTCTCAATCCAAGACTCCATTGCCCCAAGGATTTTAGCTAATCTTTTCTTGAAGGTTGGAGATTCAACGCTTTGCAGTATATCCTATCGACCTTTGCCCTTTCAATGTTGAGTAACACAGTGTATTCATCAATAGTGGGGACCAAATCTTTATGATTAAAAGTGAAACATTGGCATGCTGGATTCTAAACCTAAAAGGCAAATTTCAACAAACTAACATCTAAACAAACTTGAAGTAGAAGAGCGATATCTTTGTATCTTTTAGTGAATGATTCCCTTTCAGTACTGTCCTAATTGGTCCATACAATCTGGAGATCTTACCAATCATTTTGACAGTACACTATCGTAATCTTTTCATGCATTATTGAGACATGCTCGATTTAAGGATGTCTCCATCTTTATGCTATTGCCACATGCTCGACCTTTAAAACTTTAAATGATTCAAAGGGCATAGCACGCTCAACTTAAAAATAAATAATGGTTGGTTGTGGTCGGGCCTTTGAGCTATCCCTTGATTGGGATTTAGATTAAACATGATGATATGAAGGGGATAGGGACCACCAGACGAGTCATTTATCCAACTAAACCCTGACGGTTGAAATCGCCACTGATCCTTTTAGGCTAGGCAAGAACGGATGCCTATTGGAAACAATATTATGAGTTACGAAACTTGAAACACTGATTTCAAAGTTTACAAAGTCTAAAGATTCATTGGTTGGCCTCAAGAGTTGGTTACATGCATAGAAGTACTAGCATCCCTACAACGCCCAAAATTGATACCTACTAACTATATCTCATTTGTCTCAGTTAAATCAGTTCCATTTGGTCTCTATTTAGATATAATCCTCTTTAATGCATGAAGTTTTGAAAAATGTAAATCTAAGGTTTTTTTTTATTATGGAAAATTATATGCGAGGTTTCTTTATTACAAATGTACTTAGATTAAGTGTAAAATTAAGGTTAGTTAGGAAAACTTTTGAACTCAAAGATGGAGATCTAAGAGAAGGCATCACGGACCCCAAGAGATTGCAAAAAGCTTTTAAAGACTTTGCATGTGATCACCTAGGAATTGACTAAAAAATTTCCTTTGACGGCTGAAGGAAATTGCATTAAATAGTAGTCCATAATCATCCAAATAGTATGCATGATAGTAGATTTATTTTATATGATGTTATAAACGTTATGCATGCAAATATGATGAGACCTTAATTAAAAGAATAAAGGAACAAATGAAATCCCTCGTACAAATTTAAGTCACATGATTCACATGATAAAGATGACTACCATCAAGCATAAGAAAATACTTGAATTTCGACTGTTAAGATTTATTGAGCTGACTCAAGGTCTGAGCCATCTAAATTACTTGAGTTATAAATGATGGGTCTTACTCAACTAATGTTATGTTGTCCTAATACGTACAACTTGTCCATATGGCATTAGAGGTGATGGTTGGGTGAAATGTAGGTGAGACATTTAAGTAAAGAGTTGCCACCTGATGAATTTAGGAGTTGCATAGAGATGCAATTGGCGAGCTATGTTCCCTATCTAATTAGGCTATTTTTGATTTGTTGAGTTGACTCAAGGTTGTAACATGTTGAAAGAGATCTTAGTGCACTAAAAATACCTTGAAGAGATATCTATATAATAGTAAATATAGATTTCATACCTCACCCTTAATGATACAAAGATGAATATCTAATTAATAGTCAATTTATACTAGGTTGTTGACAATGGTAACTATAATAATTATATTATGAGGCATACAAAATGCCATAAGCCCAAAACGTTTTGAGTGGTATATGAAATTAAGAAATGTTCTCAATAAAAGGAAGGTAACTGACCTTGACATGATTGAGTTAAATTACTTTACTTATGATTTGACAACTTGGATAATTGATTCAGGTTGTGGATTAAACTTATATAATGACAAAAGTTGTTAAAGAATAGTAGAAAGCTAGGCTCTAATAATGTAGCTCTAAGAATAAGCAATAGAGCAAAAGCTACAGCCACTACCGTTAAAACTTGTACCTTATCATTGCCTTCAAGCATGACCTTGGAACTAAAAGAATGCCTTTATGTCAATGAGACTAAAAGGAGTGATCCAACAAAACAAATATATGGCTTATGGATTGGTGATTTTGAATTTAGAATAAAAGGCAAAAGCTGCACTATTATTCTGAATAACATGGCTTATAGATTGGCATTATTTAAGAATAAGCTGTTTGTGCTTGATCTAGATATGCCTTTACTCAAGATATGGCATTGTAGGCTTGAATATGTCAATAAGACTAAAAAGAGTAATCCAGCAAAGACAAATATATGGCATTATAGGCTTGGACATGTCAATGAGACTCGAGTAGCTAAGTTATACAAACAAGGCTATCTTGACTTATTTAATTTTGAACATATGGGACATGTAAGTGTTGTCTTCTTGGCATGATGAATGAAACACCTTTCACCAAGAAAGAGGAAAAGGCCGGTGATTTATTGGCCTTGTACATTCAAATGTATGCGGACCAATGAATAATGGCTAGACATGGGTATTCCTACCTCATTACCTTTATCAATGATTACTCAAGGTATAGGTATGTGTACTTAATGAAGTACAAGTTCAAAGCTTTTAAAAATTAAAAGAGTTTAAGGCTAAAATAGAGAAAAACACTAGTAAGAGTCTTCTAGCTCTTAGATCTCATTTAAGAAGAGAATACATAAGTCAAGAATTCTTGGGTCATCTGACAAAAAATAAAATTTTGTCAGAATAGACCCACCTAAAAACTCCACAGCATCGTGGAGTGTCTGAAAGAAGAAAAAAAACCTTGTTAGACATGGTTTATTCCATGATATCTAAGGTAGAGCTTCTAATATCCTTTTGGAGATATGCTTTTAAGATCGCAACATATCTTTTAAATAGAGTTCCATCCAAATCTATGGATAAGACACTATATAAGATATGGCTTAGTAAAAGACCATATATGTCTCACCTTAAGATTTAGGGTTATCCTATTTATATAAAGTAAATAGTATCTAACAAGCTTTTAGCTAGGTTAAGTAAATGTAACAAAAGGTGGAACAATATCTAACAAGTTTAAAGCTAGGTTAGGTAAATGTAGGTTATCCTAAGGAAACTTATGGAAATTACTTTTTCAACCTAACTGAACAAAAAGTGTGTATTTCCAAGCACACTATTTTTCTAGAGAAAGAGTTTCTGTTAGAAAAGATTAGTAAAAGTAAAGTTGATCTTAAAGAAGTTTAAAAACCATAAATAGACATTCTTATGGAATTGGAGTTAAGGGATGAAGGATCAGATGCCCCACCTGTAACTCAAAAAACACAACTACTCCATTAATTTCATAAGATCAAGCAAGAGCCTTTACTTTAAACCACTAATGTCTGGCTATCCAGACAATTTTCATGAAAGATTTAGGAGAAGCTGCACTCATTTTGGGAATTATAATCTATAGAGATAGATCAAAACAAATGCTTGGCTTATCCCAATCCTTATACGTAGATAAAATTCTTAAAAGGTTTAAAATGGATAACTCTAAGAGAGGAAACTTGCTTATGGTAGATGGTGTGCATTACCCAAAAGAAATTTATCCTAAGACATATGATGAGAGGACAAGGATGGATGAAATTTATTATGCTTTGATGGTTGGACCTATCATGTATGTAATGTTGTGTACTAAACCAGATGTATCATATGCTCTAAGTATCACAAATAAATACCAAAGGAATCTTGGTGAGGGTCACTAGACCAAAAGTGCTTACAAAGGACTAAGGATATCTTTTTGGTTTATGGAGGGGCTGATCTCTAAGTTGGTTCCAATCAAATTGGGATAACTACAAATCATAAAGCAAGTTTATATTTACCATTAATGGTGCTATAGTTAGTGAGAAAAATTCTAAATGGGCTACAACTGTAGACTCAATGACAAAAGCCAAATACATTTTCACTTGTGAAGCCATAAAGGAGAAAGTTTGGATGAAAAAGTTCATTTCAGAACTTGGTGTGGTTCCAGCATTGTTGATCCACCCTAATTTACTCATCACAAATCTAACATGTATTACAGTGTTATCACAATATTAGAGATACTATAGAGCAACGTGATGTTAGTATGCAATGAGTAACCACCAAAGAGAAATTAGCTAATCCATTCACAAAAGTTCTATCCTAATAAGAAAATGATTATCGCATAGAGGGCATGAGACTTTGACATAAAAGCGATTGCTTTAATACTAATAGGAAATTGTCAGTATAAGCCCTGCAAGCCAATCATTATGCTTAAGAGGCATTAACATTTACTAATTTCATGTATTTAAACATTATATTTTATTAATGTTAATGAGGTATTTTTTTATCCATAAGATTTTTCTCAAATATCACAACAACGAATGGGGTTATAATGGCATTTTATAGCAGTGTTTGACTAAAACACGCCATTTTATTCAATTTTTAAAGATATTAGTGGCATTTTAAATTCAAAGGTCATTATATAAAGATTTTTATGGTGTTTATGGTATGAACACCACTTAATTATTGAAATTAGTAGCATTTTAATTATAAACGCTGCTAACTTAATAAAATGAATTGCTATTCTTTCTTCCTTTATGCGCTCAAAATTTGGAATATATTTTAGAATAGTGGAATTAGAGGCATTTGAAGAATAAACGCCACTAGAGTTGCAAAATTAGTGGCATTGTTTTAAAAAATGCCTTTAATTAGTGGTGTTTTAACTCAAATGCCATTATTAAATAATATTTAGCGATGTTTCATTAAAGAAATGCTACTAAATGTTTCAATTAAAAATCTTCTAAAATCTATTTTCCTCACTTTTCATCTTTCAATCATTTTTCCATATCTCCGTTTCTCATCCCTGAAGGCTCGATTTTGTCTAATTCTTTCTCGCATTAGGCTTTAGAAGGTAATAACTTTAGCTTTCTTAAATTTATTTTATGTTTTTTATTTTACCTTTCCCCAATTTAGCCTAATTTGGCATTAAAGATTAGATTGTTAGTTCTTGCCTTTTGTCTTTCCTAATTAGGCTGTGGGTGTGTTCCAATTTATGAATATAACTTTTCAAGGTGGAAACTACAGTTTGAGAAGCACGCAGCAGAGCCATCTAATCTTTATAGTTCGAAACATGCCAAACGAAAGGAAATATATTACATGAAATTGATAATCTTTAAAATTGTTCTTAAAATTTTAAAAACAATCTTCTTCAGCTTTCCTCTAAACTCTTGAAGCTCCAAAATTTCCTAAGAATTTATTAGTTCTTTTAAATCCAAATAAATTTCAAGAAAAAATTTTCCATTTCATAGTCTAGTTTCAAAAGTTTTACTAGTTCCAAGTTTTAAAACCCTTGACCAAATGCTGGAATTGCTTTAAAAATTTAATGAGCCTTTGAAGTCCAACTCTTGCAATGGTATAATCCTATTGTTAGATTTTGTATGAAAAAAGTGAAAGTTTGATGCTTTTCTGACATGTTTGATGATCTTTGTGTTATTTGGTCCTTTGATCAGAGGGGCAAAATGAAGAGGACTTGGAGGAAATAGCTTAACAAGAGCAAAAGCACTTATCTTTGAAGACTTTAGTTGTTGCTACCAAAAATTTCCACCCTCATCAGAAGCTTGGCAAAAGGGGGTTTTGGACCTATTTACAAGGTAAGATCCCATTGCTGAAATTCTTTGTTTGGTTCCCTAGAAAATAGAGGGAAAAACTTTTCCTGAACTTGATTGGCTTTTTGATTCATTAAATAGTTTATTTTGTTTGCATTAAGAGAACTAGTGATATGATGCAATGGATTGTTATAGATACTATTAAAAGGATATATTTTCTACTTTTTTGGCTTTTCAAAATTTTAACTTTGTGCATACTAAATAACATAAACAATAGCTAAATAGAAAAGAATTAAATGCTTTGTCCTAAAAAGTTCTTGAAAATCCCATTTTCACTGTGGAAACTTCTATTTGGCTGCCAAGAAAATAGAAGAAAAAGTTTGTGCTAAACTTGATTGGGTTTTTTGATTCATTGAATACTTTTTTTATTCGTATTAAGAAAACTAGTGATATGATGCAACGCATTGTTATGGATAATGTTGAAAGGATAAATTATCTACTTTCAAAGTCTCAACTTTTACATATGAAAAAAATAAACAACTAAATAGCAAAGAATTAAAATGACTTATCCTAAAATGAAATAGTATAAATTTTCCTACTTAAACCTTTCATTAATTTCATTCACATTATCGAATTACACAACTAAGAATTCTTGATTTTTATTATGGTTGACTAAAAGATAAAGGTCATTAAAAATGAATGAAATAGTGTTAAGTTTAGACATTGCTTTGATCTAATCCATTCGTTTCATAATTATACTCTCTTTCATTGCTAGCCTTTTCAACCTCTGTTTTTCTTTATTTTTCTTCTAGTTTGGAGAATCCATAGTGGTTTGTATTCCATCGAAACCCAATAAGATAATAATAGTTGTTTTTTCAAAGCTAATAACATCATGATTTTTTATTTGAACTAAAAATCTAATTCCATTAATGTTATTTAGCTGGGACTATGTTTCATTCTTAGCTCGTACTAGTAGTATTCTCAACGGTGATGTTGTAATGGATATTTCTTCGTGGTGACTTGAAAGAAGAGTATTATGAATTTTCCCCACCTCTTTTCACCTGTTCCAGAGGACAAAGTCGGTATCTTTTATTTTTATTTTGGTTTAAACAATTTATATTTGATTTTTTTCATTTAAACTCCATTATACCCCAATTTATTGGTAGCAAATTCCTGCATCCATGTAAGATATTCACTTTTATGCTTAGGAATTGTCTCTTTGTTTTCTTCTTTCCTTTTTAATGAATTGCTTAAGGTAAAATGGGTCTAATTATGAACATCTCATTATAATTAAACTTCTTTTGTAACTGGCAGTTATTTTTAATATGTATTTTAGTCTATAGTGATTTACTTTGAATATTTTATATCATTTTGAGGGATTATTTGACATATTAATATTTTGCAAAAGAATCCGTTATGTGTTGTTAACGTGTAGCTAAATCTATTATTTGTAATGGAGAAGAAAATTTGACTAGAAAGTTTTAATATTTTTATTTTTCTAGGGTGATGTAAGAAACATGTGCTCACTTCTCCTGATTTGGGTGAAGTTGAAATTCTTTTTTGAGTTACACATTCTTGATGCACTAGAAAAATTAAAAATCAAAGGATATAGGCTTGGTATCATAAGATTTAATCTTTGGGTAGTTGTTTTGGTGTTTCAAAATTTTAATGCTTTTAGTTTTGGTTTCTTGAATCTATCTTTGTTTTGATTTAGGGATTAGGCCTCTTTTGGCAAATCCAACTTTGTTTCACACATGGTATAATTAGAGATATTATATTCTTGTATCATTGGAATGTATGTTAATATTATCTGGTTACAATTTTTTGCAATGATTATCTATTGAAGTTTCTGTTTATTAGAGATTTTGCTGTTGGAAAATCTTATCTTTTTTTTAGATTTCTTGTATGGTTTTTGACTTAAATTGACATATGAAAGCACATGTCTACTTTGCCTTTTTCTTTTCTTTTCTTTCATGTTTTGTAGGATTCAATAAAGCAATAAATGTTAATTGTTCTAAAGCAATTGCTACTTCTCTTGTAAAACAATAATATATACATTTTCCTTACTAATAGAATGCCAAATTTGTAAAGCGATCAAATATGTTGAATAGGTGGACACATCCATTTACCTTCCAATTTGATAATTTTAGATTAAATTAAATAGGATTTGAATCGTTTCATATTCACAAACAAAGTTAAAAAAAATTACTATGTCTTTTTTTTTGTAGTACTCATATAATAATTTTAATTTTGTTTGTTAAACTTAAAAATTAATTATGAGATAATTTCTATATATATATACGTATATACATTAAAATATTTAAAAATTTTAAACTTTATAAGTAAATAATATATATTTAAAAGTTTAAACTTTACAAGTAAAATTAATAAGATAACAAATGTTATAAATTTTTTAAAAAATAATAATTAAAAAAAAACTTATGCGAATTTTTTAAAATTCTTATGATTAATTTAATTTAATCTAATAATGAAATAATTTTTTAATTTACAGAAAAAATATTAAAACTGAGAAACTCGTAAAATTTTACGAGAAAAGACCATTATCAAGAAAAATTATTTTATGTAAAAAAAATGTAAAATTCATAAAATAATTTAAAATTTTTAAAACTGATTTAATATGATTTAAAAAATAATATTTGAAGAATTTTAAAAATTATAAACTCAATAAAATCTTACTGAACAAATTTACGAGTACAAAACTTCGTGTCTCGGTAATAAAGAAAATTCTAAAACTTATAAAATAACTTAAATTTCTCAAAACTATTTTAATATGAGTTAAATAATAATATTTAAAGAAATTTAAAAATTAGAAACTCAAAAAAATCTCACCAAAAAATTTTACGGAGTATAAAACCCGTATCTGAATAACAAAAAAATTTTAGTAACTCATAAAATAAATTGAATTTTTTAAAACTGATTTAATATGGATTGAATAATAATATTTGAAGAATTTCAAAAATTATAAACTAAGAAAAATTATCCCAAAAACTTACAGAGTAAAAAAATTCATATTTTGAAATAAGAGGAATTTCAAAAAAATGCAAAACTGATAAAAATAAAAGGTATTTTCCTAAATTAATTTAATATGAATTAAATAATAATATTTGAAGTATTTTTTAAAATTATAAACTAAAAAAAGGTTTTTCGAAAAAATTTACGTAGTAAAAAATTTCATATTTTGGAAACGAAAAAAATTAAAACTTATAAAATAAAATGAATTTCAAAAAATGATTTAATGGTAATTAAATGCAAAATTTTTAAAGAATTTTGAAGTTAAAAATTTGAGAAAATTCCACCATAAAATTTTATAGATAAAAAAAAGCTCATATTTTAGAACTAAGAAAATTTTAATGAATACTTTAAAACTTATATAAATTGAATTGAATAAGATATATCACTCAAAATATTAATTTACAAAATGGTAAAAATGGAAATCTGAGATCCAAAATAATTTCACCGAGAAAAATTTCATGAGCATGATACTTACGGCGCTATGAAAAATTCAAAATAAATTACTAAAATGAACAACCTGACACCTTGTGGTATAAAATGATACTATGATTTTTTCTTGATTATTTTTTATTTTTTGGAGTGCGTATTGACATAAATACCATATAGGTATCGGTCAAAATATACGACAGTCAACTTTTCAATTTTAATGAAAAATTCTTAAAAAATTCATAAAAATAGGAAATTTGTCTGCGATAACATCTGCAAAATAGATTTTCAAAATTTTGACAAGAAAATATTATAAATAATTTTTCTTAAATATTAATCTTATATATCTGAAATTAGAGATCAAAATATGAATTTGTTTATCACATGAACTTACGGCTATTTAAATTATGACTAAAAGGTCTTGAAAATGTCTTGTTCATTTGAAAAAGGTAATTTCCAATGAGGATGGCCATTAAGTTCTCAATCTCGGATATTCAGGATTCTCGAAAAAGAGATCCAGATGAAATTAGGTGTACACAGCTGCCCCTCTTTGACCGTTGCTGAGAATTAAGAACAAGGCAAAGACCAAATAGGCATAATTTCGTTTAGGTCATTAAGCTTTAAAAAATAAACTAAACAAAAAACGAAAATGAAAGGTAACTAGCCCTAAGGAGAAATCTTAAATTAAACAATGACTAGGGCGAAACCTAAGTCACAAGGAGTTGACTAGGACAAAACCTTGTTGGTCAACAAATGAGAGAGATTGGTTGGGATGAAACCATATAAGTCAATAGAAGTAAAAGGGTTGATCGATGCAAAACCTAAAAATTAATAAGAGTAAAGGGTTGACTATGGAAAAATCTATAGGTCAACAAATAAAAGGCATTGATCGAGATGAAATTGACAAGTCAGCATTGGTAAAAAAATTAACTTGGGTAAAATCTATAAGTTAATAAATAAAAAGGGTTGATCGAAATAAAACTGACAAGTCAACATCGATAAGAGATTGACTGGGACCAAAACTGACAAGTCAACATAGGTAAAGGTTAACCGAGAAAAAACTGACAAGTCAACAAATAAAAAAGGTTGATTGAGATGAAATTTACAAGTCAACATAGATAAAGGGTTGACTAAGATGAAACTGACAAAGTTAACAAAAATAAAAAGTTGACCGAGACAAAACCAATAAGTCAACAAACAAAAAGGTTGATCGGGATAAAAACAAGTCAACAAAGATAAAATATTGACAGATATAAAATCGACAAAGATAAAAGGTTGATTGGGATAAAACCAACAAGTCAATAAGTAAAAGCAGTTGACTGGGAGAAAAAGGTTGATTGGACAAAGCTGACAAGTTAATAGGGATAAAAGACTGATTGGAACAAAGCCAACAAGTCAACAGGGATAGAAGGACAAAGCCAACAAGTGAACAAGGATAAAAGAGTTGATTGGGATAAACCTAACAAGTCAAGAGGGAGAAAAGCTTGACCGAAACAAAATCGATAAGTCAACAGGAGAAAAAGGTTGACTGGGATAAAGTTGACAAGTCAACAGGGAGAAAAGATTGACTACAACAAAGTCGACAAGTCAATAAGGAAAAACTGTTAATCGAGACAAAGCTGACAAGCCAATATAAGTAAGAGCTTGACTGGGACAAAACCAATAAGTCAACAAATAAAAGGTTGACTGGAACAAAGTTGACAAGTCAAAAGGGAAAAAAGTTGATTGGGATAAAGCTGACATGGTAACACGGATAAAAGGTTGATTGGAACAAAGCTGATAAATTAATAGGGATAAAAGGGGTAACTGGGACAAAGTTGATAAGTTGATAGAGATAAAATGTCAAACGAGATAAAACTAACAAGCTAATCGTAAAAAGGTTGACTGGGATAAAGCTGATGAATTAACAGGGAAAAAATTGTTGATTGGACAAAGCAGACAAGTCAACAGGGATAAAAGGTTGATTGAGACAAAGTCGACAAGTCAATAGGGAGAAAAAATTGACTGGGACAAAGACAATAAGTCAACAGAGCTAAAAAGGTTGACTGGGACAAAGCTAACAAGTCAACAGGGAGAAAAAGTTGATTGTGACAAAGTTGACAAGTCAACAAGGAGAAAAAGGTTGACCGAAACAAAGCCAACAAGTCAACAGGGAGAAAAAGGTTGACTGGGATAAAATCAATAAGTTAACAAGGAGAAAAGGTTGATTGAGACAAAGCCGACAAGTCAATATAGGTAAGGTTGACTGGGATAAAGCCGACAAGTCAATATAGGTAAGAGCTTGACTGGGATAAAATCGTAAGTCAACAAATAAAAGGTTAGCTAGGACAAACCCGACAAGTCAAAAGGGGTAAAAGTTGACTGGGACAAAATGGCAAGTCAACAAGGATAAAATGTTGACAGGATAAAGTCGACAAGTCAATGAGTAAAAAAGTTGACTAGGATAAAATTAACAAGTCAACAGGGAGAAAAGGGTTGATTAAGACAAAGCCAATAAGTCGACAGGGATAAAAGGTTAATTGGGAGAAAGCCAACAAGTCAATAGGGAGAAAAGGTTGATTGGGATAAAGTCGAGTAGTCAATAGGGATAAGAAGTTAACTGGGATAAAGCCGACAAGTCAACATAGGTAAGAGGTTGGCGTAACAATTGAGACTTAATCAACTATCAGGATAAAGCACTTAACTGACTTAAATCCCACTCCACCTACCTTGCCATAGGATTACATGAAGAGGTGATATAAAATCTTTTAATTACTTCGAATATCGTCAATAAAGTATTGAAAACATATTTTTGGATGCCTTGAATATCACCATTAAAGCTTTGAAAACATTTTCCTTGACGATAACATTTGAATGCTTAGAAATCACCATTGAAGTTTCTTCAAAGCCTTCTTCACATACCTTACCATAGGATCGAATGAGAAGGTGATAGATTTCTTTAGAAAATCATTCAATCTTTCTTGAAAAGTCATCAAATATCAAATATTAAATTAGTGTTCATTGATTCAATGATATAACTTATACAATTGGATAAATATCTACTCAAGGCATATTTGCTTACTTCTATGAAATCATGAAAAGCATCATATTTCATCAAAATTCCAGAATTTATGGAATGAGATCACCTTCTCATTCTGACCTTGGAAAAAATTAATCAAAATCTATGAAAATTCCAAAATAATTTTAACCATGGATTTTCCAATATTAAGGGTAATGGATATGTTATCTTCATCATGATGTTAAAACTTTCTTTTGATAGATGATCATAATTTAGGACTTTTTGGAATAAGACGAAGAAATGAATTTAGAGGCACAAATAGGTGACACTATTAAAATTTATCTTGAAACAATTGATATGAAAAAGTTAAGATTTACCAAGACCAAATTCAAATGAATGTTCATTTAAAGAATTCCTTGAAAGACAAACAATTAAGTTATAATATCCTTTTAATCTTCAAATATAATAGCCTGATAGGTGTTAAACTAATGCTAGTAAACAGCAAGTCACAAAGGATTGATTTGAAAGGCTTTTAGTGTGCATAAATTCTCAAGGTTGGGCATAAAGTTCTAAAACGTTGTTTGGAAAAGAATCAATGTAAGGGCATTTGACTCAACCTTTTGCTAAGGTCATAAAATTTTTAAAGGTTTGAGGTCATTTCTGAATTAGGATGATCGGTTCTCTCGATTGGTAACTATCTTTGTTGATTAAGGAGTAATTCTTAGGCTTTTAAGCCTACGCCATCATATTATTAAAGTCTCAATCCTAGGAACAGCCCAATAGCCCAGATAGCTATGTCTAATAAAAATGGACTTTGTTAGGTACATAATGTAAGCCATGGTTGAGGGTTTAGAAGGAAAAGGATAAATAGGCCTAAATAAAGTATTTAAGGGTAATTGAATCAAGGATCGATTCTTTTCAAAAAGAGTTGATTTTAGCATGTCTTTCAAGATGAACAAATATTTTTTCTTCAGCGACTTTTATTTTTTTTATTTTTCTTTATTCATCTTTTTTTTCTTCAAAACTTTCATCGTTCTTTATTCTGAAAGAACTTGAAATTTTCATTTGGAATATTTGAACTTGAAATTTAAATTTTTTTCTTTCTTTAAAGTTTACTTCATGACTTCCGATTTGTTCTTCTTATAAATCTATAATGGAATTTACGCCTTCTAATCTTGAAGCTTTGCTTTACTTGCCCCCCAATGTGGAGGGTGATCCTTGATTAGGGTTTAGAGAATGAAAATAAACTATTAGGCTCAAAGGGGACTGCAAAAGGGAAATTTTCTATATTTAAGAAAAGATAGAGAAGAAGGCCATTTTTCATTTCAAACATAGCCATTTGAATTGGTCAAGCATTTCACTAGGAAAAAAAGGTTATTTTTTTCAAAATCATTTTGAATACTTCAATAGTATAATGTTGCACTCAATAAAGGCTTAAGATATGCCCTTTAATATGATTGGCTTTATAGCCACCAACAACTGGTTGAGCCTCTAAGAAAGAAAATCAGATTGGCTTGGAAAAGATCTTGGATCTCATATCTTATGTATTAAAAGTTGGTTTAAAAGGTTTTGTTCAAAAGGAAAAGGAGACTTTGGCTTATGTTCACTTTCATTCTTCTTGAATTGAGGATTTGGAAGAGTGTCATGAAAATTATGGCAAAAGATTATAAAAATAAAGGAAATCTCGAAATTACTATTATTATTCTAACACATGTCAAACTATCGATATCTGAATCTTTTAAGAGCATAACCTATTTGTTTGACCTTTAAGAAATCTATAGAAAAGAACATTTGTGTGTGGAAAGTGTGTAGTGGTGAAAGGTCTATAGCTGAATATTTGGGAGATTTATATATGTAGAAGTAAAAGACCTTTCTGTGAAAGCTCAAACTAATAGTGATCACCTACCAAAGAAAAATTTTCCAAAATGTTCTCATTATCCTAAATATTGGAAATCATTATGAACACAAAATTCATGGTTAGTAAAGTATTCATACTATTTACAAATCAAAATTTATTTCATAGGAAATGTACAAAATTTTGAAGTCGAGATAGAAATTGCCCTTGATTGGCATACTACCAAAAGGTTGATAACCCTTAGACTAATTAGCCTTAATAGTCATCCACTCATACCTAGAATTTCACTGAATTAGCATCCTCTATGGTTGAACTGTAGGTAAGCTAATAGAACATTAAGAGATGCATTAAACTCTAAGTCCTCAAAATCAAGAATTCTATAAGATGTGTGGTTATTTTCTTTCATCACAATCATGTTATGAGGACAACCACTATATCACTCTTTACTAAATTCCTTAGCAGAGAAGATGAATCCAAAAGCTCATTGCATAGCAAAGAATCATCCAAGTAATACAAGTTGGAATTTATAGCAACCTGTGATCTCCTACCGACCATGCTGATACTCTGAATTATCTTCACATTGAGCAGCATGCATTGGTTGATGGAATCCTTAGACAAAAGTGTTGCAACCTGATGCTCGAATGATACCACCTTGGGTAGGAAGTTTTCCAAATTTTGTAGGAATGGTAGAGATCAATCTGATTCTGTTGAAGTCACTAAACAATGAAAAGCTAGGGTCAAGGACACCGTCCGAATGGATGTCCTTGTTTTCTTGACTTCTTACGGTCTTGTCAGCAATGATAGAATTACTTTTTCATCTCACATATGCTACATGTCACCCCTTGGTCAGTATAAATATGTATTATGGGACTAACTTCCACATATTGAACACCATAAGTGGTTGCATTTTAGCTTGCACTTCCCTAGATCCCCAGCAGAACTATTGGTAATACGTTTTGACTGTTAGTAAACTGGTTTCCTTATCTTGAGTGGTTTCATCGAACTTAAAATTTGTGATTACATTTTCCTTCTTATAGTATGGCATCTTCCATTTAATGATTTGTTATCTCACCTCAAAATATATAAAAAAAAATTAAATCAGTTTGCATGAATATGTATATGTCTTTACAGCATTAATCTTTATTGATATTCTAGTATGATTGTCAATGAATGGAAAAATTACATAAATAAATGAATGAATGAATGAATGAACGAATGCATGAATGAGTGCATAAATAATCGAGTAAAGAGGGCAGCGTTTAATGAAATAGATTAGATGTCAGAGAATTAACTAAGAACTAGATATAAAGATTATTATAAAGGTAGGAATCTAAAGAATTCAAATAGTGATTCAACAACATTGTTTTCATGAACCAAAATTCTCTAACTTATCCATTGATTGTTGGCATACATAGCCATATTTACAAGATTCAATAGCAAAGTAACAAAAAGAATTGATCTTGCAAGCACTACATTTTTCTAGCTGTGTTAGTGTTTCTAAGGGATTTTTGCAAACCTGTATAATTCATTTTTATTCATTTTTTAACCCTTATATTTACAAAATTCGACAAATAGCACAAGAAATTATCTTCAAAATCATTTCATTGCCTCTGTATTCTAATACTTCCAATAATGTAATCTTTTTCATTTTTCATTTTTCCTTTTTTAATCCCATATAAACCCTTAACCATATTTATCAATCTATTGAGCAGATTTTTCATTGCATGGACTTCATGATCAAAATCTTCTTAGATGAACTTTGACATGCGAACCCTTGCCTTTAAAGCATCACCCATGTCTTGATCCTTGAAATACAATAAATGAAACAGATTAGTACACTACAAAAATTATGAATGCATGAACATATAAAAATGTGAACTTTGAAGATGCATGAATGAATTTACAATTTCCATGGACTATGGATATCATGCCAAAGATTAAGAAAAATCCTTCATAATTTAACAAATTAATGTGAAAAATAAAATTTATCATAATAACACAACATACATGTATTGATATCAAGAAAATCAAATTATAAGAGTAGAGGGTTAGAAGTGTTCCCCCCTGTGTACCTAATTTTGTATCCTTTAGAACTGGGTATGGCTCTAACTTGGTAGGGCCCTTACGGTTCATTAGATGATGTTTAGATTAAACATCTAAATAGGTTCTCAAATTGCTGCCTAGTCTGGAAAGAACTGATGAGGTACCCTTATCCTTACCCATCGCAGGTCTATGTTGAAAAGGGTTCAATTCAAGTGGGAGTATCTTTCATGCCCATAAGGAGGCTAACACCTCAGGTAGGCATAGGAATTTACTTCCGGTAGGCTTTTCACTAGCCAAGACAAAGGCTAAAACCTCAGAAGGCAGAGCTACTTCCCCCCCTTCTAAAGTAGTGGGTACCTATATCCCTTCCTTATTCGTGGAAAAGAATCTAATGCATATGCATGTGCACAGTGTGTGTTGGGGGAACAACTTACCTTTCACGACTTGACATTTTCAAAAATAAAAACCCCTATCCTAAAGTTTCCCCTAAAATAATGCTGTAAAGGAAACAAAAAGGTTAACAAAAAATATGAAGAATATATACTGAAATTTATAAGTCAAAAATACAATGAAAATATTTATTTTGAAAATATCAGGATTTATAGTTAAATATTGGTTGAAACCAAATTAATCAAAATTTAGTTAACACGAAATTAATTTTAGGCCTGACTCTCTAGCTATCCCCAGTGGAGTCGCCAAGCTATCACAACATGGCCCAGATATGAATCTTAACCAACCCGACATAAAAAGGCTAATGTATCCATTGTTTCTTTATGAATATCTATATATAATAATTTCCTTTTATTTCTAAGGGCCTAGATCATGATTATTATTCTTTATTTTTCGTACCAAGGGACTGAATTGTTAAGATGAATCGCTCACTCGATTTCTCTAAATAGTTGTTATGAAATGACCTTTTTTTTTAAGTCACCACCAATCTATTTTGGTCAGGTGAGATTGGACACCTGCCGAAGTTTATATGTTAAGGATTACGAAATCTATAAAAACAAACTATGAGGTCTACGCTCATACTAGAGATCGCTTGAAAAGGTCCAGGAGTCGGTTACAATCACAAGTAAAGATTGACCTTCTCGTGATGCCCGGTAATCAATACCTTATTGATCATGTGTTAAAATAAATTTGATTTTTATTCAATTTCAATATTTGATATTTAATTATAATTCCCATAATATTTTATTAAAGAAATTTATTGGGTTTTATTACATTTTGAAATCAAAAAATTATTCGTACCCTTCCGAGGAACCAAGTGGACATGAGTTCTTTATTGTATCCCACTGAAGAATAATGCGAAATACGAAAACTTTTATTTTTTTAAATTGAAAAAATCTTGACTTCCTATTTGAAAAGGGTATCTCGCTATTAAAATAATCCGTCAAATTTCTCACATATTCTAGTAGGAATCCTATGTATTAATTTAATTAGGAGACATTACCTCATTTATAAAAATAATTTTATTATTCAAAATACGAACTTTATAACCTAGAAATAACCTGATATGATGAACAAATTCTTAATGCATATTTTCAACGTAAAAGTATCCTAGTACTCATATAGGATATGATTCTAATGTAAAATTATGAAAATGCCCTTAAGGTATATCTTCGACATGAAAGTATCTCGGTAACTGTAAGTCACATGAAAATGATTATGGAAGGTTGAGCCTATCCTAAATGCACATCTTTGGTATAAAAACACCCCGATGACTACCTAAAACTTAATTCTAGTGAAATTACCAAAAAGCCCCTAAGGTATACCTTCAACGTAACAGTATCCTAGTAATCTTAAAGCACATGAAAATGATTTTGGAAGATTGAACCTATCCTAAATGCACATCTTTGGCATAAAAGCACCTTGATGACTACCGAAGACTCGATTCTAGTGAAATTACAAAAATACCCCTAAGGTATACCTTTAACGTGAAAGTATCCCAATAATCTTGAAGAACATGAAAATGACTATGGAAGGTTGAACCTATCCTAAGAATTCACCTTCAACATAAAAGCATCCCGATGACTACCTAAGACTTAATTCTAGTGAAATTATCAAAATACCCCTAAGGTATACTTTCGACGTGAAAGTATCCCAATAACCCTAAAGGACACAAAAATAACCTTGGAAAACTAATCCATTCCTAAATATTCACCTTTGGCGTAAAAAATCTCAATGAGCAAAATTACCAAAATACCCCTAGGGTATACCTTCAACATGAAGTATCCTAGTAACCCTAATGCACACTAAAATGATGAAAAGTAGATGAATTTAGTCTAAATAGAAAAGCTAAAATTTTAAATTTGACTTAAAATGCAAAATTTGCAATCAAGCTCTTAATTTTTTATGAATTACATTTCGTATCCTTCAGAGGACAGAACAAATAGGAGAAGTTTTGAAAATTTCTATATCCCTATGGAAGGCCATGGGAATAATAAAAAATTTAAAAAATGATAATTTTAACCGTTTTGACTTAAAGGTCTTTAACCCCTAAACTTTGAAAATTTTCATTTTAATTCTTATATGATAAAACAACCTAAAATCATAAAAATCATATGAAATTATGTATAAAAATTAATGCAAACATACCAACAAGAATTCAGCCAAATACCTTGGCCTTAGAACAAAAGTTTTCCACAATTTGCAAAATAGCCCCTAAACTTTATAAAACACATTTTGACCCCTATATGATGAAATATCACAAAACACTACAACAAATCATTAAATCAGCAAAAAATTAACATAAAAATCATAACAAGAATTTACATGAGGGTTTAGCCAAGTACTTTTAGCCAGAAAGCCTAAATTTTTAATTTATGCAATTCAGTCCTAAAACATCCAAAAATTGGAAAATGACCCCATAGTGCTAAAAATGCCTAAATCATGTTTGCAAACACATAAATCAAATTTCTTAAGGTCCATAGGCTCTCGGCCAAGCCACAAATGGCCTAAAAATTCTCATGAATTTTACAATTTAGTCCCTAAGTTTACAAATATTACTAAATAACATAAAAACCCTAAAATTAAAAGAAAATAAGCACAAAATCATCATTATCAAACCTGAACACATTCAGCCAAGATGAAAAAGCATGGGATTTATGCATGATTTGATAAAAGAAATCATTAAAACAACATAAATAACCATTATTAAGCTTAAAAGAACATAAATTATAAAATAAGCACAAAACAAAATCAATCAAAATACTAACTATCAAAATAACACTAAAGAAATAATTAAAATTTAAATATAAGCACAACAAAATCAGATTCACAACAGTAAAATACCATTTCATAAAAAAAATGATAGAAAAATAAAATAAAATAAAAATAATAAAAAGAAAACTAAAATCACCATGTTTAGCCTTTCAACATGGATGGAAATTCATGAGCCTTAACATGGATTTAACTCATAAATAAGATGAAAAAAAAGGAATCAAATGAAGAAGAATAAGAAGAATGGTGTATTTACCTTAGAAAAAAACTAGAAAAACTACTATTTTTGTTTTTTATTTTTTTATTTTTTTTGTGTTTTCCTTCAAAATGTCTAAAAAACCCCATAAAACACACACCACCCCTATTTATAGAGGTTGAGGATGGCCACGTGGTTGGACAAATACCATAGGCCGAAACCTCCCTAGGAATTTCTAGGGAATTTTTTTAAAATATTTATTACTTTTTTATTTTAGTTTTTGATTGATTTGATTTCTTTTTGATGGATTTGATTTAAATTAATTATTTTTTTCTTTTAGTAGAGAGAATTTTGAAAGATATTTATGTAATTTGTAGACTTTTGCCGTAAAAATTAATTATAATAATTAAATTATAAAAATTAAAAATTATGAATTTGAAACAAAATTTCATATGATTAATTTAATTCAATCTAATAATAAAAAAATTTTTAATTTACAGAAAAAATATTAAAAGTGACAAACTTGTAAAATTTTATGAGAAAAAACCATTAACAGGAAAAATTATTTTATGGCAAAAAATGCAAAACTCATAAAATAAATTAAAATTTTCAAAACTGATTTAATATGATTTAAAAATAATATTTGAAAAATTTTAAAAATTATAAACTTAGAAAAATCTTATCGAAAAAATATACGAGTAGAAAACTTTATGTCTCTGTAATAGAAAAAATTCTAAAACTTATAAAATAAATTGAAAATTTCAAAACTGTTTTAATATGAAGTAAATAATAATATTTAAAGAAATTTAAAAATTAGAAACTCGAAAAAATCTCATTGAAAAAATTTACCGAGCGTAAAACCCTTATCTCGATAACAAAAAAAATTCTAAAACTCATAAAATAAATTAAAATTTTTAAAATTAATTTAATATGGATTGAATAATAATATTTAAAGAATTTCAAAAAAATTATAAACTAAGAAAAATCTTCCTAAAAACTTACGGAGTAAAAAAAAATTCATATTTTGAAAATAAAGGAATTTCAAAAGAAAAATGCAAAATTGATAAAAATAAAAGGTATTTTCCTAAACTGATTTACTATGAAAAATAAAAATATTTGAAGCATTTTTTTTGAAAAAAAATTATAAACTTAGAAAAATCTTCTCGAAAAAAATTTACGGAGCAGAAAACTTTATATTTTGGAAACGAAAAAATGTAAAACTTATAAAATAAAATGAATTAAAAAAATAATTTAATGGTAATTAAATGTAAAATTTTTAAAGAATTTTGAAGTTAAAAATTTGAGAAAATTCCACCATAGAATTTTGCAGATAAAGGAAAACTCGTATTTTAGAATCGAGAAATTTTCAAAGAATACATTAAAACTTATATAAAATGAATTGAATAAGATATATTGCTTAAAATATTAATTATATAATGGTAAAGATGGAAATCTGAGATCCAAAATAATTTCACTAGGAAAAATTTCACGAGCATGATGCTCATTGGCACATAAATTAGAAGAAAGGAATTACTCTCAATTAAAAAAAGAAGAATTTATTATTTCTTGCCTTAAACATAATGGGTTGATCCCTATTTATACTAGTTTCATAGGGATACGTTTTAGACAAGAAATTAAATCTAGATGGAGGTTACAGAAGTTACAAAAATTTATTTAGGGTTACAAAGATTTATTTGAAGGGGGTTATGAAAATTTGTAACTCCTAAAGGATATGAAGGTTACAAGGTTGACTCCTAGAGGATATGGAGGTTACAAAGTAACTAATCCAAATCATTCTTCCCGGGTTAGACTGGACTCACACTCGAGTCAAACTCAGCATCATCCTCAAAGTATGGCAAAAAATCGATAACATTGAAAGTAGCAGAGACTCCATAAGTGCCAGGTAGTTCAACTTTATATGCATTTTTGTTGATTTTTTGCATAAATTTGAATGGACCATTGGCTCGGGGTGATAATTTAGAATTTGATTGGTTTGGAAATCATTTCTTTCGTAAGTGTATCCATACCAAGTCTCCTACTTTAAAAGTCTATTGTCTCCTATGCTTGTCACACTGAGCCTTGTATCTTAGGTTTTGCTTTTGGATTTGCTCTCGAACTTGTTCATGCAACTTCTTAATTTCCTTTACCCTTTGGTCTGTGTCAATGTTGTAATGTCACTGGTCGATGAAAGGGTCAATTCTAATGGACTAAACGAACGGGTGCCATAAACCACCTCAAATAGACACTTACCGGTAGCTTGATTAATTAAGTTATTATAGGTGAACTCAAACTGTACAAGTATAAGATCCCACTGTTTCAAATTTTTACCGACAAAGGTTCGGAGTAGGTTTCCAAAATCCTGTTAACTGCTTCAGTTTATCCGTCTGTCTGAAGATGTCTAGTACTACTAGATTAAAGCTTAGTTCCCACTTTTTTTCCATAGGGTCCTCCATAAGTAGCTTAAGAACTTAACATCTCAGTCAAAAGTGATAGTTTTCAGAGTAATGTAGAGACGAACAATCTCTTTGAAATATGAGTCTGCAACTTAAACAGCATCATTCATCTTTTGGCATGGTAAATGTGCCATCTTCGAAAATCTATCCATAACTACCATTATGGAGTCTTTTGTCTTTAAGTTTATGGTAGTCCAAGAACAAAATCCATACTTACATCTTTTGAAAATGCATCTGGAACAAGAAAAGGCATGTATAATCCCGTATTTTGGCTTTTGGACTTAGCCAAATGATAGGTTCTGTATCTTTGGATATGCTTATTGACATCTCTTTCAAGCTTAGGCCAATAAAAATTTTCTTTGACTAAGGACATAGTTTTATCTTGTCCAAAGTGACCTACTAGTCCTTCATTGTGGGCTTCCCAGATAATTATTTCTCGTAATGAGCATTGAGGAATGCAAAAAATTTTTCTCTCAAGATAAGAAACCCTCATGCCTGTGGAACTACTGGAAAGTTATGTTTCCATGCAATTCCATGCTTTACAAAAATCAAGATTATCCTGGTATAGCTCTTTGATAACTTCAAACCCAACAACTTTTACTTGAAGAGTAGTTAACAAAGTATGATGTCGGTTAAGTGCATCGGCTACAAAATTCAAGGTTCCCACCTTGTGCTTATGTAGAAACGGATAAGACCGAAAAATTTCACTCCAAGCAGCATGTTTACAGTTGATTTTCTATTGAGAATTTAGATGCTTGAGGGCTTCATGGTCCAAATAGAGAATGAACTCTCTATTCAGCAAATAGTGACTCAAATGCAGTAAAGCTTGGACAATGGCATAGAACTCTTTATCATTAGCGGAGTATTTAAGTTTGGCCTCATTTAACTTTTCATTGAAGAAGGTGATTGAACGACGCTTCTAGCTCATAATGCACCAATCCCAGTATTGGAAGCATCACAGTTGACTTCAAACACTTGTCAAATTTTGGTAGGGCTAGCACACGAGCTTCTGTTAAATGCTTCTTTAGCTCCTCAAAACTTTTTTGAGCTTGCTTTATCTATTGGAACTTATTTCATTTGATGTAGTCTGCAAGTGGTGATGATATATCCTAGAAAAATTACTTCGCTGGTCAATAAAGAACATTTCTTCAAGTTGGCATAGACTTTCTACTTTCAAAGAGTCTAAAAACTTGCCGTAAGTGATCTAAGTGATCATCAAGATTCTTGCTATAGATGAAAATGTCATCAAAGTAAACGACTACAAATTTCCCAATGAAAGGTCAAAGTGCCTGATTCATAAAGTGCATGAATATGCTAGGGGTATTTGTTAACCCGAAAGGCATCACTGTCTATTCATACGGTCTATCTCTTATTTTGAACGTGGTCTTCCATTCATTTTTAGGCTAAATTCTAATCTGATGATACCCGCTTCAAAGGTTAATCTTACAAAAATAGTTACACCATGTAACTGATCCAACATATCATCAAGCTGGGGTATCAAAAATTGATACTTGATGGTGATTTTGTTAACTGCTTGACAATCGATGCACATTCTCCAATGCCCATCTTTCTTAGGTACCAAAAGTACTAGCACGACATAGGGACTGACACTTTCTCGGATCATACCTTTTTTTAACAACTCTTTAACTTGTCATTAAACTTCAGCATGTTCCTCGGGACTCATCCTATAAGCAGGTTTTTTAAGAATTACTACCCCTGGAATAAGGTTAATTACGTGTTGGATATCATGTATAGGTGGCGATCCAGGTGGAATTTCATTGGGTACTACATATGGAATTCAACTAGCAATTGTTTAATTTTTGGCAAAATAATGGTTTCTTCGTTTAACTCAAGCTACAGGACCAATCCCATGGTTTTGGGCTTCTACTTTCGTCACCTTGAATTGTTCCTTGGCAATTAAGAACACTAGTGGCTTGGACTCATTCTTGCCTTGGTTATATTCACTAGGTGGCAACAGTGCTGGCTTGATCTTCACTCCATCCTTCGCAAAGGAATAAGTGTTTGCATAACCATCCTATAGAGCATGGTAATCATATTGCCAAGGTCTCCCAATAGAAGATAGCAGGCATCCATGGGAACAACATCACACTATACTTCATATTAATACTTCTAGCCAATTGAAAAAGAAACAAGGCATCATTTGGAAACTTTTACCTCATTTCCCTTATTAAACCATTGTAATTTGTATAGATGTGGATGAACTTGAATGGATAGGTTCAGCTTTTCCACCATGTAGTTAGATACTACATTCTCACAGCTTTCATTGTTAATGATTACATCACATTCTTTACCTTAGGTAGTACAACGAGTGTAGAAAATATTATGAAGTAGCCATGGCTCCTCTTTTGCTTTCTCTGTGTGCAAGCTTTGCCTGATCACCAGTGTTTCACCATGGTTGGCAAGCGTGACTTCTTCATCAAATATTGGCTCCTCATCAAATGTGAGCTCTTTGTCATTAGGTATGGATTCATCTTTTTTTTTAGATGCTACATAAGCTTCCCCTTCAAAAATGGTGACAACCTTACGGTTGGAACATTCTGAAGCAATGTGGCTGAACCCTTTGTATTTGAAGACTTAGGTGCTTTGGAGCTAGATTCTCTGGCAACTCTAGGTGGCGACTTGCTTGAAGAGTTGGGTTGCTGAATTAGAGTTCTACGGACATCAGAAGGATTCCTAGTAGAGGAAGAAGGTTGGTAAAAAGGTCTTCTGGGTAACTACTTCTCAACACAGATGGCTAGACGAATGACGTCATCTAAAGTCTAGTATTATTAAAGCTGGACCTACTGGGCGATGTTAGTGTTCAACCCTCTAAGGTAGTGGGCTATTTTTTGCTTCTCCTTTTCTTGGATATCACATTTTATGATGAGATTTTCAAATTCCCTACCATATTTTTTTACAGACAGAGTCTTTTGGCGGAGATTATGTAGTTGAATAAAACAATCTTGATAAGAATGTTCGAGTAGGAATTTACATGTGAGCTTGCATCGCATCTTTTCCTATATTTGAATCTTGCTTTTTCCTTCTTATTTTTGCTTTTTCTTGAGATTCTCCCACCATATGGAGGCATACTTCTTGAGCTTAATTCTGACTATCTTAACTTTCTGTTCTTTCAGTACCTCTTTATACTTGAACACTCGTTCAACAGTTTGGAGCCAATCTACGAACTCGTCTGGTTAGAGCTTCTTTTCAAAATCTAGAATTTCCACTTTTATATCATCGTTGCAGACTGTCGGTCTTTGAGGTTAGTGATTGTCAGCTGATGAAGTATCGTTACTATCCGAATCATCTTCTATTGGTCTTCCTTGTGCATCCAACTAGGCTCGTTGGACATTCACCATCTCTTGCAGTAATTGAACTTGTTGTCTCAATTCTTCTATCTCAACTTTCTGCATAGGTCTTCATCTTGGGGGCATATTATAAGCTAGTGAAAGCTAGGGCTATGGCTTAAAGGTGAAATTAGATATTAAGTTTAAAAGTTAGGGTCAAAATGAAATTTTAAGAAATTTAAGGCTTGTGTGTAATTTTAAAAAATTAAGGGGTTAATTTGTAATCTTGAAAAGTTCAGGGACTGATAATAAATTTTGAAAAGATAAAAGATTGTACTACAATTTTGGATAGTTTATGGGTCAGGGTGTAATTAAGGAAAAGTATGCTAACGAGGTGATGACATGGTAGTAAGGACACATGGCAAGTCATGGTTGGGTGATGTGACTATGACTAGACAACAAGGCTGACTTGGATTATGTTGTGGCAATAAGGACACATGGCAGGTTATGGATGGATGACGTGGTGATGACTGGACAACTGTGTTAACTGGTCGATGATGTGGCAATATGGACACGTGTAGTTATGGGTGGATGACGTGGTGACTATTAGACAACTGTGCTAACGTGGCAGATGATATGGTTGTCTTTAACCTCTGGTTGGCACATGCAGTGCGTGGTATTCCGGTAAATGCTCGTGGAAACGCGTTCTATGTGTTCCAGAGGTGAAACTTTCTAGTCCAAGGTTTTCCAACCTCCTAAGCACGACGACAACCTCTTTTTGGCTAAAAAATGATCAGAACTATGAATTTTGAAGGCAACAGTAACAACTCTTGTCGAACTACTTCAAACTCTTCAACTTCAGGCTGATTTTTAGACACTCCCCGTCTCTGGAACCTAGCTCTGATACTAAAAATGGCATGGAAATTAGAAGAGAGGAATTACTTTCAATTAAAAAAAAAAGAGAGAATTTGTTATTTCTTGCCTTGAACATAAGGGGATGACCCCTATTTATATTGGTTTCATATGGATACGCTTCAGACAAGAAATTAGATCGGTATGGAGGTTACAAGGCTTACAAAAATTTATTTGGGATTACAAAGATTTATTTGGGGGGGTTATGAAAATTTGTAACTCTTAGAGGATATGGAGGCTACAAGGTTAACTCCTAGAGGATACAGAGGTTACAAAGTAACTGATCCATATCACTCATGCTGCTATGAAAAATTCAAAATAAATTACTAAAATGAACAACCTGACACATTGTGGTATAAAATGTCAATACAATTTTTTCTTGATTATTTTTTACTTTTTTGGAGTGCGTATTTACATAAATACCATATAGGTATGGGTAAAAATATACAACGGTTAACTTTTCAATTTTAACGAAAAATTCTTGAAAACTTTATAAAAATGGAAAATTTGTCCGTGATAACATCTACATAAATAGATTTTCAAAATTTTGACAACAAAATATTAGAAATAATTTTTTTCTTAAATATTCATCCTATATATATGAAATTAAAGATCAAAATATAAATTTTTTATTACGTGAACTTACGGCTATTTAAATTAGGACTAAAAGGTCTTGAAAATGTCTTGTTCATTTGAAAGGATCATTCCCAATAAGGATGTCTGTTAAGTTCTTAATCTCGGATATTTAGAATTCTCAAAAAAGAGACCTGGAGTAAATTATGTGTCTGCATACCTCACCCAAAGTTTTTGAACCAAAAAATATTTTAAACTTATCTTTAATTTAATTATATATATTAACTTTGATATTAATATATTATGTTATTTTTATTTAAAAATAAATCAATTGCTATTATTTTAAAAAGTTTAAAGATAAAGAAATTGATTAAAACAAAAACAAAAAAAAATCATATTTTTAATAATAGAATGCTACATAGTTACTTTTTCAAGAGATAAAATATATTTTTCTATATATGTTTTATTATTTTTCTATATATGTTTTATTCTTCTTTTTCCTTTTTTTTTAAAATTTTTTCTTTAACTAATTTCATTATCACTAAATTTTTAAATAATAATAATTAATTTAAATAAAATTATTTTAATAAATTTATTTTAAAGTTAATATTTAATTAAATTAAAAATAAGTTTAAAGCATTTAATATGCACTCGAATTAAAATATAATTTAATAATAATATAATTTAATAGTAATTGGAAATTAATTAAATTCTCATTATTTTGTAATTAAAAAAATATTAAGTAAAAATGGTGAAAAATAATAATTAATAATTAATAAAGATTATATTTATTTTTATTTAAAATTAACTTTAAAATATTAAGTAATAAATATATTTATTACCAAATCTTAAAAAGATAAATGAATATTTTTGAAATTTCTTTTACCCTCGACTTTATAGTTACTAACGATAATTAACTAAAATTATTTAAAGCCGTTGTTATCGAGGGTAACGTAGTGTTCGGATTTGGATGAAGGAAAAACATGGCTTGCGTGCTTCGGTTGCCCGCCTCACCACCACCACACCTTTCCCATCTTCTCTTCTCCTCCCATCTCCCTCGCTGGCCGCCTTATCCTTTCGAGAACAGCTTCTCCCCCTCCCCCTTTTCCGTCACCTTTCCCATTCAAAATCAATGCTCCAATTTTGTCCCTGCTGCAGTACCCGACTCGGCGGACAACCAAAACCTCGTCGGCCTTCCTGGCGATGATGCTGTGGTCGCCGATGACAATTTCAACGATTCTGGGGTCATAATATCGGCTTGCTTGGTTGGTATCTGTACGGGAATTGGCGTCGTTTTGTTCAACAACGGCGTGCATGAGATTCGCGACTTTTTCTGGGACGGGATTCCTCATAGAGGTGCTTCTTGGTTGCGAGAGGAGCCTCTCGACTCCGTTTGGATACGTGTCATTCTAGTGCCTGCATGCGGCGGTTTAATCGTCAGCGTCTTGAACGCTGCTAGAGACGCCGTTTCGGAAGCAAGTTATAATGCCAAAGGTGCGTTGGCTTCTGTTTTGAAAGCGGTAGCAGCTTGTGTCACTCTGGGGACTGGTAATTCCTTAGGGCCCGAAGGTCCAAGCGTCGAGATTGGTTCGTCCATTGCTAAAGAAATCCATTCTCTTTTGGATAAAAATCCGCAAAACAAGCTCTCTCTTTTGGCTGCTGGCTCAGCTGCTGGAATCTCATCTGGTTCGTTTTCTTTTCTTTACTTTTTTCCTTTTGTTTTTTGGAATTGAATCTCTTTAATTAATTTACTTTGTGCTGTGTATATCTTCAGGTTTCAATGCGGCTGTTGCGGGTTGTTTTTTCGCTGTTGAGTCGGTTTTATGGCCATCATCTTTGGCGGGTTCATCAGTGTCTCTTACTAATACAACTTCAATGGTTATTCTCAGCGCAGTTATCGCTTCCGTGATCTCTGAAGTTGGCCTTGGTTCTGAACCTGCCTTTAAGGTTCCTGATTATGATTTCCGGTCTCCTGGTGGTAAATTTCACAAATTCTCTTCCTCATTTGAGACTATTCTTAAATGTTTCTCATGCTAACTGGATCAGGACTTTTTTTTAACCTTTATTTTCAGAACTTCCACTTTATCTATTGCTGGGTATACTTTGTGGCTTGGTTTCGTTTACCTTTTCCAAATTGACATCTTACTTATTGGGTGTTGTGGACAATCTTAACAAGGATGTTGGGATACCAAAGCCTGTGTTTCCTGTAGTTGGGGGACTAACTGTTGGTGTGATAGCCTTAGCATATCCTGAAATTCTATACTGGGGTTTCGAAAATGTGGACATTTTGTTAGAATCTCGGCCCTTCGTGAAAGATCTTTCGGGTGATCTCTTGTTTCAGCTGGTGGCAGTCAAGACTATTGCAACTTCTTTGTGCCGGGCCTCTGGGCTAGTAGGAGGGTATTATGCCCCTTCACTTTTTATTGGTGCTGCAACTGGGATGGCATATGGGAAATTCATTAGTTTTGTAATTGCTCAGTCTAATCCAGCTATGAACCTTTCCATCTTGGAAGTGGCATCACCGCAAGCATATGGCCTGGTAATTTTCTGTAAATAGTAGTTAGAAGTTCTGTTTGTAAATGCATATATCAAATTGAAATTGAGAGTTCTTTGTGACTAAGATTATCTTGTTGTAGGTTGAGCTTTTGTTATTCATTTACACTCTAGTTTGACATGCATATCATTAAGGATGCTTTAGTTTTTCAAAAAATAAGTTTACTAAGAAAATTTCAGACTGGTAATGTAGAAAAAACAAAAGCTAGAATAAGGAAAATGTGTGAGAGTGAACATGGAAATTTGTCATCATATCTTTAGTGAATATAAGATGCAAAAGGTGAAAGATAAAACCTCAGGTGATTTTGCTGGGATCTAGTACATCATCGGATGCTCTCCAAATCCATCAATACTTAACATCTGATTGATGATGTTACCGTGCATCTTTGGTTGCAAACTATGAGATACACATGCTGTGGAAATTTTCAGAATTGTTTAATTTTTAAATCAAGCTGAGAATGATTCTGTATAATGATTAGAAGATGAGTAAATTGAGATGAATTGCAGTTACTGGAATGAAAAATTGCAAGAAGAATACTTTTCCTAGAAACATCAGGATCTGGAGATTATGCTCACCAATGTTGTACATCAGAATAAAACAATAAACTATGATGTTTTTGACCATTATGGTGCTCCTTTTGCAGGTTGGCATGGCTGCAACCCTTGCAGGAGTCTGTCAGGTACCTCTCACTGCGGTTTTGCTTCTTTTTGAATTGACTCAGGATTATCGGATAGTTTTACCTTTACTAGGAGCCGTTGGGCTTTCTTCATGGGTTACATCTGGATGGATGAAAAGGAAGGATGTTAAAGGGACCAAAGCGCTTGATGACAGAAACGCTCGTACAAATCAACAGCCTGAAGCATCTGATAATACAACTAGTCTATCTTCTACTGATGCACCACTTGAGAAGCCACCTTATTTCAATAACCTTTGTGAAGTTGAAAGTTCACTCTGCATTGATGATTCCAGTATTAGAACCAAAGATTTAGAGAAGAGAATTTTTGTTTCTGAAGCTATGAGGACAAGATATGTGACAGTTATGATGAGTACTTTACTTACGGAAGCAATAAGTCTTATGCTTGTGGAAAAGCAGTCTTGTGCAATCATTGTTGACAATGACGACCTTTTAATGGGTTTATTGACACTTACAGATATTCATGAGTTCAGCAAATTTGCAAAAGGCAAACACTTAGACTCCAAGGTGTCATGCGCTCTTTACTTTAAAGCTTAAATTATTAATTATAACTGCAGCATAAGTTTTATAGATTTTGCAAGTTCAAGTTTTCATGAATCAAGGCTTTGACAACTTATAGTCTGGCATGTTGCACATTATGCAGCGGGGAGAAAAGGAAAAGCACATAAAGATTTACTCAGTTATAAGTGTGGACGAAGTGATGAAAAATTAAGAAGGATGTCTCCTATCATGGAAACACTAAACTAGTTCCTATTGCAGCTTAAGATAGATTAAAATGAACTTCGATATAGGATTTTGTCTTTATGTTCATTCTTTCTTTAGGCTACAATTGTAAAGTAGGGAGAGTCAAATCTACATCTCTACTCAGACTAACAGCCTTCCTAATTGCTTCCATTAATCCCAAAGGTCATCTTTACAGTCAACTGGTATTTGTAAAGCTTTATGCTTACGTCTTGAAATCACCATCTTAGGTGTACACCCATACCAAAGATATGTAATTAAAGTCACACTTGTGTAATTTAAAGCCAAATAGATTCCAGTTTATATCTATGATTCTTAAACCACCAAGTAACACCCTTATCACCCTGCAGGTGCTTTTGGTATCTGAAATATGTTCATCAGATAGTGCAAAATGTAAAGTGCCATGGACAGCTACACCTACTATGGATATTCTGTCAGCTGAAAAGATCATGAATAAACATGGTTTGAGTCAAGTTCCAGTTATATCTGAGCATGTCAAAGACAGCCGAGGGCAGCCAATCGGCCTTCTGGACAGAGAATGTATCAGTCTAACTTGTAGGTTTGTAACTAAATCTTTGGTCTGCTTCTGATGTGTCTCTTTTAGCTATCACATTGATTATCATGGACGTATTTGTAAATTAGCCTGTATGATCTGCAAATGGCCATTTTTTTATAGTGGCATATTCATAATATAACCATTTCCTTCCCATAGTTTGACTTGCGGCAATGATTTAGACAATGTATCTTAAAGTACAGAGTGGCAGTAGTAGAGTATTGATGGTTTTAAATTTATATTTAGATGGAAAAATAATCATGTTAACAAAATAAAACTCTTAAAGGAGAGTGGTTAAGGCTGGGTTTCAAATCTACATTTCCACTTCCAGTTTCTTACATGTACTTTGACCTTGTTTTTGTTTTTTTTCTGTGCATATGCCTTTCATGGACTGCTGGCTGGCTGTTTTTTTATTATTATTTTTTTCTATTCCAGAGCCTTAGCTACAAAAGAATCTCTTGATTTTGACACAGTGAAGGCAATTGTGAACTGAGGATGAAGCCTGCCCTCACACATGATATAAGATGAGATATTGATTTTCAGTTTTTGGTGATCCTACTTATTTAGCCATGCCAAAGGTAATTTGGCTGTAAGGTCAATCTCCTTTCTTAAATAGCCACTTCGATTGCAGGGAAGCTAAATTTATACTTTTTTTCTTTTTTTAAGCAGGGAGAAAGTAGCCAGTATAGCTACCTTCAGATCTTTAGAACTGTTCCAACTGTTGGCAGTTGAACAGCCTTGAAGGTTGAAGATTTTGCGGGCTGGTGCCACAGACAAACAAGAAACAAAATTGTTCAAATAGGAGTCTTACATCAGCTATCATAGTGTTGTTCGAAAATTTTCTCTTATGTTAGCTATTCACTAGTGATTTCTCTACCTTATACTAGACTCCGTAAAGGCAGTTTTAAGGCAACAGGTATATACTTTGTCTTTCTTTTTCAAAATTCTATCAAAGGACTTAGCACATCATGGGGAGAGATTCCAACATGATATTACATGGCTGTCTAATTTGTACCAATTGAGAGCCTACTAAACATCCAATTTGTGAGAAGTATTGCTGCCATTTGACTGTCTCCAAAAGCAGCAGTATCAATCACTGTAATGCACAAGATATTCTTCTGTCCAACCCTTATGTAAAAAGCATTTTTTCTATCAGATGATCTTCATATATTTTAGCCTTTTCGATGAATAACTTGATCTTTATATCAATAGGATGCAAAACAAATCAAAATTTGTTCTATACCCATACTGATGGTAATGTCATAATCCTCCCTTTTTACCTTTCTGTTTTGAACAGAAAAAGGTGGAAGGATGGGTAAGATGCAGTTTCGAAGAAGTAAACAATATAGCAGTACAATACCTTAAATTGTTCAATGCCCATCATTTGAAAGCTTTTTTATGTTATATCTAAACGGGTAACAAGGAAAATGATGAAGCATTCACCACAGCCACATTTGTCGACAATGAACCGTCTCTCTACCATTGTTCTATAAATGAGAATTCTAATAAGGTCCACTGCTTACGTATCTATTGCTAGTAATCTTAGAAACTGTTTTGAGCTTCAAGTTCTATCTTTGACCTTTAAGTTTGACTCTTGTCTTGATGCATGCTGAAGCTTTTGATAGTCAAGTAGTTTGTTGGGCATGTCTTAAAGTAACAGGAATCTTGAGTTCTTTCTAGTCGATTCTGCATTCCAAAAGTTTTAAATAAAAAACGAGTCAAATATTCTGACACATACCAATGTCTAATATCAATATCTAAATTCATGTAATATAAAATAAAGAGTATAATATAAGACCAAAATATTCATGATACTCACGTTGAGGCATCTTGCCATCAACTTTCAACTTCCATTACAAGTGCAAGTACTGTCAGCTCAGATTGACATCCTTATGATCAAAGTCCATTCCAAGTTGCATAACACATCTATGATACAGTCAACATAGAAAAAGAAGCCAATGTCAAATATACAACACAGAGGCATATAGATGCTTAATTTCGTTTGAGCCCTTTCTCTAATGATTCAGAATAGCCAAGATTAAAAATTAGGTGGTTGTCTTGGTGGGTGTCAACCTCCTCCATATGGACCCAACCTTTTTGAGACCTATTTGATTATGTCAAGATGATAGCTCGCGTGCATGATCAAAAAATTGCAATTTCAAGGTGCGTAACGAACCATGAATAAAAAAAATATTGGAGAGGAAAAATTTGCTTTTAAAATATTTTCTTAGGGAATTTTGAAATTTATCTTTAAATACGACACCAAGGTCAAAATTCTATTTTTTAGAAATTTTTGGAACCTTTTTCCACAAAATTTAAGAGTTGATCATTGTTTTTTTTTTTACCTATATTTGTGAAGTATTTGTGCTGATATCTGCTCTGAAAAATCCAAAATTTTTTGAAAAAGTCCATATTGGTACTTCATATCATAAGGTGTCAAGTTATCAAATTTATTATTTAGTTTAGAAATTTTCACAATACTATGAGTTTCTTACTTAGGAAAAATTTTTAGTAAAGCTTACTCGATTTATTTTGGAAATTTCTCATTTCTAAAATATGGAATTTTCTAGTTTGTGAGGTTTTTCGTAGAATTTTCCCGAGCTCAGGATTTTTTACTTTTTCGCATACTTTCAATAAATTAATATAAATTCAACCTTTTGAAACTCTAATTTATTTTTTAAATTTTCTATTTTTTCAGATACAGATTTTTTGTAAGGGTGTTTTCATAAACTTTTTATTAGTTTGAAATTTTTTATTTTTTTCCACACGTAAAATTTTTCAACTTATTTACAAAAATTGTTTTAGAATTCAACGCTTGAGATTTTCTTATTTATTTCTTTTCACTTATTTTTATTCACTTTTATTTTAATTCATGCATGAATATCCTGTGTAGGATATTAATATATGGAATTTTCCACTATCCTTTTTTTATGAGGAGCTAAATTTTAGACATACGAGATTTTAGAAAGCTCTCATGATTTTTGAGTTTGATTTCCTTTAATTTTTCTTTGGATTTTTCATTCCAGTTTTCCCAATTGGATTATTACATATTGATTCTTTTAATTCAATTTTTATTAATTTTAAATTGAGATTCCTATGGGATCAATTTTTTTTTAATTTTTATTTTGATGTATCACACATGGAATTTTAATTCATCCTATCTACACATGGATTTTTGTCCAAATTTTATTTCTTACAAGTTGGTCGTACCAACCAAATTTGTTCTATTTGATTTTTTTTTCTAGTTGACGGCTTTTTGAACCTAATCCATTTAGGTGAAAGCAATGATAAACTTTGATGATTTTATATCATTATTTTTTATCCTTTATCTAAAATATTTATCATCATTTTTAATCCTTTAGCCAAAATATAGGTTTTTTTTAGGAAAAAGGGTTCAAAAGTTGAATCATGTTTGTATGAATTAATATTAATTTTAGATGTCATTGATTTTTTTGTTCATGCATTTGCTCAGTTTCATTTTATATGAAATCATATAATTTTTTACTTGCATGATTCTACATGTTTTCATTAAATTTGCTCATGTGTATTGTGATTTGAGTTGGTTGATAGCTTAGGATGATTTTAGGGTGTCATGAATCTTTGGATAAAGGAAATAAATTTTTTTTATAAAGTTCACATGCCTTGGCCAAACCTAAGAGGGGAGGATTTGGAAATTTTCTACCACATTTTAAGGTTATCTAGGTTTATTTTGCTATTTTCGAAACTTAGCGAGCTAGAAGTAGTTTTCTCAAAATTTTTAAAGCCTTGGAAAGGTACTTCCAAGCCTTGGCCAAATGATGTGGGTTCATTTTGCAAAGTTTTGAACTTCTTTTGGGTTATTAAGTAACTTTGGAAATTAGAGGGAGCAAACAACAAATTTAGAAAAAAAATTTCAACTTCTATGCTTAGCTGAATGCTCCATGGTCTTTTCAGAATATTTTTCATTCCTTTAAAATTTATTTAAGTGCATTTCTTGCATTCTTAGGCCATTAGGGATCTTTTTGGAGCTTTAAAAAAAATTTAGGGATTTATTTGTATATTCTTAAAAAAATTTTTAGGCCTTAGGTGCTATGTCGAATGATATTAGGACCATTATATAAATTTTCTATGCTTGTTTTTAGTTTGTTTTGATACTTGTTTGCAATTTTAATCATTCAAAATTGAAAGGTTAGAAAAGTTTAGAGTCCATTTAGTAAAAGCATTGTATTTTTGGGCTAAGTGAGTAATTTTAACATTAAATTACCCACTTAGAGTATTTTGAATACCTTAAGAACATTTATAGCATTTTCGGCCATTTAGGATCAAAGTGCAATTTTGTAAAGTTTAGGGACCTTCTAAAAACTTTTGTCACTTAGGTCATATTTACCTTATAGGTTGTCTGTTTAGGGTATGATTGTCATTTCATGTTATTATCGAGTTCTCTAGGGTTATCAGGATACTTTCACGTTAAAGATATACTTTAAGGGATATTTTAGTAATTTTAACTTAGAACCAAGTCTCTTTAAGGTCACCAAAATGCTTTCGTGTCAAAGGTGTGCTTTAGGGACAGGTTAGTTGTTTCATGATATTATCGCATCCTTCAAGGTTACTGAGATACTTTCATTTCGAAGAAATATAGTGGGGGCATTTTAGTAAATTTACCTTAGAAGTGAGTCTTTAGGTGTCATCGAGATACTTTCATGTCAAAGGTGCATTTTAAGGGACATTTTGGTCTTCGACCGAATTCAAGTCTTTCAAGTCTAGTTTCGTCCGAACTGAATCTTAGGATAATTTTTATATTTGTATAAAACCGAGATTTTTCACAAATTAAGACAATATCTCCGAGTTAAAATAGTCCATAGGTGTACTCTAGCATATGGAAGTCACCTCATCGATTATTTTAAACAAAGGTATATCGTCTTTAAAAACAAGAAAAATTGAGATTTTCGAATTTAACAAAAATAAAACCTTTCATATTCCTCCAGTCCTCCTATGGGTTGCAAAAGATATTTTGATTTCAAAAATATTAAAAACTTGATTTTTCTCAAACTGAATAATAAATTTAGTTTAGAAAATTTTGAAATATGAGAATGATAATTAAATATCAGATATCAAAATCAAATAAAAATCAAGTTTTAAGTTAATACATAATTAAGAGATAGCAAATTTTAAGTGTCATAAGAGAGATCAACCTTTAGTTGTGATTGTGATAGACTCCTAAACCTTTTCATGTGATTTTGTTATGAACATAGACCTTGAAGTGTTAAGGATGCCCTAAGGATGGAAGACATTTATCTTTCGATAAATATAAGAATTAGCGTAAATTAAATAGACATGAGAAATTAATTATTTATATAATTAATTTAATATCTATTAAGACTTGTTTAATTATGAATTAAATATGGATAATATTCTAAATAGATTAAAAAATTATTTTATTTTATTCATTTTAAACTGTGATTAAATTAATTATTTTAATATAATTAATTTTATTTTGATAATTAATACATAATTATTCTATTAGAATAAAATTGCCATGATTTTATTTCAAATTAGAATTGGAGTTATGAAAAATTATTAGGCTAAATAAAATTAACAATTTAATCAGAATTAATTAGCATTCAGATTAAACAGGCTAAATTCCATAAAATAAAAAATATTGTCTATGGACATTAGGGTTAGGCCAAATCACAGTGGGCAACCATACTAGGGTTGGCGCCACTATAGGTTTTACAAAATTAATAGAATAATTATTTTAATTAAAAAAATTCAAATTAGGGCTACCTTGTTACCTGATATAAATAAGAGGCTTATGCCTAGGTTTTTTTTCTTAGACTTTGGTGCCACACGTGGAGGTTTCTAATCATAATATCTCGTGGTTCTAAACCTAATGGCAGAAGGTGGTCATTAAGGAGAGTCAAGCTATATGGTTCTAGAGTTGATCGAGACAAGAGTGCCCGCACACTTTACTATCTAGGAATTGGAGAATAATGGGGAAGGCTAATTGGTTAAAGCTTTCACACGGATCTAGGACTTCTTGGATGACATCTTCAGATCTGCAACTCAGGTAACTAATTAAGTGGTTTTATTGTATATAACAACATCATTTAGTAAAATCGAACTAAAAAACTTCTAAAAATTTTGCTGCACATCTAATCAGTTTTTCCTACTATTGGTATTAGAGCCAGATCATGATTATATTATATACATAAAACTTTTAATCAAAATTCTCTTTAAATACATATGGATTTAATTATTAAAGAGTTGGCATTCTAGGATTTCTATTCCATTGTTTATCATTATATATATATATATATATTAGTTTTTTGTTGATCATGGTCCCTTAGATTTTAGAATTGATGTATTTAGGTTTTTATTGGGTTTGCAATTAGATGTGGTCTATCATCACCGCAGAGGTTTGTTTTTTATTTTCTTTAAATTTTTATGTAAATTTACATGAAAGATGAAGATATGAAGATCATAATATTTTTTGAATTAACCTGTTTGTTTTCTAATAATTAAAAAGCTATTTGGAATCAATAGCTTCTATTCAGAAGCAATAGCCTGATGGTGTGCAGATTTCTTAGGCGTAGGTATGCACATTTGGAAAACACTTAAAACCTAAAAATCTCAAAACCTTAACTCGAGGCTACTAGGTTTCAAACCTTAGTAGCAAGGTGCTGTTGGGGTGCGAACCCCAATAATAGGGGTGCAACTTGGCCACACCTTGGGGTGAGGCATGCACAACCCTAGGTTGTGGGGTGAGCACCCTAAGGTCGAGGCACCTCCACCCACCCTGGGTGTGGGGCATGTGTACCTTGGGGTTGTAATGCACTCACTCAGGGGGTAAGGTGCACCCACCCATCTTAGGGTAGGATACACACCCCAGGGGTGTAGGGCGCACATATCTACCCTGGGGTAGGGTTTGTGCACCCCGGGGGTGCAAGGTTCACGTTCACCCAACTTGAGGGTGGAGTGCCTACCTTGAGCGTGCAGAGTTCTCACCCATCCACCCTAGGGGTGGGGCACATGCACCCCAAGGGGTAGGGTATGGGGCACCTATCTTAAGGTGAGGGGCACGCACCCTCCTACCTTGGGGGCAGGGCGTATACACCTCAAGGGTAAGGGATGCATGCATACAAACCTTGGGGGTGTGAGGTGCAAGCACCTCGAGTATGCGAGCGTGCACCTAACAGTGGCCTATTATGCCATTGGGTCTCAAACACGATGGCAGTTTTAGGCCAATCTTGGGTCTAGTATTGAGGTACTGAGACTATGTAGGATGCGAAAAAAGCCAGGATTCGAACCCTAGTTCATTTTTCAAACATTATTTGTCAAAAATTCTCATAAGCAATGGGCTTGGGTTTTGTTGTTGAAGGTTAAATGTTTTAATCCAAATTTTTATCAGATTATAAAGATGGCTATTTTTTAATATTTTATAGATATGAGCAAACGACTTACATGGGTGGAAATTAATGCATAAAGATGGAGCAAAAAGTTCAAGACCCAAAGTATACTTTGGATGAAATTTTTGTAACATTATTTTTTCTATTTTCTAGGATGGGATCATGGTTTGGCTAGTTAAATAATTTTTCATCTTTATATTTTGTTGATGGATGTATGTATATGGTCGATAATATGCCATATAGAATAAGTTAATGCCACTTAGACTTATATTAATCATGCATATTAAAACCTTACATGTTTTTTAAAATATTAGTGGGAAAAGGTTTCAAACTAAGCCAGTGACCTTCATTGTTAATCTATATGTGAAAGTATGGTAACACCTTATGCTAGTTTTACCCTAGCCATACACCCCGGTAGGTAGCCGATTGTCACCGATATACTAGATTGGATTTCCTATATGGAAAATTTGCTTGAGCATGTTTTATTTGAGATCATCCCTCGATGACTTGAATAGCGCATGGACCAAGTTTCATAAATAATGGTTATAAACTTAAAACTAGCTTAATAATAACCTCCTCTCTGAGCACTATTAGTTAAATTGGTGGCCAAGTAAATAGCTATTAATATATGCCTTAACCTAGGAGGATTTAAGGTAACATATTTTAACTGGATGGGATCCATGCTTTCAGCTATTTAAATTATGATCACCCGTCAGTGGCTTAAGATAATAGATGTTGAAAATTACTGTTGCAATGCTACATTTTTTTAAAGATTTAGTGTAGAAACATATATATATGTTTAATTGCTAAATATTTGATTTATATTTACTTGAACATTATTGTATTGTTTTGAATATATTTATTTGTTTCAGTTCAAAATGTCACCTACACCTATTGAAATTCTCACTAATAAGAAATGAATGAAAATAATTTTAAAGACTAAAAAAGAATCTATGAATCATTCTCAGCTTTGAGAAATACAAGTGCATACTTGACGAACATTGCCTACCCGAGCCTTTACATGATGCACTTAATGGATAGCCTTTCTTATTTTACACTCATTGGAAAGAGTGCAATGACATAGCACATTGCTATATGCTAGCTAGCATGTCAAACGCTTTGCAAAAGCAAGATGAAAACTATCTCATCACTAGAAAGATCATGGATAATTTGAAGGATATGTTCAGAGGCCAAGTCAAGTTGGCTAGGCAATCTACTATTACAAATTTAATGAATTGCAAGCAAAAAGTAAAAACTATGGTAAAAGACATATGCTCACACTTATGGGATACTTTGCTGAGGGGTGTTGAGTTGGAATATAACATCCAAATTGAGATGGTGTCTAAAACTCTTTTTAGGGATTTTGTAGGCTTTTGGGCTGCGTATAATCTGGGAAGCAAAGAGTTAGGTCTCATTGAGCCCCATGAAGGGAAGCTCATGCTCAATGATGTCCACCAACCCAAGATGAAGGTAAATCTAGCTATTGCTTCTAATTCTAGTTCTGGGAACAAGAAAAAAAAGCAAAACTCTAAGAAGCAAGGGGCTTCTAAGCTTTCTATTCTTCTTTCATCTAAAGGTAAGAAGAAAAAGAAGAAAGTCAAAATGCTTTTATTATGGAATGTTGGTCATTTCAAGAAGACTTGCAAGGAATTCCTGGCTTCTAAGGGTAAAAGAGGTAAAGATCTTCTTTATATTAATGCTTGCTTAGTGGAAGATTAAAAACAACACTTGGGTCATTGATTCTGAAGCCACTAATCATGTTTGTGTTTCTTTCTAAGGGTTCAAGGAAATGAGAAATCTGCTTGAGAAGAACCTCTCATTAAGAATGGTAGTGGGAGCATGGTATTAATAGAAGCAGTAAAAGATGTACATATTTATTTTGATGAATTTGGATTTATTTTGTTAAAAAATTATTTTGATGTTATTAGTTTTAAAAGGAACCTTATTTTGGTTGCTTATTTAATTAAACATTATTATTCAATTTTTTTAACAAAACTATGGTGATTCATCAATACAAGTCTTTTATCTCTTCTGGAAGAATGGATGGTAATCTTTATTTGATCAAACAAAAAAAATACTCACTGCTAGACATTGAATTAATGAATAACTCTAAAGGGTTAAAACCTCTTACTCTAATGAGGTGTCATTTTGATATTTAAGACTTGGTCATATTAGCCAAGAAAAGGATTCAAAGATTGGTTATGACAGTCCATTGGAATCTCTAAAGAAAGATTGTCTTCCTTAATGTGAATCTTCTCTTGAAGGTAAAATAAGCAAGAAGTCTTTAAAGTGAAAGGTACAAGGGCCAAATAATTTCTCAAAATTGTACGCATTGACATATGTGGCCCCATGAACGTTAAAGCCTAAAAAAGGATATGAATGCTATATATCATTCATAGATGATTACTCAAGGTTTGGTTATGTGTACCTGATGCACCACAAAAGTGAAACCTTTGATCAATTCAAAGGGTATCTTGCGGAAGTGGAGAAGCAATAAGGTAAATCCATTAAGACACTTTGATCTGCTCGAGATGTTGAATACCTCTTTGATGAATTTCTAGGACACCTTGTATAAGTAGGATTTTATTCCAATTGACTGCACCTAGTACTCCATAATAGCATGGTGTAGCAAAAGAAGAAATAAGACCTTATTGGATATGGGATGGTCCACAATGAGTTATTCAGAACTCTCAATATTCTTTTAAAGACATGCACTACAGATAACATGTTACATTCTAAACCAGGTTCCAAGTAAATAAGTTCTTAAAACTCTATATGAGTTATAGAAAGGCAAAAACCCTCATCTGGACATTTAAGAATATAGGGTGCTTAACACATATAATTAGATAAGGAAACAAAGAAGTTACAATATCATTTAGAATTATACATGTTTGTTGGGTATCCCAAGTGAACAAAGGGAGGACTATTTTATAACTTGAAATAATAGAAGGTCATTGCATTAACCCATGCAACCTTTCTTGAATAAAGTTACATTACTTTAAGCCTCAAAGTAAAGTGGTGCTCGAGGATTTGTCAGGAAACAAAGTTGCTCCATAAATTTTAGTCTTGGATTCTATTCCAAGATAAAAAAAGCCATGTAAATGAGCAACCACCTAGGAAGCTTCATCATCGTTAGAGGGTTTCTAAGTAACCTAATTTCTTCATGACGGTGAGATCTATCAATTGAGGCCATGGAACATGAAGAAGATCCAATCACCTATGATGAAGCTATGAGTGATGTTAATTCTAAGCTCTGACAAAAGGCTATGAACATTAAGATCGAATCAATAAAATCTAATTCGGTCTGAGAGCTTGCAAACTTTCTCGAAGGGGTAATACCCATAAGTTGTAAGTGGATTTACAAGAGAAAAAAAAATGCTGAAGAAAAAGTCAAAACCTTTAAGGGTAGACTAATAGTAAAGAGATACACGTAAAAGGCTGGTGTCAACTGTGATGAAACCTTTTTGCCTATTGTAATGCTAAAGTCCATTCCTTTATTTTATCCATTGTTACAACTTTTGGTTAGGAGATCTAGTAAATAAACATAAAGACTACATTCTTGAATGGCCATCTTGACGAAAGCATCTTTATGATGCAATCAGACGAGTTTATAGTAAAAGCCCAAGAAATGAAAGTTTGCACGTTGCTTAGATCAATTATGGATTACAGCAAGCCTCACGCTCATGGAACTAAAGATTTGACAGGCAATCAAGATCTTTGGATTTGAGCAAAAATTTGATGAGCCTTATGTTTGTAAACATATAAAATAGGGTAAAGCGTTCTTTCTGTCTTAGACGTCGATGACATACTACCATTGGGAATGACGAAGGAAACTTGTCATCGATCAAACTATGGTTGTCACAATGGTTTGACATAAAGGATTTAAGGGAAGCAAATTATGTTCTAAGCATTCATTTTTTTAGAGATTGAAAGAATAGGATAGCTTTGTCTTAAGCTTTATATGTTATCAAAATTATTGAAAGGTATGTAATGCAAGATGCCAAGAAAAGTTCATAACCCTCTATGGCAGTATTCACTTTTTCATTAGATGATTGCCTTAAGGCATTTGAAGAAAGGGAGCGCATGAAGAAAATCCCTTATGCATCTGCTATGGTAGTTTCCTGTATGCTATACTTTACATATGACCAAATATTCATTATGCGATTGGTATTGTAAGTCAATATCATTCAAACTATGGCAACAAGCATTGGCAAGCCATAAAGCATATACTCAAGTATCTTAAGAGAACAAGGAACTATATGTTAGTATATTCCAGAAGGGACCTAATACCCATAAGAAATATGGATTCAGACTTCCAAACTTATTGGAATTTGAAGAAATCAAATTTCAGGTCTGCATTTATCTTAAGAGGAGATGCTATTATGTGAAAGAGTGTAAAACAAACTTGTATAGCTGACTTTATGATGGAAGCCAAATATGTGGCTGCCTTTGAAGCGTCTAAGGAAGTGACTTGGCTACGCAAGTTCCTTAGAAACCTTGAGGTAATTCCTAGTATGGATAGACCTATTACACTTTATTGTGATAATAATGCAGCAATAACAAATACTAAGGAATCTAGACACCACAAGAGGCCAAAACATATAGACAAGAAATATCATATTATAAGAGAGTTGGTAATGGAAAGAGTTGTTGATGTTTGCAAATTTGTGTCTAAGGATAACCTTGCTGATCCCTTTACTAAAGCTCTAGTGGCAAGGAGTTTTGAAAGGCACGTTGAAGGTATGAGGACATGAGACATGACTCATTTATTTCATTAGGGTAAGTGGGATATCGTAGGAATGTCCTAAGGATAAAAGATATTTTGATGTATTTCATTAATTTGAACTAATTATTTATATATATTTAAGTTATCATTATATCATTATTATTCTGTCCTCATCTAGATTTACATATTAAAGTAAATGCAAGCAAATATGGCTTCTTGACTACTAGTTTGTCTTGGTTATCTTGAGTGGTTTGACTTTTAAGTAGAGACATAGATATATTACCTAGAGGTGGTAATACATTAGGCTGGACCAAAGTGCAATTAGTCCATTAATAAGTCTGTTCGCATGGATTAATTCACTTTTGACATTCATTATGTAATTACCTTAATCCTGAGTAAGTAATTGACTCCATGTGTATAACTTGTATGCTTTGATATTCCAAAGGCATCTTGAAGTAGTAAGCTACTAGACTAGTTTGTTGGGCATATGACGTACCTGATAAGAGCTTTACTTATAGGTATGGAATAATAGCTCTCATAAAGAGTTAAGGTTATCCTCTTAAAAGGCATTATACAATATAATAAAAATGGCCGAGGCCTCGGCCATTTGTATGCAAATGATAAATTGTTCACATGTAGTAAAAAACTATTTTCACATGGAGAGTATAATAAAACTTTAGGATAAGGCGATCAAGTTGGTAAAATGGACTTTAACCTTAATTTGATCATGGATATCATATAAGGTTATTACACAAATGACAAGGTCATAGGATAAAAAGGCTTTTTATAAAGTTTATGTAATACAATATATAAATGGAAGTGCAGTCTCAGGTTTTTAATGGTACGACTCTGAGAGTAACAATTATGTAATTAATTATTCGGGATAGAATAATTAATACATAGATTATTGGAGCCTACTTATATAAGTCTAACTGGTCCCTCCACTAGCTCAACATAATCATTAATGGTTGGTTATTGATCGGAATATTCGAAGATGGAATATTTTTAATATGCTAAAGTTGTACGCTGTGCGGGCACTTTCTTCAATAAATAAATAAAAATAATTTTTTTGGTATTATTTATTTAGAATATATATTTAATTTGATTAAATATTTATTTAGACAAGAATCAGTAATTTAAATTAATTATATTTATCTTTTGATAAATATAAAAATTAATTAAATTAAATAGATATGAGAAATTAATTATTTATATAATTAATTTAATAACTATTAATACTTGTTTAAATATTTATTTATAAATTAAATGTGGATAATATTCTAAATAAATTAAAAATTATTTTATTTATTTATTTTGATTTATGATTAAATTAATTATTTTATTATAGTTAATTTTATTTTGATAATTAGTAGATAATTATTCTATTCAAATAAAATTGTCATAATTTTATTTTGAATTAGAATTAGAGTTATAGAATTAAGAATTTATTAGGTTAAATAAAATTAACAATTTAATTAGAATTAATTAGCATTCAGATTAAATGAGCTAAATTCCATAAAATAAATTTGGGCCAAAATATTATCTATGGATTCTAAGGTTTGGGCCAAATCATAGTAGGCACTCATACCAGGGTTGGCGCCACATAGGGGCTTTATGGAATTAATAAAGCAATTATTTTAATTAAAAAATTAAAATTAGTGCTACCTTGTTACCTAATCTAAATAAAAGGCTTTTGCCTAGGTTTTTTTCTTAGATTTGGCACCACAACTAGAGGTTTCTATTCATAATATCTTGTGATTCTAAACCTGGCAGCATAAGGTGGTCATTAAAGAGAATCCGACATGCAAGTCTAGAGTTGATCGAGACACAGAGTGCCCACGTTCTTTACCATCCGGGAATTCGAGAATAGTAAGAAAGTTAGTTGGTTAAAGCTTTCACACGGATCTAGGAATTCTTGGATGGCATCAGGTTTGTAACTCAAGTAACTAATTAAGATGGTTTTATTATATATAACAACATTATTTAGTATGATCTGATTAAAAAATTTAAAAATTTTATCACGCATCTAATCAGTTTTTCCTATACAAAATTGGTTTTTGAGGGTTTTGTATTTAGTGTAAGTTCTACGAGCCAATCGAATTTTACTTCACTAGCTTTTATTTATTTCATGTAAAATATATTATATATTGTTAATGTTAATGTCGTATTTATTTATCCATAAGTTACAATATAATTGCTATTCATAATTTATGAAGATAAAGCCCATGAAACACATTTTCTTTAAAAAAGAATTGGAAAGAGTTGCAATCATGAGATCTTTATGCATCAAAGCAGTGTTTCTAAAACTGTTCTTGGTTATCGTATTGTTAAGACAGGCCATTGACAATGCACAAAGTCTAGCATATGTTAAGCCTCTATGCATATGATGCATCCAATTAATTTTATGAGTTGATGTACATTGATACTAGAGGATAACATATACGTGCTTGTGGTAACAAGTTGACTAAACATGACTTCCTATGAGAGTTCCATTTGGCATTTCACTTAAATGACTATTGAAATACTCGATGTGTCAATAGTGTAAGTAATCTTTAGACTTGTGACACCATGTCACATCGTATGTGAATTATCATACTTATAGATCATTATGATTGAGTCCATTTTGATGTGCCTAAGGTAAAGTGGTTTTGGGCATGACATGAATCATTATAAAGGTGGATGAATGGTCCAAATAGGATTTATTACCTCAAGTGATATAAGGGGACATATCTCATTTGTTTTTGGCCCATGTTAACTCAAAGTCCTTGGCCAAGGCAATATTGATTATGGAGTTAACAAATAGGGGCTGTAGGACTAATATGGAATGGGCTAAGAGTAGACATTGTACCATGCTCTTGCCTTTTCTAGGAGATATAGTGAAAGAATTGAATTATACTGACATATTGTACATTGAAAAGCTTGGCAAATCATATTGACTCTCCTAGCATATAATAGTTAATAATGCAAATCAATCTTTTTAGTTAGTGATTCAAGGATTTTTTTCATGTTAGTGGCAAGGTTGATAATTATGCAAACACTAATTGGATGAAGCCCATGAAACACAATAGCCTTGCAAAGTTAGTAACGAGTTATGACGATGAGTGTTAGTGTAAGCCTTACAAGCCAATTGTTGTGGCTTGTAAGGCATTATCATTTAGTGATTTCATATGATCAAATGTTATATTTACTTAATGTTATAAAGGTATTTCTTTATCCATAAGGTGTAATTATATAATTGTTATAAACAACTCATGCAGATAAAGCCTATAGAACACATTGGCCTTGCAAGAGATTTGTAAAGAGTTACAATTATAAGATCCCTATGCATCATAGCCGTTTTCTAGAAAAGTTATTGGTCAACATATTGTTAAGATAGGGCATTGATAATGCACAAACAATGGCACATGGAAGCCTCCATGCATAGAATGCATGCAACTATCTCATAAGTACAAAAATACTTGGGGACATCATATGGGTGCTTGTTACGGTAACAAGTTCACTAAAAATGACCCACTATAAGAGTTCCATTTGGTATTTCACTAAGTGTCTATGGAAGTACTTTTATGTGTCAATAATGTAAGTGATCTTTAAACTTGTGACATCAGGTCAACTCATATGAAAAGTGTCATGCTTTGGTTCTATCATAAATAGGTCCATAATAGATTGATGCTTATGATAGGGTTATTTTAGGTATGACATGAATCATACGGTAGGTGGATGAGTGGTCTAGAAAGGAGTCATCACCCAAGGTGATATGAAAGGACATATCTCACATGTACCTAGCTTGTGTTAACTTAAAGTCTCTAGCCAAGGCAATATTGATTATAGAGTTAACTCATAGCGATTGCATACTAATATCGAATGAGCTAAGAGTAGACACTAAACCATGCTTTTGCTAATTCTATGATATATGATGAAATGATATTTATTACATTGAGATACTGAACTGTAAAGGGCTTGTCAAACAATATTGACACTCCCTGCATATTAGTTGGTCATGATGCATTGGATGCCAATCTTAGTCTATAAATATAAAATACTCTTACTTAGGCTATTTTATATTTATTTCCAATATGATGAAGGCCTAATAGGTCACACACATAAAGGTGATTAGTAGAAATTAAATTAAGATTGGGTTTATATGTCTAATATAAGTAATGGTTTCTTAAGCCTAATTTGAATTTTTATATGGGAGAGGCAAAATTATAATTTCTTAGAAATTAAAATTTTAAACCCTAGGCTATATAAACCTATGTTTGTCATTCCTCATAGCTGATTGAAGGCTTTAAAAATTGGCGAAGAAGACCAAGAAAACTTGACTTGCAATTTGCCTTAAAAACCTTAAAGAGTTGGCATAGTACTTCTTGAAGAGGAAAATTATTTGCTTTTTTGGTTTTTGATTATTGAATCAAGTCTTCTAAGTGCAAGGGAAGGTTTATTAAATCTTAAGCTGCTAGCATGGCTCTCAGCAACAAAATCTCTTCCTTATCATAGGTTTTTTGCTTACTTAGTGGACAACCATTAGAGGCTGAACGCTTAGATAGCTTTAGTTTACATCAATTGGGTTTGATAAATGGGTCATGGAATTAGTAAAATACTTCTCAAGATTGAGGTTTGTTTGAATGTAAAATAGTTTTTTAGGTTTCTTGATCTAAAAGATTAATCAAGATCATGCAAAATGATCATATTTATAAAGTCTCGAATTAGTTTCTTTGATTTGTTTTTGCTACTATGTTTACGTAATATTTATAAAATTTTATAACTTGATACTTGTTGCCCTAAAATTTTCCTATAATGAGATCCTTATGCATCAAAGAAATGTTTCTAAAAACATTCCTACTTATCATATTATCAACAAGGCATTAGCAATGCACAAAGACTAGTATATGCTATGCCTTCACATGTTTGATGCATGCAACTTTTTAACCTTATAGAGATACTTAGGGATAGTATATGGGTGTTTGTTTTATGGAAACAAATTCACTGAACATGGCCTATATGAGTAACTCTATTCAATATAAGTCACTAAGTGTTTATGGAATATGTTCTCATGTGCCATTCGTGTGTATTAGTCCTTAGACTTGAGACACTGGGCCATCATGTATGGGAACTGTCATGCTTGGATTCTATCATGAATGGGTCGACAATAGATAGATGCTTATGGTAGGGTTATTTTGGGTATGGCATGAACTATACGAAAGTGGAAGAGTGATCCAGAGAGGATTCACCACTCCAGGTGATAGCAGAAACATATTTCACTTGTTTTTGGCTTTGGTTAACTTGATAAAGTCGATGGCCAATGCATGATGAATTTAAAAGATATTGTTTCTCAATTCATAAGGCTAATCATAAGCTATAGGAACTAATATGGGTTGATACATGAGTAGATACAGCACCATGCTCATTGTTTTTTCAAGATATCTGGTGAAAGAACCAAAGTACACTAAAGGCTGGTTATTGAAATGTTTTTTAAGAGGTCATATTCACTTTTCCTACATAACAGGCCATGATGCCTTGCTAGAGGCCTATCTTGGTCTATAAATATAAATACACTTAATTAGATAATTATATTTATTACCGATATAATAGAAGGCTAATGGGTTACATACAATAAGATGATTTGTTAGATCAAAATCAGAATTTATTTAAGTATGACTTAATTAAATAAAAGGTAGAATGAAGGGGACTTAATTGAATAAGTTCAATTAAGAATAATTTAAAACTTAAATTAGATATATGAAATCTAATTAGAGATGTCTTAATATGGTAATAATGATAAGAATGTCTTATCAAGATAATGTCTATTTATAGACATGGTTTTAGGGATATTATTAAATAAAGTCGATAATTGTATTTGGAAAATTAAGTAAATTATTTGATAATTATTTAGTAATATTTGTTTGAAGTAAAATTGTTTTACTTGAGTTAAAAAATTTAATTATGAATTAAATCATCTAACATGTAGATTTAAAGTTTGGACTAGAAGCCTTAATTATCAAATCAAGAAAGTTTGGTTGTGAACTACTCCAAATTGGGCTTGCTGATGGAATAGCTATCTTTGGTGGGCTATTGGGCTAAAATATTAATAAGTTACTTAAGACTTAATTTTAGAGAAGCTAATTAAAATAGTTTTAACTTGGCTCCAACAAACCATATATAAAATGGCTCCACCTTCTAGGTATATTAGTAATGGGCTCTGTTGACCCATTAGTCAACCTAACCTAGCCTAAGATGTATTTAAATACATAAACTAAGGTTTTGTAGTTAATCATAGCATCCAAAAAAACCTCTAGGTACCAACCTTCATACTTTTTTAACGGGTTGGCATAATCCTATGTACTTCTCTATAGGTGTATTAGCGCAAACATTGTTTTTGAGTTATCTACAATTGTTTCTAATCATAACAAAGGTAGAAAATCAGTTTTCTACCCTAAAGATCAACTGTTGGGATTTTTAGATTCATTTACTATGATCTTTAAAAAACAACTTCTTTCTTATAGAGCTATGTTATTATTCTTTTTGGCACTATAAGTGTGGGAATTATTCTTAAATCACCTTAAATCTAAACCTATTGGCTGTATATCTTTTGGTTGAAGTTTGAGAAGCCTTTTGGCTAGCATCAGAGAACCATTAGACCTCATGAAGTTTCCAATAGACATTTATGTAGATTAACATTAAAGGTAGAACACTTGGACTGCTTTTAGCCTTAAGAAGATATTATAGTAATCAACCCATGGTGTATTCGTGCAAAGATTGGCATGCTTAGAGCAATAAGTCCCTCAGCAAGTATTATTTCTATCAAATCTATGTTTTAAATTGCAATCAAATCACATGTACATCTTTTCCTAAGATCCTAAGAAAATTCAAGTGTTTCTTTGTTTAATTTTGCTACATATGGTTAATTTTGAATAAGTTTTTATGCTGATGTCAACATGCATGTGACCAGGATTTCGTTTTAGTGACGCATTACTAGATATTGCTCATGGTCTATAAATATATATAATTATTCTTAACTGAATTAATTTATATTTATTGCTAGCATGTTAAAGGCTTAATGGATTACACACATAAAGATGATTTTATCAAACTAAAATGGATTAGAATAGATTGCAGTGATATTAATCTCTCAAGGACTTAATTAAATGGTTTAATTTGTCTAGGGACTTAAGTGCAAAAAAAACTAAAAGGTTTTATGAACACTTAAACCTAACTATATATAGTTTGTTTTAGCTGTTCCTTAACATTAAATGATTGATGCCATTTATTTCTAAAAAGTTAGGTTTAGTTGCATGTTAACCTTAGTGAAGAAAAATTTGGTTTTTTCTCGGTTCATTAATACAGCAAAGGTGTTTGATCAAAGGAAGCCTTGCAAAACCTTGGCCGTTAGCTTAGCTTCTAGCAAAATGCATCCCTACCTTGTGAAGGTTTCCTATGTTTCTGTATGGATCACCATTAGAGGCTGAATAACTAGACAACTTTGGTTTATGACAACCGAAGGTCAATGTGCAAAACAAGCGAAGATCGAATCTAACTAGGGATCTTGAAAATCCTTTTTGAGGTATGAATTTGATTCCATGTTTATGAAAGTTTAGATCAACTAAAAAATGCACAAGTTAATCTATTAGGAAATTCGATGTTAATTGATTAAATTTATTCTGCTGCATACATAATTTTAATTCTTATTAAATTTATTTTTTATTTGATTGAGCATGATCTGAATTTCAACATTGTAACCCTTAAAATATCAACGCCGATAGGTAACCAATCTAGCCAATATAGATTGGTGGTGACTCCAAATCAATTGGTCACTTTGTGATGACTATTTAAGGTTATGTCAAGTGAGTGATTCACCTTGACAGTACGATCCCCAAACACAAAAACATAGAGAAACAAGGAATTCACACTCTTTTAAGTCCAGCGAGTCAGGATTGGTATCTTAGCTGCATTGCAACAAGGCATTACTAAAAAAGAACAAAGAGAAAAAAAGAAATGCTAAAAATTCTTTTGAAGTCGAGAAGTGTGATTACATGACTTGAGAAGCATAAAGGAGTAATGTTATTCAACTAGTAATTTAATATAAAACTCATATATCCTTTGGTGCTCTTGCTTTATCATTTTGTAACAAAAAACTATTGTGCTTTTTTTTATAGGGACCATTAGTTTTTGACACATTCATCTGCACATTAATTATTTAAAATATAAATACTATAATTTTTTATAATAAACTTTTATTAATAATTTTTAATTTATTAATATGATTTAAAAATATATCAATTTACTTGTAAGTTTATTTATTAAATTGCTATAATTTTTAATATAAATAAATATATACTTTCAATTAGATATTATAAAGCTGATGATATTTATAAAAATGTATAATTTTTTATACTTAATTAATAAGTTATATAAATTTTTATGATTATAATTATAAAATTTACTATTATCTTCTAACATTTATTACCTCATTATCAATTATTTATTTTTACATTGTATATAATTTAGTATTATTTTATCCATAATATTTGTACTCATGTATTATAAACCATTTCTTACTATGTTGTGAAGTGTTTACAGTTACGTCTAATCAGTTACAACTCTGTTATCATTTTCCTACTATGTTATTCATAATGTACTATTACTTTATAATTATTTATCTTTAAATTTATTAATATGCTATCCATCATTTACTAAGTATCTAACTTTTTTACTAATACTTTTATTTAAAAAAGCTTTCAATATATGAAAACACGTGAGTTGATAATTAATTATAAGTTAACACATTTTATAAGATTTTTAATATAAAACCACAACTTGATGACTTAATTATGAATCAACATATTAAATAATATAATTTCAAAGGTTAAAGTATAATAACAATTTGGTAGTATAAAGACGATGAAATGTTATCAATAAATAATTTCTATGCTATCAATCCTTTACTATTATATCATCTTTATTACAATATCATTAGTTAATATTAATTTATCAATCATTGTACTATTTTATAATTATTTATCTTTTTATTATATAAATTTTCTATTATATTATCAATCATATACTACTATCTTATCACCATGCAATATCATTTTATAATTATAAATTTACTCTCCATCATTTGTTATTATATTAATTGCCAACTGTAAAAAAAAAAAAAAAATTATTCTAGAAAGGTTTGCGATCTAAAAACATACAATTTGATAATCTAGCTATGACCTAACTTGCAAATTGCTATAATTTAAAAACATAAACTATAGCTACATATGATGTTATAAAAATGATGAAATTTGTGAAGGCATAGCTTATACAAATTTTACAATTTTAATGATGACATTCATAATTAGCATTTTATCTATTATAATTTATATTATTAATTGTTAACCACAATTTTATCCATCATTTAATACAATATTATTAATATGTCACAACAGTGATATTTATTACTATATTATTTTATCATTTGATAAATATTTGAAATCATTTACTAACAAATTTCATTTAACTCAGCTTTTAATTTAGAAGTATTTAACATGATGACTATATGAATTAACACGTAAGTTGAAATAATTAGAGTATTATTTTACAAAAAAGTTAGTTATTTGTAAATATGAATATTATTTTTTTATTAATAGCTTATGTAATTTGTACAATAATAATTATTGAATTAATTATATCCCGGGCTCATGCGCATCAATATAGGCATAAAAATTTTTATTAGAATTAAACTTACGTAGTGGAATTAAACAAAGAAACACTCAGATTGCAGTATGATCTTAGGAAAAGATGTACATATGATCGTACTATAATTTAAAAACATATATATGATAAAAATCATACTTGCTCAAAGACTCGTAACTTTAAGTGTACTAATCCCTGCATAAATGGACCATGAGTTGAATACAATGATCTTTTCTTGAGGCCAAAAGCAATCCAACTATCTTGCCTCTAATGGTAATCCATAAAGATGTCTGTTAGAACCTTCATGAGGGTTTATGATTCTTTGGTGCTAACCAAAAGGTATCTCAAGTCTCAACCAAAAGGTATCTTGCTAATAGGTACAGATTTGATATGATCTGGTAATGATTTGCTTACCTATTATGCCAAAGAGAAGCAAAAACAACTTTGTAGAGAAGTAGCTATTTTCCATAGATTCCAATGATCGGATCATAGTTCTTGATTAAGGTTGATTCTAGTAAGATAGAAAACTAATTTTCTTCCTTCATAGTGATCAAAAACACTTTGAGATCACTCGAAATACCAATCAACATGAAAGAGACTTAGGAAACTAGGGATTTTAGGATTTAGCCAATTTCAAAACTTTTATGAAAAACTAATCTCCCATTGTTAGAAAATTATTTTTCTATTTTCACTATGTCAAGAACAATTCAAGAACACTAAAAAAATGGCTGAAAACATAAAAGGAGCTTAGGAAAGCATACCTGTTGTACCAAACCCCTTAGAGAACTCTAGGGTCTGCACCTAGGGTTTTCTTGATGCTTTTTATCAAGCAAAAACCCTGAATATTGTATTTAAATACATCATGGGCTAGGTTAGGCTTGACCAATGGGTCAATCTCACCCATTATCAAGGTTGGTCCCACTTTGGTGGTGCCTTAAAGCCTAATTAAAATAATTTTAATTAGCTTGTCCAAGATTGGGCTTTAGTGTTAATTTATTAATATTTTGGCCTAATAGCACACCAATTATAGCTATTCCATGCACCTAGCCCATTAGCAAGCCCAACTTGAAGTAGTTCATAACTAAACTCTCTTGACTTGATAATTACAGTTTTTAGGCCATTCTCTTTAATTTACATGTTAGATAATTTAATTCATAATTAAATTTTCTAACCCAAGCAAAACAATTTTTACTTCATGTAAATAATATTATATAATTAATTAAATAATTATCAAATAATTATTTAATTTTTTAAATACAATTGTTTGGCATTATTTAATAATATCCTTAAATCATGTCTACAAATAGACACCATCTTGGTAAAACATTCTTACATATATTACCATATTAGGATATCTCTAATTAGATTTCATAAATCTAATTTATTTCTTAAATTATTTTTAATTGAACATATTCAATTAAGTCATCCTCATTATTACCTTTATATAATTAAGTTGTACTTAATTAAATCTCGATTTTAATCCAATAGATCACATTATTGTGCGTGACCCATTAGGCTTCCATTATAATGGCAATAAACATAATTACCTAATTAAGTTCATTTATAGTTCTAGACCAAGATTGGCTTTTAGCAAGGCATCATGGACACTCAATATGCAAACGGAGTCAATATGACCATTTAAGAAACCTTTTAGCACCTAGCTTCTCAGTGTACTTTGGTCTTTTCACTAGATATCCCAAAAAGACCATGAGCATGTTGCAAAGTCTACTCATGCATCAATCCATATTACTTCTTGTAGTTTTCAATTAACCTCATAAATTTAGAGAAACAATTTATCCTAAATCCATCATGCATTGGCTAATGATATTGCAAAGTTAACCAAAGTCAAGAACATAAAGATATGTATCCAATGTCACTCGAAGTGATGAATCCTCTTTGGATCACTCATTCACCCACCATATGATTCATGTCATACACAACATACCCTACTTTAAGTATCCATCCATTGTGGACTTGTTTTAGATATATTTAAGTATAACACTTCTCAAATGATATGACCTAGTATCATAAGTTTGAGGACTAATATACACAATTGGCACATGAGAACTATTCCAAAGAGACTTGAGTGACTTATACCAAATAGAGTTCTTATATTGGCCATGTTTAGTGAGCTTGTTTACACAAAACAAGCACCTACAATTATCCCCAAGTATCTTTATACTTTAACTTCTATGAGATCAAAGAGTTGCATGCATCAAAAGGATGGAGGCTGAACGTATGCTAGTCTTTGTGCATTGTCAATGCCTTATCTTGACAATACAATGACTAGGAACATTTTTAGAAACATGATTTTAATGCATAAGGATCTTATCATCGTAACATATTACTAACTTTGCAAGGCCATTGTGTTCCATGGGCTTCATCCACTTAATTTATTGATTGTTAATCATGCCATTAACATGAAGGAAAACCTTGAATCACTAACTAAAGTGATTGTTTTGTATTATTAAATATTATATACCTCATCTAATTCGATTGGCTCTAAGGTAGATACTAACATATTATGTTATTTATAATTTACTATTATCTTATTCATATTTGTTACTAACAATTTTATTTTAATAAAGGTTTTTAATCTAAGAAATATGCAACATAGACTTGATTTTGAGTTAACCTACTAAGTTACTATAATTTCAAAAATTAAATGTTTAATAATACTTGTACCATAAAGATGATTATTTTGTAAAAATGTAAAATTCTTTCATCATCTATATTAATAGCTTATGTACGTATTTAAAATTATATAATAATTATTCTATTATATCTTTATTTAATATATTTTATCTATTAGTTAATAAATGTCCAAAACTTTCTTCTAACAATTTTTATTTAAAAAATATTTAATTTAAAAGTTTACAATTTAATGACTTAATTGTAGATTTTTTAGTATATGCCCAAGAGCTAATCGGCTTAGATGAGGCATATATTAGCTAATAATGCAAACCTATCAATTAATCAAGTGATACAAGGTTTTCCTTTACGTTAGTAGCAAGACTGAGGATCATGAATGCAGACACCCCATTTTGTTAGGCCAATATCCAAGGTATTAGAACTCATCATCTGAGACACCATCAGAGTTTTCTGAGAAGCACGAATTAGTTCCCTGTCTTTCCATCAAGACAAAGCGTACAATGAGTTAAAGGTATGAAAAATCCATATTTTTGCATGTAGGTAGCGATGCATAGCCTATATGTATTGATACGAGTCCTTCACGTCATCAAAATTCAAAATTCCACTCTTTGCATATATACGAAAAGGTACTATATTGATACTTACGATGGTGTATCTATACTTGAAGCATGGTATCAATACAGGTTTATTTTGTAGCTAAAATCATGATTTTTGGCCAAAACATACTGATACATAAGTGTGTGTATCGATACCAAGTTCATTGTATCGATACCAAATTCATTATATCGAGTACAATTTTGGTTTTTTGCCCAAATGTATCAATACAAAACATATTGTATCGATACACAAGGCTATTTTTTGCCTAATTCGAGACACTTTCCACCCTTCATGCTCTTGCATCAAAACTTGAATTTGGCCATGATTTTGTACCAAAAATCATCCAATATTTCATATCACATGGAACTTATTTTGGGCCTTGAACTCTGGATTAACACATTTTTGAGAGGACCATTAGTGTTGGCAAAGGGATATTTTATGTTAAAATTAAATTTAATGAAGGGCAAAGGTGGGATTACTCATTTGATAAGCTCGTTCATTATCTTCTTTGTTTGCAAGAATAAAGATCAACCAATGAAATATTGCAAGCACACCTCCTAGTACCATGACTCATCAAATGGTACATGCTAAATGCCTCAAAGGCCCTCCTTGCTAGTCATTTTGATGGTTGAAATATGGACTTATTTAATGTGATTTTCATACTCAACAAAAGGATACACAACACTATTACCTTAACTCCAATACACTCTTTCTTTGCTATTCTTATAGTTCCCCCTTGACTCCTCCTAGAACCCTCCATTTCCTTCATCTTCATAAAAAACCTTATTCTCTTTTGTTCCTTCTTGTTAATCAATAGCAAAGAGAAGGAAGAAAGTAAGCTCAAAGCTAAAGTTATTTTTGCTCAAAGGCAAGGCTAAGGTTTAAGGTTTCTTCATTTATTTTCCTTTCGTTTTCCATTTATTTTTTGTTATTCATCATTTGCATCATCTTAATGAGCCATCCATGTTACCATTACCTTATTAGAACTCTCACGCATTATTATGGCCTTGGTTATGGTAGTTTTAGGACTTCTATGACTTTTTTTTTCAATGTTTTGATGTTGCTTGGATGACCAAAAATACCATGTTCTAATTTGCCATCAAAACAGCTCTTGGTCACGCATTTTTGCTATGTTTCATTCATTTTCAGATGCTCATTTTATGTTTGTTCATCCTTGCATGTTTTGAGTATGACCATGCATTTTGTTGCATTTTTAACATGTTTGGATTGATTAAATGTGGATATATGGTGTTGTTTTGAATGCTCATTCATGTTTGATGTTTCCACTATTTTAGTTCGTTACATGTTTGTTAAAATCCCTCTATGATTGCTTGCGAAAATTTGTTTTCAAAAACCCCCAAGTTAAGTCCATGCTAACTTCAATTAATGAAGACTAGTATGGATTGGAGGTTTTTAATCCATTAGCCCTCTAATCTTAGGATAAATCAAGCGTTTAAATTTGGATTTATGATAAATTAGGCAAAATACATTTTGCTTTCAGCCCTAAAATGTTTTTTGGTTTTACAACTTGTTTGATTTAATGCTTTGCTTTGGGCCTCAAATTATGACTTAATGGCATAGGTAATGGGTTATCTAATTGCCCAATCCTTATGCATGATTCTACTACCACAGATCTAATTGTCAAACATTTGCATGCCTAATACCTTGACAAATGATTATAACTCCTAAACCTAAACAACCCTTGTTTTGGTACGGCTAGCACTATGCCCCCAACTTGAAAAACTATTATCAAACACAAATGTTTTTTCTAGAGTTTCTTGATATTTTCCCTTAAAGGGCATCAAAATAGCTTTTCAGTGGTATCTCTTTTGACCCGGATGTGTTCAAATGAGGAAATTATATTTTTTAAACCTTCACTATCTGAAACCTTTGGAATTAACAATTCATATTCTATTTAGGTTTTTTTGGCCCATCAAATAATTTTTATGGATTTTTTAAAAATTATTTTTCTAAAAATTTCTTGAAATTACCTTTATAAAAAGTTGTCTTTTCTGACTACTAATTCTAAATAAGTCCGGGATAATTTTTCAAAGTTTGCTATATCTTTTTTCTTGTACATGTGGGTATTGCTCAACTAAAACCAACTTGAAAAATTAATTCCACCTAAAAAGTGATTTTTTAGAATTTTTGTAATATTTTTATATTCATCTTGATCGAGTACCTTTTAAATGGTATCTCAGTTACCCCTAAAAACCCTAAACTAGCTTGAAACAAATTTTATAAGGTGGATAGCATGATGCCATCCCTATTTTTAGATTCAAGAAAAATTAAATGAATTTTCCTAAAAGACCTTTTTGAGGCATTTAAATGCCTCAAAATGCATCCGATTAATTCCCCATAAAGTCATGTATCACAAAATGGGTCCCAAAAGCTCGAACCAAGGACAAAAAAAATTAATTTTATCTTTTATTTGAATTATTGATTTTAATTTCAAGTCCATATTTTCACTTAAAATATCCATTTTCTAAAAATTTTTAAATCTTCACCATTGAGGATTCTACAGCCCTATCATTCAAGGGAATATTCTAACCTTGCTTTTAAAACTTAAAACATTCACATTTTTTTCTTCCTTGAATTTCTCCGAAATCTTTTTAACAAAATCTTTTTTTCATGCATCATGCAATCATTAACTCCAAACATATCTGAAAATTGTCATTTTGTTTATTCCTCAATGAACTAAGGTTAATTATGAGGTACATCTTGATCATCCCTCATTTCTTTGCTTTAGGTGTTAACTTTCATACTATAGTTATTATATATTTTTTTCATTTTGCTAACACAGTTCTTTCCTTGATGATCTTACATCCACATTTTAAAATCAAGTTTATTAAAATCTAAGGCAATGTTTAACATAGTTATCCCTCTATTTCTCAGAATGGAACACTCTTTTCAAGCCAAGTCTGAAAATATTTTAAACATTTGCATAGCACCATACCTCAAAGTGACATAATGGCATCAAATATTTCTCCAAAAAATCAGATTTATTATTTTCAAAATTCATGCATTATAAAGGGATTATATTCAAATAGTGACATAACAAAATTGAGATTGAGATATTATATGACTATGTGGGACCAATTTAGGGTGTCATTGGGTGCTAATCCTTCCCCATGTGTAACCAACCCTTAGACACTTTTAAGATGAATTCTGGTATATGTAGTCCATAAAATCAATATTCTAAAATTTGTAACTTAGAATCACATGTTTTAATAGGTTTTTGATCATGCATAGCCTAAAATGATTGATGGTGACTCCAAGTCTTTGGCCACTTCGTGATGGCCAACCAAGACAAATTAAGAAGCGATTTGTTCGATGGTCTTCCCCTCGTACTCTTATTTCGCTATGCCTAATTCAAATACCAATCAAGGTTTATTCTGAAGAAGCATCATCACCACCTTTTTATCCTTTCTTTATTTTTTTTATATTATGGCATCATCTGAGCAATCGAGGCCATGGCATAAAAGAAAATCTTGGCATATCGACATATACATAAAATTTTAATTAGAATTAAAAATGTGTAGCGGAATTAAATAAAATAACACCTAAATTTTCTCAGGATCTAAGGAAAAGATATACATATGATCAAATTGTAATTTAAAACATAAATCTGATAGCAATCATACCTATTTAGATTCTTGTAACTCTAAGTGTGCTACTTCCTCCCAGAATGCACCATCGGTTGATTACTATGACTTCTTTTCAATGCCAAAAGTAGTACAAGTGTCCTGTCTCTAATAGTGATCCACATAGATGCCTATTAAAGCCTTCATAAGGTTTAATGGTTCTCTAGTGCTAGCTAGAAGACCTTTCAAGCCCTAACCAAAAGAATATAGCCAATAGGTTTAGATCCATAGTGATTTGGGAACAATTCCCATGCCTGTTGTGCTAAAGAAAATAGAAAATAACTATGTAGAGAAGTAGCTATTTTTTGAGGATATAGGTAAATGAACCAAAATTCTTAATTTTTTATTCTAGTTCATACTGTTAGGCTAGAAAACAAATTTTCCATATTCATTATGATAAAAAACATATCACTCACCATGTTTGCACTAAGACACCTCTAAGAAAGTAGCTATTTTTCATAAATACCAACAAATGGATCCAAAAGTCATAATTTTTTATTCTAGTTGATTCCATTGGGATAAAAATAGATTTTTCTATCTTTGTTTTGATCAAAAACACTTTGAAATCACTAGAATACTAGTTGGCACATTAAGTGGTTAAGAAAGCATAAAGGTTGGCACAATAGCTTTTAGGGAGATCTAGGGTTCATTGCTTAGGTTTTCTAACATCCAACTTTCTCTTAAAAAGAGTTAATGTTGTATATATAGGCCTTATTAAGTAGGTTTAGTTGTTTAATAAATTAACTAGACCCATTAAATTGGCCCTATAGGTGGTGCCAACTTGAAATGTTTCATGGAGCCCAATAAAAATTATTTTAATTAGCTTCTCCAAGATTGGGCCTGAATGGTAACTTATTAATATTTTAGCCCAATAGCACCAATGATGGCTATTCCATGTGCTAAGCCCAACTTGGAGTAGTTCACAACTAAACTCCATTAACTTTACACTTAAAACTTTTAACCCAACCCCTTAATTTACATGTTACATAATTTAATTAATAATTCAATTTTCTAACGTAAGTAAAATAGTTTTACTTCTTGTAACTAATACTAAATAATTAATTAAATAATTATTTAATTATTTAAATACAATTATTTGGCTTTATTTAATAATATTCCTAAAACCATTTCTAAAAATAGAAACTATCTTAATAAGACATTCTCACCTTTATTGCTCTATTGGGACATCTCTAATTAGATTTCAAAATCTAATTTATGTCTTAAGTTATTCTTAATTGAACTTATTCAATTAAGTTCTCCTCGTTATACTTTTTATTTGATTAAGTCACACTTAATTTAATCCCAGTTTTAATCTAATAGATCATCTTATTGTGTGAGACCTATTAGGCTTCTCTCATAAGGACAATAAACATAATATTCCAATTATGTTTATTTATATTCATAGACCAAGATTGGCCACTAGTAAGGCATCACGGCCACCCGTTATGCAAGAAGAGTCAATGTGACCTCTTAAGAAACCTTTTAGTACCTAGCCTCTTAGTGTGCTTTGATCCTTTCACTAGATATCTTGGAAATACCATGAGTATGATATTGTGTCTACTCATATATCAATCCATATTAGTTCTTGGAGCTTTTAGTTAACCTCATGAATTTAGAAAAATAATTTCTCCTAAATTCATCATGCATTGGCTAACGACTTTATCAAGTTAATCAAAGCCAATGACATATGAGATATGTCTCCAATATCACTTAGGTGGGGAATCCTCTTAGATCTCCCATTCACCTTCATGTGGTTTATGCCATAACCAAAACCACCCTAACATAAGTATCTATCTATTATGGACTCATTCGTGATAGAATTAATGCATGGCACTACTTATACATGACCTCTTATGACAAGTTTGAGGACTAATATACACGACTAGTACATGATAACATATTCTATAGACACTTGAATGACTTATACCAGACGGAGTTCTCATACTGGCCATGTTCAGTGAACTTGTGTCCATAAAATAAGCACCCATATGCTATTGCTAAGTATCTTTATACTTTTAACTTTTTTGAAATCAAAGAGTTACATGCATCAAATGCATGAAGGCTTAGCGTATGCTAATCTTTGTGCATTGCCAATGCCCTGTCTTGATAATATGATAATATGTGGAAGGCCATTGTGTTTCATGGGCTTCATCCAATTAGTATTTGCATGATTGTCAATCATGCCACTAAAATAAAAGAAAACTTTGAATCACTAACCAAAATGCTTGGTTTGTTATTAACTATTACATGCCTTGTCTAATTTGATTGGCTCTAAAGCATATGCTAACATCTCCCACTTGCACTATGCCAATTGCTAACACATCCATTGTCAAACTCTTTTGATTAGCACTCATGTCTTAACTTGGACAAAGCTATAGTACAATTGTGAGAAATAATCTCATTATCAAAGTTATTAAATATTCAGATCATAATGAGACCCAGATTTCAATCTTATGGCCAGTTTTACTTCAACAAGTATTAGGAATATTTCATTAGCTTATAAGCTAACGATCCAACTGTAACTCCTTTTATGAGCCTAAACAGAACAGTTTTTTTATAACCTTCAGGGTATAAACATGCAATCCTCTCTAGCTTGGAACACTTTCTAAATAATTGCATTTTTAACATCATGGCTATTTATCATTAAGTCAAATTATGATATTTTAACTTTTCAACAATTATAAATGGCTTCCATTAAATCTACATGTGTAGATTTGAAGGGAATTGGATTTAAAATGATTTTTGAATCCTATAAGTTATAAGCCATCTACTACGTCAATATTATTGCAAGTGTATGTGTTGCAGCATGCCCTTACCTGACACAACATCCGAATAGCTCAGATGGTGACACACGCAACTTTAAAGGAATTACCTTCAGGTTATCCCTTGATTGGGATTTGGATTAGGCATGATGAGATGATAGCAAAGGGAAGGATCATTGAATGAATTGCTTATCCAGTAGATCTTGGATGGCCACCATAAAGTGGCTATAGACTTAGAGTTACCACTGATTATTTTAGGCTTTGCATGATTGAGTGCCTATTGAAAATTATATTCTAAGTTACAAAACTTGAAACATCAATTTCAAGGTCTATGAGGTCCGAAGATTCATGAATGGGGTTCAAGAGTTAGTTATTCATGGGGAAGGATTAGTATCGCCATGACACTCGAAATTAATACCTACTAGTCATGTTTTGCATTGCTTTCAATTTTCTTAAATTTTTCTTCTCATTATTTTGTAAAAGTTGTAATCTTGGGTTTTAAAGATAAATTTAAATCACATATGCTCCCTGGAGATGTGGGGAAATAGGGAATTTTTGACAAAAATAATCTTTGGACTTAATTTTGAAAATCGGATATTTCGTGTCAAGCACTAGAATGATACCAACATAGAATGTTGCCTTATAATTTTCAAAAAAGATTTGTATATATGAATATAGAATGAGCATCACAAAGGGAAAGGTGTTAATAAAATGAAAAAAATATAATAATATTGCATAAAAGCAAGCACACAAAAGCATAAAAAAGAGGGATGATCGGAATGTTATCTCATAACTATCTTTGATTATTGAGGAATAACTAAGATAATAATTTTAAGGCACGTTTGGCCTCGATGGTCGCTTAAGGTTTAGAAAATAGGAAGCTTTGATTAAATGGCCTTTTAGAAGTCCAGAGAGATTAAATTTGGATTTTGTGTGAAGTTCAAAAAGTAAGGTTAGAGTATCCCTTTAAAAAATAGGATTGAAGTGTCCCCAATGGTGAAGATTTAAGAAATTTTTGAAATTTGAATGAAGTTTGAAAAAGCAAGGTTAGAGTATCCCATTAAAGAATAGATTAGAGTATCACCAAAGATAAAAATTTTAGTAATTTTGGAGAATGAAACATTTTTTATGGAAAATTAATTTTGAATTAGAACCAATAATTAAAAAAAAACAAAATTAATTAAATTTTTGGGCCCTGATCCAAGCTTAAGGGACAAGTATTATGATATATGACTCCATAAGGAATGAATTGAATGCATTTTGAGGCATTCAAATACCTCAAAAGATTGGTTTGGGAAGTATTTTTAAAATTTTTAAATCCAAAAATAGGGAATAGCATCATGCTTTCACTCTTCCTGAATTTATTTTGGGTTCATTAGAAGGCTTCAATGGGTACATAAGCTACCATTGGAAAGGTAACTCAACAAGGATTAACATAAAAATATCCAAAAAAATCTTAGAGGATGGCTTTCTAGATGAATTAATTTTTGAATTTGAGTTTGCTTTAGCACTAGTAAGATATGTAGGGGAAAAAGTGTAATGAATTTTGAAAAATTACCTTAGACTCATTCAGAATCATTAAATCACAATTGATACATTTCCAAAAAGGGAATTTCATGAAAGTTTTGGGAAAAATATTTTTAAAATCCAAAAAAATCATCTTATGGGCTAAAATGGCCCTAACTGAATACAAGTCATTGATTCTAGGGATTTCGGATAGCAAAGGTTTAAAAAATTATAACTCTCTCATCCAAAATGATATAAGAGCAAACAAGACACTGTTAGAAAGATAACTCAATTTATTTTTAAGGAAAAATGCCATAAAATTCCATAAAATGTTTTAAGAGAAAATAATTCTTCAAATTGTTGACTATAGTGTTGCCATGTCAAAACAAGGGAGGCTTTTTCAGGACTCCTAGTACTAGGCCAAGTTATGGACATCCAAATGTCCATAAAAAGGAGGTCAATGATAGTGGCTTCACAAGCTCATTTGCATAATTCTAGAATAGCTTAGGATGATGGAATAGCCTATTAACTAAGTCACTAGCAAGGGGTATGGGACTACACAATCAAAGCTCAAACATTTTAAAACAAGTAAAATGGATATTTTATTTTGGAAATCAAAATTTTTTAACCTCATTTAACCATGAATCCATACATGAAAATCTTGATTTATCCCTAAGATTAAAGGACCAATTTAGTGAAAACATTAATCCATGTTAATTTCCATTCATTAGAAGTACCATAGACTTAACTTGGGGTGTTTCTTAAAATCAAATTTTTGTGGCAAACAAGCAAACATCTTGACAAAATGTTATGAATTACATGTGAGATACATGAAAATGATATGGATGGCACATTTAAATAAACAAAGATGACATTTAACATGAAAAATATGACAAAAATGCAAGAAAATGAAAAAACATGCATGAAAATGTTAGCTTCATGGATGCATCAATAATCATGCCATGAAGTTGATATGAACATGTTTAGGTGAGGAAAAATTTGCTGCAATTTTCAAGAGAGCATTTTTATCCAATAAAACAAACCAAAATATAAGAATGCATGAATATGCTCAAAACATGTTAGGATGAACATTTAAACATGAGTTGAGCATGTGAAAGTGAATGAAAAATGATAAAAAAATGCATGAATAGGGGTTATTTTGATGGCAAAAATAAAACACAGCATGTTTGGTCACCCAATCAAAATCAACACATCAGAAGGATCATCAAAGTCCAAGGACCACTGCAACTAAAGTCATAATAATGCATGAAAGTCCTAAAATGGTCATGCTAACATGAATAACTCATTAAGATAATGCAAATGATGAAAACCATAAAATAAATGAAGCAAGGCGAAGAAAATATACCAAAAGCTTTAAACCTTAGCCTTTCTTTTGAGCATCAGCTTAAAGCTTACTTTCACCCCTCTTTTTGCTATGATTAACAAAAAAGGGATATTTTTAGTTATGGTATGGATAGAAAAGAGTTTCTTGGGTGAAAGTAAAAGAAAAGAAAGGTTTTTAAGGGTTTTGTTGGTGGTTTGGGAGAGCTATTCAAATGAGAGTGTTTAAGAGTGGAATATGGTTGAACAAGGTTTTTAGAGGGTGTTTGAATCGAAAAAAGTGCATTTAGTTTGTTTAGCCTATTTTTCTTTTATATTCACATGGTTGCCAAGGTTTGAAAGAAAAAAATAAGGGTATTTATTTTCGTTATGTACCACATAATAGCCTTAGGTACTATGCCTAGCTGGCTGAATTTCCATTGGTTGTAGCAAGTACGGTAGTGGAGCAAAAAGGCTGAAGTGGTCTACAAAATAGACAAAAACCAAGCATGCCCCTAAGCAAACCATGTTTTCCATGAAAATATCCTATTTCTAAGTCATTTTAGGCTCAAAAATTTGTTAAACCCAATCATAAGTCTAATGTGAGGCCTGGTATGATTTTTGATGATTTTTGGTGCCAAAAATGTGTCCAAATTAGGTTTCTAGATCAACGATTAGGTTTCTAGATCAACGGTGCAAAGACTAAAACATGGCATAAATTGGGCAAAAAAGCCTTGGTGTATCGATACAAATTTTACTTTCTAATATCAATACGAAATGGCAAAATTTCCTTTTCAGTTTCGAGACCTAAGGGTCTATATTGATACATAAAGCAAAAATTCCTTTCAGTCTTGAGACTACATGGCATGTATTGATACCATCAAGGATGTATTGGTATTCTAACTTGTGTACAGATACATTTTGGCCAAAAATCATAATTCCATCACGACATGAAATTATATCGATACAAACACCATTGGTATCAATAAAATTAGCAATGTATTGATACCAGGCCTTCTATATCGATATAATATGATTTTGAGTTTTAAGAGACATTGAGGACTTGTATCGATATACAAAAGCCTTGTATTGATACCCTTATGCAAATTTATGAGTTTTCCATACCTTGGGTTATCCAAACCTCTTACCATGGTTAGGAATGATGGGGATTAATCCATGCTTACTCAAATGACCTTGATGACATCTTGACTAGTGACTTTTGATGCCTTGAATATTGGCCTGAACAAAAAGGGTTGCTATAATATGCTTGAGAATAATGGGACCAAACCATAAAATAAATTCTATAATTAATTATGTATTCAATGAGGACTAAATCTAGGCTAGGCATTGAATGCCAGCAGTCATCCTTAATTGGCATGTAAATGACAATATAAACATCTTATGTTTATAGAGATTATGTTCCACAAACACTAATCAATTAGGCAAGCTTTAATCAATATTAACAAGGTTACCTTTATCTATGGTCCATCTTCACTACCCATTTTATTTGGCCTTATAATATTTCAAACATATTTAAGAACAACATCTAGGTATCATATACCAAGAGAAGTGAATTAATCTCAGTGTATATCTAATATTGAAACTTATGTAAGTTTCCTAATTTTGATCAAATCAAAATATTCCTTGCTATTTTACTTTATTAATCTAGCTCCCTAAAATGTTGGCATATACCTTTATCATTCCCTTTATCTTTCTTAAAAAAAAAAAAACTTATGAACAATGCATGGATTATGATCTACCTAAAGTGCTCAGGTCTTGAAATACATCTTATCATATGAGGACTAATTAGGCTACTTTCTAACATCTTGCTTGGGAACAATTCCATAGAGATGTCAAACCTCTCATTATAATTATCCTTATAAAACAATTCTTCAAGGTTTTAGATTATTTTATGAGCTTAAATAGCTACTTGCTCTTTTTAGAATTCAGACATCATACGAGCCATCATCACAATGTGGCTTGATCGAGGTCATCAATATGAACTTGATAAACTACCTATAACCTAGTAGTGTATTCTTGGATATGCCATCCAATATGGGCCTGGTCAATGGAGTTTGGCCCATTAAGCTTATTAGCATCACATATGCTACACAGCGATAGTCTACTGTCATGTTACATTTATATCTATTACGAACCAAAATATTTTGTAGTTAATAATTTGTAATTTCAATCATTAAGTAAGGTTTTACAAAACATTATCCTCATTGGGATAAATGATATTGAGACTTTGGTTTCAAAAGAAAACATCTTTTTCAACCATTTTTAGAATTAAAGTTCATTTTTCAATTGGATAAACATGGATTCACATAATAATCTCTTTTCTTTTC
>JBBYHL010000005.1:1204395-1251744 GCA_038381835.1 Adansonia madagascariensis
TTTAATAATCATTAAATTTATGAGTAATTATGTCTAAGATTCATTAAATTTATGAGTAATTATATATAATATTCATCGGATCAATATTGGTTTAACTTTTTTTTACAAGCTTATATTATGTACCAGCCGGTATAGCTATTTTGATCGGTACCATCGAAACAGGTCGGTACCTATCGATACGGTCGGTACAGACCGCAATTAAGACTGAAACAAAACCAACTATCGCTGGTACCGTTATATGTCAAAACTGGTACATACCGACCGACATGACCAATACTGGTACGGTACTGACAACACTACCTAAAACTACCAGAACCAAGGCCATAATAATGCATGGGAACCCCAGAATGGTCATGGCACCATGAATGGCTCACTAAAATGATACAAATAATAAAAACAAAAAATAAATAGAGCAAGGTAGAGAAAATATACCAAAAAAAGCCTTAAACTTTTCTCTTTACTTGGAGTAGTGACTCAAAACTCAATTTTTTTCCTTCTCTTTACTGCTATTTAGCAAGAAAAAGATGAAAAGAAGAAGCTTTCTTGGTTATAATGTTGATAGAAAGGGGTTTTAAGGATGAAAATGTATGGAAGGTTAAATTTTTAGAGGTTTTCTAGTAGGGGTTTGGAGGAGCTACAGGAATAAAGTTTTCAGTTAAAATAAGGGTCTACAGAAAAGTGTTTATGGGAGTGTTTTTAGGTCTGGAGATTGTTGGTGGTTTTTGGAGAAGGCTGAAACCAAGTTAGAAATGTCTCTGCATAGGCTTTTCTTTTTTGAACCAAGATTAGCTCTTTTATACGGGGTGTGCTCAGCCAATGTTTTTGAGCCAAAGGTAAGGGCGTTCTAGGATTTTCGCTTATGTACTAGGAGACAACTCCAGGTGCTATCTTAATTGATTTTATTTCCATTAGTTCTGCCATGCAGAGTAATGGTGCAAAAAGGCTTAGTAGTCGACAAATAGAGAAAAGCTAATCTTGCCTTTGACAAACCATATATTTCACGAAAATGTCCCTTGCCATTAACTATTTGGGTTTTAAAAATTTTCTTAAATCCAATCATAAGCCCAAAACTAAAGCTTGATATAAATTTTGATGATTTTTAGGGTGTGACCAAGTTTGAATCAAATTTCCAGATCAATGGTGGAAATGCTGAAAGATGGCTCGAACTAGGCAAAAATCCCTTGGTATATCAATACAAATACATAAGGCAACTTTTGCCCATGAATATTGATATAATAAAGCGTGTATTAATACCAAGAGCAAAAAATTGTTTCCAATCTCGACACTTAAAGGCATGCATCAATACTTTAAGGCTTTGTATCAATACATTTTTTCAAAAATCACAATTTTAGCTACTACTAAAGCCTGTATTGATACCACATGTAAAATTTTAAATATTGATAAAATGAGAGCTTGGTTTTGATACCTAGCACCAATGTGACTTATACGTACGTCTAGCTCTTTGAATTACCTCACCTTGGTCATAAACAATGGGAAACTGGCCTGTGCTCATCTAAATAACTTTAGTGACACCCTAAATAGTGAACTTTGATGCTTCATTTCTACATTTTTCTTTAACACGACCCATAAGCATTTTAGACCTTCCAAAATAATTTTCACCTAGCACTGTGTCGCCTAATAGTGCCTGGCGACATGGAATCTAATAGTCATCCTCATTTTTCTTATTTTTTTAATTCTATCATCTTTCAATTAAGTCATGGTATCCTAAAAATTGGCTTCGACAAAATGAGATGTCTACACCTAGTCATCATATTCTCAAGAAAGGGGATTGACAATGCATAAAGACTAGTATATGCTAAGCCTTCATGCATGGGATGCATGCAACTATCTAATCTCATAGAAGTTAAAGTATATGAGATAGTTGGGGATAGCATATAGGTGCCTATTTTATGAAAAAAATTCACTAAAAATGGCCCAAATGAGAACTTTATTTAGTATAAGTCACTCAAGTGTCTATGGAAGATGTTCTTATGTGCCAGTCGTGTATATTAGTCCTTAGACTTATGATGCCAAGTCATCTTGTATGTGAAGTATCATACTTAAAAATCATCACGAAAAGGAATAACAGTGGTTTTGGGTATCACATGAAACATACTGAAGATGAATAAGTGATCCAAAAAGGATTTACCATTCCAAGTGACATTGGAAATATATATCGAGTGTTTTTAACTATGGTAAATTAGATTAAAGTCTCTAGCTAGAGCATAAGGATTATTAGGAATAGTTCTTCATAGATTCATGATCATTAACCATGAATTGTGAGAACCAATATGGATAGAGGTTTAGGTAGATATTGCACCATTTTATCATATTTGGTGAAAGGACCATACTACACTAATCGGCTGGTTACTGAAAGGTTTTTAAAAAGTCACACTGACTCTTCAACATTTGGGCAATCATAATGGGTTGCTAGATCCCGCTCTTGATCTATGAACATGATTAATAAAATTATTTACATTGGTTGCCAACATGTTGGGAACCGAATGGGTCACATACAATAAAGTAGATCTATTGGATTAAATCTAGGATGTAATTAAGTATGACTTAATTAAATAAAAGTTAATTTGAATAAATAACTTAATTAAATAAGTTTAATTAGATTTGTGAATCTAGATTTTTTATCTAATTAAGACATTTATAATAAGATTGTCTTATTAAAATAATGTCTAAATTAAGACATAAATTATAAAAGTGGACAAACACTAGTTTATTTGAAATAAGATTTCACCTAGACTTAGGATTTGATTAAGAATCAATTTTCTTATCTCATTATTTTCTTTATTATCCCTTCTAATATTATTGTGACAATAATTATTTGATAATTAACGTTAAAAATATTAAAATTAAGTTAAAAATAGTTTTAACTAAATTAAAGATTTTATAGTGGTAAAATCCATGTGGATATGTATATACTAGCTAATTTATGTTTCCAAATTTTTTATTTAATATTTAATATTTATTTGATAACTATATTTATTAAATAAATATTGTTTATTTATTTAGATAAATAACGAATTGAATTAATTGGATTAAATTCATGGAAACATAAGTCAGGCCCAAAAACCCTATATTGCATTGTTATATACGCTTATGTCCCCAACTTGTTGGGTCGATTCCTTCAGCCTAATTATTTAGGGAAATTCAGCTAAGATGGTTGGAAGTTTGGCTTACCATTTAATTAACCTAAGACAAAGAAGGTAAGTTTGTTTTGGGAGTTTTAACAAGGTTAAAACTATTCCATTCTAAGCCAATTAGAAGCAAGATTGAGCTAGTATATATAAATATGATGGCCGAAAGGCTTAGTGGAGAGTTTTAACCTAATTTTGAGATGGAAGCCTACTAAATATCTTGAAAGAATATATTTTATTAGATAAAAATTTGGTTGCTCAAATAATATTCCCACTTACACAAAACCCTAGTTTTTATGCCATTTCCCTAAAAAGTTTTGAGCTTGGCGCGATCTTGCTTCATTCTCTCCTCTTGGTTTTATTTTGACTTAAGATCCATAGTTACATTTTGGTTGAGGGTTAACAACCCTTCTAGCTAGCACTAGAGAACCATCTAGCCTCAAAAATGTTTCAACAGCCACATGTTTGGATAACTATTAGAGATAGGACATATGTGCCACTTGTGATCTTCAAGAATCTTTCAAGAAACTAGCTTTTTAGAGTTTTTGTGTTTAGATTTCAATACATAAAATGTAGGTAATTTCTAATCATATGGTTGATTAAATCTTGATTCATAATTTTATTATTTACTACATGTAATTCCCTCCCTAAAGATTCATAGGGAAGTCCGATTGTTTCCATGTTTACTATTTTGCTGTGATCTTCTTTTTGCTTTGTTGATTTTTTAAATTTAATACATTATAAGGCTAGACTCTACTAAGATATGAGCATCCTATAGTTAACCTTAATAAATAGAGATTAATATGGATTTAATGTTTGGACTTAAGGTCAAATAAGGCCAAATACTTTAATTTTCAAGAACAAAAATTCTCAAAGTTCTTTGTGCCTTAATCTTGTGTCTATTGTCTCTTGCTTGTGACATGGTTAATAGGTTATTTCATGATCCCAAACTACTTCGAGATTATGCAAATAAGCTTGTAAAGCCACTATTACTAATCTTTTTAATCATAAATATATACACCCAATTTTGTCTGAGCCAACATGCAAAGCATCAAGGGTCATCATTAAAGGCACCATCAAAGTTATTGGGATAAGTATGGATTAGTGCCCCATTATTCCTAGCTAAGGTTAGGTGTTCGGAGGGCTAAAGGTGAGTAAAATCACAACTCTACATCAATGTATTGATACATAGCCCTATTGTATCGATACAGGATCCAATGTCATCAGAATTTCACTGTCTATATCAATAGCAATGGTATTTATATGGCTACAGGGTTATATCATAGCTAATATCACGATTTTTGCCTAAAACATGCATAAGTGAATGTATCGATATAGGCTTAAGTGTATGGATACATTCTTCAATGTATAGATACATTTGGGCTAATCTGCTTTATATCAATACGAAAAGCATTATATCGATACAAAACTCAATTTATCAATACACAATGTAGTTTTGGCCTAGTTTGAGGCATATTTCACCACTTTGCTCCATTACATTAAAAATTAAATTTGGTCATGATTTTAGGCCTAAAAGTCATCCAATCTCAAACATAGCCTTATCTATATCACATGGATTCATTTTGGGACTTAAATATTAGATTGTAAAATTTTAAAAGGTCCATTAAGTTTGGCATGAGGGCATTTCATGCTATATTTTCATTTATTTAAAGGTGAGCTAGACATTGCTCATTTGCTAAGCCTATGCATGACATTTTTTGTTGGCAAGAATAGTACAATGGCAAATAAAAGTTTGAAAGCTTAGCATTAGTACCATGACTCATCAAGTTGTACATGCCAAATGTATTAAATACCCATATTATTAGCTCATTTTGGTGGCTGAAATCAATCTTTATATAAATTTGATTTTCATACTTTCCAAAGGATATTCCTTACACTATTACATTGGCCTCTCAGACTCTACCCATAGCTGAACATTATTCCTGCAGCTCCTCTTCACCCTTCCTAAAACTTTTCCAATGTTAGTATATGCCTCAGAGCCAATAAGATTGGATAAGGCATATAATAGTTGATAATGCAAATCAATCACTTATGTTAGTGATTCAAGGTTTTCCTTCATGTTAGTGGCATGATTGACACTTATGCAAACACTAATTAGATAAAACCCAAGAAACACAATGGCCTCGCAAAGTTAGTTATAAGTTACAATGAATGAGATTCTTATACATTAAAACCATGTTTCTAAAAAATATTTCTAGTCATCGTATGGTCAAGATAGGGCATTAAAAATGCATGAAGACTAGTATATGCTAAGCCTCCATGCATTTTTTGATCTCATAGAAGTTAAAGTATAAAGATACTTTGGGATAGATATGGGTGCTTGTTTTTTAGAAACAAGTTCATTAAAAATGGCCCGTATGGGAGCTCTATTAGGTATAAGTCACTTAAGTGTATGAAATATATTCTCATGTGCCAATCATATATATTAGTTCTCGAACTTATTATATCAGGTCATCTTATACGAGGAGTGTCATATTTATATTTATCTAAAATAGGTATACAATGGATGGATGCTTTAGGGTATGTTAGGTATAACATGAATCATATGGTGGTGAATGAGTGATCGAGAAAGGATTCACCACTCCAAGTGACATTGGAGACATATCTCAAATGGGCTTGGCTTTGGTTAACGTAATAAAGTTGTTGGCCAACGCATGATGGATTTAGGAGAAATTGTTTCTCCAAATTCATGAAGTTAACTACAAACTACATGAACTAATATAGAATGATGCATAAGTAGATATTGTACCATGCTCATGGTTTTTTCAGAATATTTGGTGAAAGAACTGAAGTATACTGACAAGTTAGTTACCAAAAGGTTTCTAAAAGAGGTCATATTAACTATTTTTGCATACTGGTGGCCATGATGTCTTGGTAGAGGCCAATCTTAGTCTACAAATATAAATACATTTAATTGGAAAATTATATTTATTGCCATTATGATGGAAGTCTAATGGGTCACACACAATAAGATGATTTATCATATTAAAATTGGGATTTAATTAAGTATGACTTAATTAAATAAAAGCTATAATGAGGAGAACTTGACTAAATTAGTTTAATTAAGTATTATTAAAGAATAATTTAATACATAAATTAGATTTATGAAATCTAATTAAGAGATGCCTTAGTATGGCAATGAAGATAATAATGTTTTATCAAGATAATGTTTATTTGTAGACATGGTTTAGGGATATTATTAAATAATGCCAAATAATTATGTTCAAAAAATTAAATAAATATTTGATAATTATTTCATTAATTATTTAATATTTTTACATTTAGTAAAACTTGATTTTTTTGTGTTAAAAATTTAATTATGAATTAAATTATCTTACATGTAAATTAAAAAGATTGGGCTGAAAACCCTAATTATCAAGGCAAGAGAGTTTAGTTTTGAACTACTCTAAGTTGGGCTTGCTAATGGGCTAAGTGCACAGAATAGCTATCTTTGATGTTCTATTGGGCCAAAATACTAATAAGTTAATACTAAGGCCCAATTTTGGATAATTTAATTAAAACAGGTTTAATTGGGCTCCAAAACACCATCAAAATGGTGCCAACCCTAAGGATGGGTGACAATAACCCATTAGTCAAGTTTAACCTAGCCCATTATGTATTTAAATACAATATTAAAGGTCCCCTAATAAGAAACATCAAGAAAACCCTAAATACAAACCTTAGACTTCCCTAAAGGCTTTGGTGCTATACTCATGCTTCTTTAACCTCTCTTTGCATTTTCATGGATTTTTTAGTGTTGTTGAATTGTTCTTGACTAACAAAAACAAAAATTAGTTTTCCAGCATTAAGAGATTAGTTTTTCATAGAAGTTATGAATTTGGCCAAATCTTGAACCCTTACTTCTCTAAGCCTCCTTTGTGTTGATTGGTATATTAGGTGATCTCTAAGTGTTTTTTATCACAATGAAAGATTGAAAACTAATTTTTTATCCTAAAAGAATCAACTAAAATAAATAATTATGATTTTTGGATTGTTTATTGGCATCTACGAAAAATAGCTACTTTCCTACGAAGTTGTTTCTTCTTTTTTTTAGTGCAATAGGCAAGGGAATCATTTTGGATCTCTTCAAATATATACCTACTGGTATCTTATCTTTTGATTAAGGCTTGAGAAACCTTTTGGCTAGCATCGAAGAACCAACGAGCCTCATAAAGGCTCTAGAGGCATTTGTATGGATTACCATTAGAGGCAGAACTGTCATGAAAAGTTCATAATACTAACTAGAAAAATTAGGTAAAATTAGAGTTAAAAATGTCTCAATTTCAAGCCATATTGGGTGTACTAGGTGCATGTGTTGATTGTGCCATATTGTCTTTGCTCTTGTGACCTTAGTGCGGCACCCATGGTAGCAAGATGTTGCCATAAATTTGCTGTATTTTCAGAGGTTTAGTGGGAGGAAGACAATAGTAACTAAGTTGAATTAAAATGGCTAAAATAGCCATGCATGCAACAAACTCCTAGTTAGACTAGGACTCCTTGAGATATTGTGGTCCATTAAAACTTTTAATTATTTTGAAACACCTAATTATCCAATTGTAATAATTTTCTTAAATTGTTTAAGGTATGAATTAGATACTGTAATAAGCATGGAATTTAAATTCAACTAAACTGTTTAAATGAAATATATATTTAATTTAAATGATTAATCTTAATTCAATTAGGATTTTGTTCTAATGGGATTAGAATATATGTTATTACGTAAGAAAATTGTTTCCTTAATTAAATTAAATATGGATCAATTACCATGACTTTTAAAAATTTGGAAAACAAATTTCCTAAAAATATTATATGTTAAATTGTTTGTCTAAACTAAGACTAAGTTGTGTAAAGTTAGATAATATCCTAATTAAGACAAACAACCTAAAAGCTAGGTAATGTCTAATTTACTTTCTTAAAATGTTGTTTTGTGGATAACAACTTTCCTTAAATGGATGGTTTGGCAAAATTAATATGGTTATCTAAAAGTTAGATAATATCTTAATTAAGACAAACAACCTATAAATTAGGTAATAAACAATTTAAGATAAGTTTCCTCAAAGTTATTAATTAATTAAAAATGTTTTAATTAAAGAATTAAAATTATTAAAATAATTTGATAAATCATCTCAAAATTGTTTAAAAAGGTTTATACAAATGACACACAAGATTTCCAAGTGACATTGGCTATGCTTATTCAATATCATGCTTATAATATGATTATGATAGAATGAGGATGATTATGGACTGCACCTTAGTATGACTAGGTTATGGATGGTTGAATTTTTTTTTTGGCATTTATTTCATAAATAGGGTCTGTGAACCCTATTTTTAGTTCTGAGTTATAACTTTATCTTCTTATCTAACTCTTTTCAAATGTAACTCAAGGTTTCTTACAAAGATATAGGACTTGTAGATTTAATGTTTAGGTTATGATTAAAATTTATGTAAATCCACACCAAGGAGATCATCATCAAGACTTGCACAGACCTTGTATGATATCTATAGGAATTTGACCAACTAGTTTCCTAATGGCTTAAGGAAATTAAATAGATAAAGTCCATAATCATCCTAGTAAATTGCATGAGTTAGATTTATTTTTCAAATTTATATATATGTGATATATAATTGAATAAATTCTAAGCATGCTAATTAAACAAACCAATGAGACCTGAGATAAATGATAAAAATCCCCTGTAAAATATTAAGTCATACTTAAGCATGATCAAATGCCTTCCATTATTCATAACAAGAAGCCAGAGTTTCGGCCATGGGGATTTATTAAGTTGACTCAAGGTCCCTTTCACCCAAGTTGCTTGAGTTATGAATAATAGGTGTTACTCAACTAATGCCCTATTGTCTAGATGCGTATAACTTGATTGCATGGTGTTAGAAGCAATGTTTAGGTGAAATGCATACAATTTATTTCGACAAAGAGTCACCACCTAACTGACCTAGAAGTTGCATGGAGATGCAATTAGTAAACAAAGTTACCTACCCAATTAGTTCTTTCTTGGTTTGTTGAGTTAATTTAAGGTCATAGAAGGATAATAAGTCCTAACTCACTAAGAAGATACAAATGTTGAACTTCTTGGATGATGGTTGAGGGATATAATCTTGATAAAATAATATGGATGATCATTATAGTTGTAAAACCTTACATAATGAATGAAATTACAAATTATTAACTACAAAATGTTTTGGTTCGTAATGGATATAAACACAACCATAACTAATAGATTATCGCTAAGTAGCATCACAGTAAGTTTTAATGGATCATATTCTATTGACAAGGCCTAAATTAAATGGCATATTCAATAATAGCCCACTAGGTCAATGGCAGTCTACCAAGTTCATATTGATGACCTTGATTAAGCCACATAGTGATGATGGCTAATATAATGTCTAAACTCCAAAAAGAGCAAGTAGCTATTTAAGCTTATTAAATCATCTCAAACCTTAAAGAATTGTTTTGTAAGGGTAATCATAATGAAAGGTTTGACATCCTTAAAGAACTGTACCTAAACAAGATGTCAAAGTAGCCTAATTAGACCTTATATGATAGGATGTATTTCAAGACTTGAGCACTATAAATGGATAATGATCCATGCATTGTCCATAAACTTTCTTTTGAAGAAAAGAAAGGGGATGATAAAGGGAAAATGCTCACATAGTGGATAACAAGTTTGATAAAGTAAAGATTGCAAGAAAAATTTTGATATGATTAAAGATTAGGAAACTTATAAAAGTTTCAATATTAGATATACACTAAGATTAATTAATTATCTCGGTACATGATACCTTGAAATTGGTGCTTAAATATGTATAACATATTGTAAGGCCTAAATGAAAAGATAATGAAGATGGAACATAAATAATGGCAACCTTGTGCATGTTGATCAAAGCTTACCTTCTTAATTAATGTTTCTGAGACATAATCTTGACTTATTCGTAAACATAAGATGTTTATTTTGGCATTTACATGCCAATTAAAGATGATTACTGGCATTTGATGTTGAGCTTAGATTCAATCCTCATTGAATATCATTAATCATAGAATTTGTTTTATGTTATGGTCACATTATTCTCTAACATACAACTCATAATAGTATTGAGAATACTAAATGGCTATAACTTACGAGATTCAAAAATATTTTTTTAAAATTCAATTCCCTTTAAATCTACACATATATGATTTAGTGGGAGGTATTTATGATTTTTTAGAAGTTAAAAATCATAATTTGATTTAGTGACAAATAACCATGATGTTAAAAATGCAATTATTTGAAAAGAATTCCAAACAAGAGAGGACCACATGTTTAAACCCTAAAGGTCATAAACAAACTCTTTTGTTTAGGCTCACAAAAGGAGTTAGATTTGAATCATTAGCTTACAAGCTAATAAAAGATTCCTTATAGTTGTTAAAATAACAATTGAGGCATATGGTTGGAATCTTGGTCTCTTTGTGATCCAATAATGAGATTATCAAGAATGTAATCAAAACATATTCTTATAATAGTACTAAAGCTATGTCCAAGTTGAGACACCAATTGCTAATCTAAATAGTTTGGCATTGGATGCATTGTGATTAGCTTAGTGCAAATAGGAGATGTTAGTATATGCCTAGAGCCAATAAGATTGAATGAGGCATATAATAGTTAATAATGCAAACCAATCACTTATGTTAATGATTCAAGGTTTTTCATTCACATTAATGGCATGATTGACACTCATGCAGACACTAATTAGATGAAACCCAAGAAACACAATGGCCTTGCAAAGTTAGTAATGAGTTATAACAATGAGATACTTATGCATTAAAGCCATGTTACTAAAAAGCGTTCCTAGTCATCATATTATCAAGACAGGGCATTGATGATGCACAAAGACTAGCATATGACAAGCCTCTATGCATTGATGCTTGCAACTCTTTGATCTCATAAAAGTTAAAGTATAGAGATACTTAGGGACAAATATGTGTGTTTGTTTTATTAAAACAAATTTACTGAACATTGCTCGTCTGAGAACTCTATCTAGTATAAGTCACTTAAATGTCTATGAAATATGTTCTCATGTACTAATCGTGTATATCAGTCCTCGAACTTATGTTAACAGGACATCTCGTATGAAGAGTGTGTCATACTTAGATTTATTTGAAATAGGTCCATAGTGGATGGATGCTTAAGATAGGGTACATTAGGCATGACATGAATCATATGATGGGTGAATAAGTGATCCAAAGAAAATTCACCATTTTGAGTGACATTTGAGGCATATCTCATATGTTCTTGGCTTCAATTAACTTGACAAAGTCGTTGGCTAATGCATGATGGATTCAAGAGAAATTGTTTCTCTAAATTCATAAGATTAATCAAAAGCTACAGGAACTAATATGGATTAATACATGAGTAGACACTGCACAATCCTGATGGTTTTTTCGGGATATCTAATGAAAGGACTGAAGAACTATTGAAAGGCTGGTTATTGAAAGGCTTCTTAAAGAGGTCATATTGACTCTTTTTGCATAACGGGTGGCCATTATGCCTTGCTAAAGGCCAATCTTGGTCTATAAATACAAATAAACTTAATTGGATAATTATATTTATTGCCATTATGATGGAAGCCTAATAGGTCACACACAACAAAATATGATCTATTGGATTAAAATTGAAATTTAATTAAGTATGACTTAGTTAAATAAAAGGTATAATGAGAAAGACTTAATTGAATTAGTTCAATTAAGTGTTATTAAGGAATAATTTAGAAGATAATTAGATTTATGAAATCTAATTAAGAGGTGTCTTAATATGGAAATAAAGATAAGAATGCCTTATTAAGATCATGTCTATTTATAGATGATTTAAGGATATTATTGAATAATGCCAAATAATTTTATTTGAAATTTTAAAATTAATTATTTAATATTATTTACATGAAGTAAAAATTATTTTACTTAAGTTAAAAAAAAATTAATTATGATTAAATTATCTAACATGTAAATTAACAGGTTTAGGCTAAAAGCCATAATTATGAAGTCAAAAGAGTTTAGTTGTGAACTACTCCATTGTGGGCTTACTAATGGGCTAAGCACATGAAATAGCTATCTTTGGTGTGCTAATCGGCCAAAATATTAATAAGTTAACACTAAGACCAATCTTGGACAAGATAATTAAAATTGTTTTTAACTAGGCTCCTAGACACCACCAAAGTAGTGACAACCTTAAAGATTGGTGAAATTGACCCATTAGTCAAGCCTAACCTAGCTCGTAATGTATTTAAATACAATATTAAGGGTTTTTGACTGATAAAAAGCATTAAGAAAACCCTAGGCTCAGACCTTAAACTTTTTTAAGGGTTGAGGAGTAACACCTATGCTTTTTTAAGCTCTCTTTATGTTTTCATGGTTTTGTTAGGTGTTCTTAAATTATTCTTGACACAACGAAAATAGAAAAATAGTTTTTTAGCATTCAAAGATTAGTTTTCATAAAAGTTGTGGAATTGGCTAAATCTCAAAATCCCTACTTCCCTATGCCTCTTTTATGTTGATTGGTATTTTCAGGTGATCTCAAAGTGTTTTCTATCTTTAAAAAAGATAGAAAATCAATTTTCTATCCTAAATAAATCAACAAGAGTAAATGATTTATGATTTTGGGATTTCTTTTTTAGCATCCGCGAAAAATAACTATTTCCTCATAGACCTATTTCTCGTTCTCTTTGGTGTAATAGGTAAAGGAATCATTCCCTGATCTTTTTTGGATCTGTACCTGTTGGTATGATATCTTTTGGTTAAGGCTTAAGAAGCCTTCTGGCTAGCACCAGAGAACCACTGGGCCTTATGAAGGCTGCAATAGGTATATATGTGGATTACCATTAGAGGCAAAACACTTGGACTGCTTTTGGCCTCTACAATAAATCATAGTAATCAATCCATGGTGCTTTCATGTAGGGATCAACATGCTTAGAGTAATGCGTCTTTAAGTAGGTATGATTTTTTATTAGATCTATGTTTTTAAATTATAATCCATCACATGTACATCTCTTCCTAATATTTTGATGAAATCTGAGTTTTCTTTGTTTAATTCTGCTACATATTATAGACACTTAATTTTGTTCAAGCCAACATTCAATGCATCAAATGGTATCGTTTGAATCATCATCAAGGTCATTTAGAGGAGCATCGATTAGTTCCCTATCATTCCCAACATAGGTAAAAATTTCACATTTTTGCAATTATGTATCGATACATAGAATTTGTATATCAACATAAGGCCTCCACATCATCAAAATTCAAAATTTCACAAGTTGTATTATATTGATACACCAATCAAATGTATCGATATAAGGCTTGGCAGTATCTAAAATTTGATTTTTGAAGAAAATGTATCGATACATTCTAGAAATGTATCAATACAATCTTCATTGTATCAATACAATTCTATGTTTTTTGCCTAGATGTATCAACACATCTAGGCAAAATTATCTAGTTCATGGTATTTTTCAGCTCTTGCATCTTTAGGTTAAAATTCTTATTTAGCCACATGTTTGGCACCACAAACCATCCAAATTCATACCAAGCATTGTCATTGGACTTAGGTTTGGACTTAGGTGATTTTTGAGGCCTAAAGAACTAGGAAACAAGACATTCACGAAATAAATAGCTTGCTCAGGGGCAAGATTAGACTTTCCCCTCGTAAGCTACATGAAGCAGTCTGCTCCACCACCTTGGCGGCCAAAACCAATGAAAACAAAGACAGCTAAGCATAGTACCTAGAGCTATCCCCATGGTACACGAGGAAAATCCTAATGTCTTTTAAACCTTTGGCTAAGCATTTGATTATAAAAGAGTCAACTTTGGCTCAAAAAAAGGGATTCTCGACATACATTTACGAACTATATTTCTCAAAAACAATTCTTGATTTTTGTAGCTCTACCAACGGCCTTCCAAAACCCTTATTTCCTACTTCCATTCATTACCAAACTCCTCTTCATCCATAGTGCTACTTGAAAGCTTATTTTCACTGCTCTTTCTTGCTTATTTGTAGCAAGTAAAGGAAAAAAAAGTGAGCTAAAAACCAAAACACAGAAAAACTGTAAGAACATAAAAATTACAGCTTTGACTAAACAAGGTAAAAGAGAGTTTTGCCAGCTTTGTTCTATATTTTCTACACCTTTCTCTTTATTTCTTAGCATGTACACAAATCTCATGCCAACTTAGCTAGCCAATCCTCATAAAAATATGACTTTCATAGGAAAACAAGCATTTTTTAGATTGTTTTGATGATATTTTGAGTTTATGATGCTTAATGTTGCTTGAGTGCTTAAAAAGTCATATTTTTATTAGCTCATCTTAGAACAACCACTATTTGATTGAGTTTTGGTATGCTCTACTATCATTCTTGCATAATACTTGATGATACATTGTTATTTCAAAATGTTTTGATGTTTTATTGAGCTTAGTAAGGTTTGTATGGACTTTATGGCATAAACCATGTCTTTGGTGTTGTAAAAATTGCCATCACTTGTTTCATGCCATGTAAGCATCATCTCAGATGCACATACCATCTTTGATAACGTGAGCATCCTCTTAATTGTTCGTGCATTTTTTTTTCATTTCTTGCATTATCTTTTATGTGACAAAAATGTTGCCTTCCTGTTGCTCTAACTTATATTGGTCATAGATGCAGTGTTTGCATGCTTTACATGATTAAAAGTGCCTTTATTTGGTGTTTGTTTATTGCAAAAACCTATTTTTAAGAAAAAACCACCCAAGTTATAAGTCTATGTTACCTCCAATAAATAGATATTAACATGGATTTAATGTTTTCACTAATTAGTCTTCCAATCTTAGGGAAAAATCAAGGATTCCATGTTTGGATTCATGGTTAAATGAGGTAAACATTCTGATTTTCAAAATAAAATAGCTTTTTAGTTGTTTTAAAATGTTTGTGCCTTGATTATGAGGTTTAATACTCCTTGTTTGTGACTTGATTAATAGGTTGTTCCATCATCCTCAACTACCTCGAGATTGTGTGAATAAGCTTATGAAGCTAAAGTCATTGACTCTCTTTACATGCATTCAGATGTCCTTGAGCCTAGTCCTAGGAGACTCAAAAATTGAAAAAAAAAAATCCCCTTTTTTGCCCTGGTAGGATTGCATTTACAATTTGAAAAATCATTTTTTGAGCCATAAAATTCTAGAATTTTTTGATATTTTTCCTTTAAAAGACATCGAATTACCTTTCCAATGGTGTCCTGTTTTCCCTTGGATCATTCTAGATGAGGAAGTAATGATTTTTTGAACCTTCGCTATCTGGAACCCATAGAATTAGCAATTTACATTCTGTTTGGGCCATTTCAGCCCACCAGATGATTTTTCTGGATGGAAAACTATGAAAATGAGAATGCTTTGAGGTTTTTTAATGGTTGATATATGTGTAGAAAGTGTAAAACTAAATCACCTTCTCAGCTAAAGCTAATATTATCTTATAAGGACATGTGATTGGTGAGGACAAAATGCATAAAGCAAGGGCATTTGGGACTTTAGTGCATGTACCTCATATGAAGACAAGGCACTATGCTCAGCTGTTATTTAATTTGATTGGTTTGATAAGCAAAAACAATGAATCACAGCCGTTTTATGCAGCTGAGCCATGAAAAAGATTAAGCTACCCGTTAACAATATGAATTAAGTCATGCAAATGTCTCATGCCATGGCTATTTGGTCCTTAAAAATTCAATTAACCCCGTTAGTTAGTCCAATATGGAGGCCTGGTATGAATTTGGATGATTTATGGTGCCAAACATGTGGCTAAATCAAAATTTTGGATCAATGATGGAAGAGTTGAAAATGCCACGAACTAGGCAATTTTGCCTAGAATGTATTGATACATTGATCTCTTGTATCATACAACCTACAAATTTTGGAATTTTGATGACATGGAGGCCCTATATTTAAATAATGGACTTGTATCGATGCAAACATGAAAAATGTGAATTTTACACGCCTATGGTTAACATCTCACCTTAGCTAGGAATGATAGGAGATGGATCCATGCTTGTCGAATGGCCTTAATGATGCCTTAAACGGTGACCTTCGATGCCGTAGATGTTGGCCTGAACAAAATGAGGTATCTACAGGCTTCATTGTATTCTTAAAGTTTGTACACCAGTAACTCTTGTGCATACCAAATTATTGGTGGGAAAAATAAAATCTTAAATAAAGAAGTGTGTTACACACCTCGAAGTCCTCCTCAATTTGACATGATTTTTGGTTATTGTATATCAACAGATTTGGCATCTTCCAACTTAAACAACACCAAAAAGAGAAAAGAGGGGTGGGGTAAACGGGATTGAGTGGAAAAAGGTTTTCGTCAAACTAATTTTTTTTAATATAAAAAAGTTACAGATATTCAAACTTTAAATCTATCATAAGCCGTTAAAAGAACCAGTTAAGTCCTTGTATCTATATTCACCTTTACTGTGTACCAACAGTAGATAACAATGGCCAACCCAATCACTAGAACCAATCAGTATATATACTAATCAATTGAAACTATGATAGGTTTGCTGCCCCATAGCATCAACAGCGAGCAACATTCCGAATGGTATAGCCACCACCTATTAGCATCAATGGGACGTTGAATGATCTCATAAATTTAACACACTCTGTTTGGCCCTTGAGAAAGATCGAAACATCTGTTGAATTATATTAAATGATGAACCAATGTATGAAAACCGACAAATTGTTTTTTAGATAAAATAGTATATCAAGAAGTAGATTTTGGAGGTAAGTAGTAAATTAAGAAGTAGATCTTAGAGATTCGTATAGCAAGTATAAATAAATCGATCTATTAAATTAGTCAAACTATTGATTTGCCATCAGATACATTAAAACAAAATATGTTACCATCAGAGATTTTTCTCAGACTACATTAAGGTATTTCGCTTTGGCATTTGCCCATTTTTTTGGCACTTCAACAATAAAATTCGGAGTTGGTAAATGAATGGTAGTTGTTGAATACCAACAAATGAAGTCCATAGCTCACAAGCATCGAGTGGCTTACCTTCTTATTATCTAATACCATGCATGTTGCATCGGTGCAAATATAAAAGCAGCCACTCCATGAAATTAATTTGATTATAACTGAGCTGGAAATGGATGGGGTAAAAGGCAAAGTATGCGTGACAGGGGCCTCTGGTTTCTTAGCTTCTTGGCTGGTTAAGCGGCTTCTCCTCTGTGGTTATCATGTCATTGGAACAGTTAGAGATCCAGGTCCTTTTCCATACATCTTCAGCTGCATGCTTAATTAATGCCTTATTCATTTGCCTACCTTTTTTTATTTTTTTTTTCATTTTAATTTGTCTGTAACTGTGCATGTATGGGGCAGCAAATGAGAAGAAATTAGCCCACCTCTGGATGTTGGAAGGAGCGAAGGACAGACTCAAATTGGTGAGGGCCGACCTACTGGAAGAGGGCAGCTTTGATGATGCAATCATGGGGTGCCAGGGCGTCTTCCACACTGCTTCCCCCGTAATAAAACCTTCATTTGATCCCAAGGCATGTTCTTCCATTTTTGGCCTAATAATCAGCTACTGCTTCTGAGTTTCCAAAGAAAGAACGATATTTACAATCAGCGAGACAAAAGGACAAAGGAAATGCTTAGAATTGCGTTAATTAATGCCGCAGATAGTGCAGAGACTAATTTTAGCAGCAGCAGTATTGTTACTTATTTTCCTATTCTGAACTCTCTCGTGTCTCGACTCCCTTACCACATGAATTTAAATTTTACCAATGTTATCCAGACTCATGATAAGTGTTGGATACAGATATGTATCCAACAAGAATATACTAATTTCTTTAAAAGGTTTTTTGTATATTTGAAAAATTTTACTCTTATACTTTTGTTTACATATGTGTTGATGCAAGTGTCTGACAAAAATATTTTAAACATATAAAGAATCCAAATAACATAAATATTTACCATATTTGCGTATGCCATGTTGCTTGCTAGCCATAATTAATTCTTCTCGCCTTCAAAGGCTTAACTAACATCAAGGAATTCAGGTCTAGACTGCATTTATTTGAACATATATGCCGCTACATGAGAAGAAGAGAACGAATGTGAAGCAAGCCTACACGGTAGCAACAATAATTCAATATTTTATTCCCCGTACCATAAGTTTTGGAAATTGCTATTTATAATTAAGCAAGGGCTTTTTTCACTTAAATGGTTTAATGGAAATCTAAAAGCTTGAGGTATTTTTTCCTGGTTGCCATATTGTTTGATGTTCCACATCAGGCGGAAATCCTGGAACCGGCTGTGAAAGGCACAGTGAATGTGCTACGCTCATGTAAGAAGAACCCATCTCTGAGGCGTGTAGTTCTCACCTCGTCTTCCGCAACTGTGAGGGCTAGAGAGGATATTGACCCCAAAACACCCCTTGACGAGTCATCTTGGAGCTCCGTTGAACTCTGTGAGACTTTGCAGGTAACATTCTTTCAATTGAATTTGCTCAATTCTCATATGTAGTCGTTTGAGTTTGCCCCAAACTCCGACTGCCTTGGTTGGTCTAGAATCAAGTTTGGTTGACAGGTTGATTGATTAAAGACAAAGTAAGCATGGATGTGTTTTTCGTTTCTCAAGAAAACACCATTGTTCTTATAACCAAAGATCATACCTCAAATAGGTCAAACATAGATTTTCCTAAGAATATAGCGTTTGGTCAACCAACAGATATTCTTAGGATACGAGATTTGCGTAGCACAAATTTCTGTCCATTATCTTCTTTAACGTACAGTTTCTGCTTATGCTTCTTATCGTATATAAATAGCTGACAGTTTCTTTATTCCTGAACACGAAAATGGGGGTGCATTACAAAGATTTGGTATGCTTTAGCAAAAACCCAAGCTGAGAAGGCTGCATGGGAGTTCTGCAATGAGAATAAGATGCAATTGGTCACCATCCTTCCCTCTTTCGTTATCGGACCCAGTCTGCCACCTGATTTATGTTCCACTGCATCTGATGTCCTTGCCTTGCTGAAAGGTATTGAATTGAAACAAGACTAAACCTTATTAATATATAAAATCTGGTGCATTTCTACCCTTCCGAAACCTAATTTCAAAGAACATTTCTTCATAAGGGTTTCTTACAATAATCCATTGTATTTTGATTTCTTTCATGATAATCAAGTATGATTAACCAACGTATTCATCCATTACAAACAGGGGAAACAGAGCAGTTTCAGTGGCATGGGAGGATGGGATATGTTCACATTGATGATGTTGCACTTTGCCACATTCTTGTTTACGAGCATGAAGCTGCAAATGGGCGATACCTTTGCAGTTCAACCGTGATCGACAACGATGAGTTAGTATCGATCTTATCAGCTCGTTATCCATCACTCCCTGTCCCAAAGAGGTTCGTTTTTCTCAACTCCTCGCCATTAGCTGCACAAAGTAAATGACCATAATAAATTGAAACTTCTTAATTTTGGCTCTTCTTAATTTTATCTCAGAAGTAAAAACTACTTTTTGAAAGTGCCAGAGAATTGGACCTATGTCGATTGTCCAAGTTATAGAAGAACCCCCTGATGATTTGATAATAGCCTTCATTGACTTATAATAGCCTTCATTGACTTATCTTATAGTGCTAATATCTTTGTTGTTATTATTATTATCTGTATTATCTAAACTCAAGGAAAAAAAAATTAGATACAAATATGTGTTCATCGTTAATATATTTAATTTTTTTTATATATTTAAAAGATTATATTTTATACTTAAATATAAATATGTATCGAACACAAATATTAAATATAAATAATTTTTTATAAAAAATAAAAAAATTTGAGCGATATAAATTTATTATGATTATTTTTGAAAGATTGTTAACACTATTTAACCTATAGCTGATGATTCAACTGTGCAAAAATTTTCAGGTTTGTGAAAGTGGACAGACCATATTATGAATTCAATACCTCCAAGATAAAAAGTTTAGGACTCAATTTCAGGCCCATTGAAGATATGCTTGATGATTGCATAAAATCTCTGGTTGAACAGGGCCATCTTTCTCTTGACTCTGCCGATCAGAGGCCACTTTCTTAATCTAAATTATCAATTTTAGTCTGCCATGGCTTTCCGGCTTGTACTTTGATGTTGTTCCAAGTCCTAGGAAATGAAATGCTAGGATTAAACTTCCACTTAATAATAAGCCTTTTAATTATGGGGAGGAATAAGAGAAGTCCATTTTATTTTGAAGAATAGGCACTTTGTCTTTTTTTTTTTTTCCGACTTTGATTTGATAAACATTTTAGATGCTCACTTTAAAATTGAATCCTAAATTCTTGATCAAAAAGTTAGAAATCTTTTCCACTAAATTAATTAGGATATTATGTATATTGCTTAGAATAAACCATCGTATAAAAACTTTGTTAAATAAGATGACACACCATGAGGATACTTGTTTTTACTATTTCTAGATAATTTTTACGTTAAAAGGTACCACCAATAAAGATATGTTGTTAATTTTTTTTTTCAAAAAATACATTGTTGGACGTGATAAAGTATATGCTATCAATTTTTTATGTATATAAATTTAAAAAATAAAGATTATTATATCTGTTACATTTCAAGTACAAATATATATATTTTAATATAATCATATTAATTATATTTAAATATATTTAATTATATTTATTTAATTATTTATTAAATATATAATATTTGTATTATATTTTATATACGAGCGGCCCTCAATCCTGTACCAAGTATATGGCATCATTATTAACGTCCAAAAGGAAAAGGAACCAAGAGTACGAACAACTCAGAGGGAGAGGAAGTTTCCGCTTTAAAAATTTTGGAACATCACGTGGGTGAGTCACAGCCAGTAATAAGCCCAAAAAGGCCGAAAAGACCTAAGCTACGGTAAGCTTCCAGCGAACCGTAAGTGCTGCTGTGGCTTAAACTACAGCCACAAGTGCAACATAAAGGAAGACCACCGCCTGAAAAATGACCAACATCGTTGATCTTCATCCTTGTGGTTTCAGTTTTTAGAAGTAGAGAATAAATAAATAAATGGAAAAAATATTATCTAATGTAGGTAATTTCTTAAGGCAGAAAACATTGAATCCCCGCATATCTACAATTCCCTGTTTGTACAACCAATTCGACGTAACATTCAATCCCCGCATTTCTTACCTACATTTCCCTTGCCTAGAAGTCTGATTATATTAAATAATAATAATAATAAAATGATAAATGATAAATGTTAATATTTAAATTTTAAATATTAATTTTTATCTTTTAAATAGATACGAGTTAAAATATTTGTTTGGCCTGGTAGGTCCAACAACTTAGATAAGGCCTAAAAAAGGATCTTTTATGTAATCATGATTAATAAAGTTTTAATTGAATTAATATTTATTTAATAAATTTTTTAATTTTATTATAAAATATATAAATATAATATAAAAATTTTAAATAATTTTAAAATAATAATATGAGCATTTAGGTTCAGCTTTTGTTTGTGCAAGTAAAATGAAAAATTTTTTAATTATAATTTGGATTGATCTATAAATAAATTTATATTTTAAAATAATTATATTAATTAACTAAATTAAAATCGAATTCAAAATATTATAACTGTTACTATATGCAATCCAACTGAAATAAATTTTAAACTTCTTTCGCAGAGATCGAATCTGGTAGTACCGCAGGTTTTCAGCCTTAACCACCCAACTCAAAAATGAATTAGCGTAACTTCAATCATTCATCGATCAGACCAATAAGCTAGAATGGATGTGATTGCCTTGTCAATTAGAAGGAAGGGATCTTGGGGGAGAAAATAAAAAATGAGGAGGATAATATTATATGACTTTTAATTATTATCAAAATACACACAGATCAAATCAAAATTTAATTATTTTATTTACATAGTTAACGATATTTAATAATTTTAAATTTTAAATTTTATAATATTTTATTTGTAAACTATATTTATATATTTATATATATATATAGAGAGAGAGAGAGAGAGAGAGAGAGAGTAGGCTTTGCTGGCGGGTTATGTCGCAAATGGCTTAATTCATTTAATGATGATGGGAGATCAAACGTGGATGCTAATAAAACCGTACCATTTTCCACTTTTCCACCACCGTGCTGTGGTCCTTCACTTGGTGTGTTTATTTGACCGTGAAATACACTATTATTTTACCCAATTGGCGTATCAAAATTTTAAAAGTGAAAGCGAGATTTATCTTCAAAAATTGCAACATTTAGGATCTTTGTAGCCTCACAAATCTGATTTTTTTCTGGTATTTTTTTATATTACATATTAAAAATAAAAAAAAAATTATGAATATAAAAAATAATCGATTATCTAGAATAAATACTTAATAAAAAAATAAATATAAATTATAAATTATAGCATGATTCAATCTTTTTAATTTATGCTTATCATCTTAAAAAATAAAAATATTATTAATAATCCAACTTATAGTAATTGCACAAATGAAGCTACAAATCTTTCTCGTAAAATAACTTAATTTTTGTATAAATAAAGTTATAAATTATCTTCACAAATAATTTGTAACTACAAATTTAACTAGTAACTTTTGCATGCATAAAAATTATAAATCTTTCAACAAACGATTCTGTAACTTTTGTATAAAAAAATTAGAAACTTGATACATCACAGAGTTTATATATATATATATCTCGTAATTCTAAAGGTTGAGAGGCCAATCTATTTATACACAACAAGAATTTTTATTCACTAAAATTTTTTTACTATCAAGAATATTTACTAATTAAATAATCTTAACTATGAAATAATTTACAAACATCAGAATTTTATCAAAACATAAACTGATTGTCAATTTAAATTTAAATCTAATACTTCTGTAATTAAAATCTAAAATATATTAAATATAATTTTTTAAAAGTAGTTGTACGAACAAGTGAGTTTAGCTGAGTTCTAAGGATTGGTAAATTTTTTTAGTCAATCAAATGTGAATTTTGGATAAAATGACGTGAGACGAACGACTTTGATGCATCCCTAGAAAATACCATAAATAAAATCAAAGGCCATGATGGAAATGGGAAAGCTATGGGACCATTGGGGGCATGTTCTAGCAGTTGGAAGTTGGAAGTCCCTATTTATGAAACGTTATCCTGCTGTTAACCTTCCTCACACCAGAACCAGAAACTTAAAAGATATGTTTCTTTATTTAGGATTGTATGTATAGAAAATAATAGTCCTGAATTGATGAATTTTTAACAAGACCCTGGAAGCTTTCGGTGGTTCACTTTCGCCATGGAAGAGCAGTGTCACTGACCCTAATGTTGTTAAAGTTCTGCAAGTTTGAACTCATTTTGATCGGAAAGTACTATTGCAGATTGCTTGCTCTCTAAATTGCTATTGCCAAGGTCCTTACCACAGTTTGTTTTCTTTTCTTGATTATCCTCATCGTATCTTTTTGCCTGGTAACTTGGGAGTGGAACATCTTCCACGTCTAGTGCTGTACCTTACATATGCTAGTATTTTTCTGGGTGCTTAAAAGGGTGCAAACTGCAAAGTTTTTCCAATTTGTCAACTACATATTCTCCTTTCAATTAATTATCAGATGAGAAATGTAGTTTACCAGAATTCTATTTCTAGTTCTGGATCTTGATTTTAATTTTTTGTCAAGCTTAAAAGTAGGTAGGACTATGTACTGCAGAAAACTGCATCAAACTTGAGAACTTTTCTGCATATCCCGTTAGAGATTTTTAAAGGGTTTCAGCTCCATATTTACTGGTAAAGTTTCTATTTCTGACTGTTCAAATCATGGTAACTTTTTAATTCCTCACGTGTTAGAATTCATAAGCGAAAAAGGAAGAAATCATAGGAGATCATTTTCCATGCTCTGAATTGTAGTTATTCATTTTATATTAATTCCAAGTGATACGACTTTGGCAAAATGACCATTTCTAAAACTTGGTATTATATGCAGCCTCACCCACATGCACTGAAGAGAAGTTGGAAACAGGGAACCAATGGCCGGGGAACTGCAGGGGTCATCTGCGTCAAGTTTTAATCCCTCAAAATCATTAGAAAATACTCAATCAACCGGTAGAGAGCAACAGAGATCAATTGATGTTTTTGAACCAGCAGGTACTCAAAATGTTGGACAATCCAGTGATATTATTGAGGGTTCCAGTACACAAGCCCAAGTGGAAGAGGAAGGATCGTCAATGAATGTCATTTCTACTACAAGGAAAGAGGCTGTGGAAAAGTGGATGGCTTTTGGAGGAGAGCCTGCAAGCAATTCTAACATTATAAGCTTTGATGACTCCATCAAAAACTTGAATGGGGATAGCACTGCAGGGAAAGATTCAAGTGGACAGTCCTCTCGTAGGATTTTAACTGAAGCCAGCATAGCTGAAAGAACTGCAGAATGGGGTATCGCATTGAAGCCAGATGATGGAGAAGGTGGTTTCAGAGTGATTGGCAGAACAATAAAACAAACTGGAGATGGTGATCAGAACAAAAACTCATTAGACAAACTTTCAGTGGAATCAGCAAGGACTTCAGAGGAATCAAGTTTTGGATTGGATCAAGGGATTCCTAGGGTGTCGCAGGAGCTGAAGGATGCTTTGGCAACCCTGCAGCAAACTTTTGTTGTATCTGATGCCACCAAACCAGACTGCCCTATAATGTATGCAAGCAACGGATTTTTCAGCATGACTGGTTATTCATCGAAGGAGGTCATAGGAAGAAACTGGTAAGTTCTTGCTTCTAAATATGTAGAGATATGGGAGCCGCTCCTACTTATAGGACAATCTGCAATCATTCTGCAGCACAAAATCATTGCAATTTTCAATTGCTAGTCATGCATGACAGCATAGAGCCATGCACTTGTCTATTTTCAGTTAGTAAGACAAGAAATTGGCCTATGTAAATCTTTCTCAAATTACAACGTATTCTTTACGAACTTTTTTCTGTGGAAAGCCCGAAGGTGTTTACCATAAATATCGACATTTTCTCTTTACTTATCCAAAACCACCCATGTGAATAAACAAACCGGAAAGATAGTTTAGAGCAATAAAACAACATTCCCATTTGAATTGACAATGTTGTCTTCATTCTGCTATTTGCTAGGCTTTTGTTTCTTGTAAACACCCTTTCCTAGGGCAGGGTCAATTTTACATGATTTATTGTAGATCACTTTTTTTAACTTACTTTAAAATGCTGATCATATCAAGTACTTTACAACATTAACTGATATGCACTGCAATCATTACCATCCCCATTTTTTTTTCTTTTACTCTTAAAAAAAATCTAAGAGTCGAGGACATCATGCAGCCGCTTTCTACAAGGACCGCAAACAGACAGGAATGAGGTTGCCAAGATTAGAGATGCAGTTAAGAATGGAAAAAGCTATAGCGGCAGGCTCCTCAATTACAAGAAGGATGGAACTCCTTTTTGGAATCTTCTCACTGTCACTCCCATAAGAGATGATCAGGGAAAAACCATCAAATTCATTGGGTTAGCTTTCCTTACTTTTCTTCATAATTAACCTCATATGGATATTCAATTCCAAACCATACTTTTTTCTTCCCAAATGCATGCATAGCTATTGAATGCTGTTTATGCAGAATGCAGGTGGAGGTCAGCAAATACACAGAAGGTATCATTGAAAAGGCATTGAGGCCTAATGGACTGCCCCAGTCGTTAATTCGTTATGATGGTAAATTATACTTTAGTTGTTGGGGTATTTTATAGTGTGATTTCAATTTTAATATGTAATAATCCGACATTTTGAAACAGCTCGCCAGAAGGATAAGGCTTTAGATTCCATCACAGAGGTTGTTCAAACTGTGAAACACCCTCACTCTCACATTGGGACAGTAAGTAATGATGCCACCAACAAGCTTGAAGAGGAGGCAAAATTCAGCCTTGATTATGTTCTGCCTAAAACTGCTGACATTGAGAACAATAGTACCCAGTCAGACTTGAGCACTGCTACTCCTGTGCAGGAAAATGACAAGAAAGCTAGAAAATCAGCACGCATTTCTTTAATGAGGTGAGTCTTTTTGGTTTAAAAGTTTTCACATAGATCAATTCTATTTCTTCTGGATTCTGTTTATCTGGCAAAAGCTTATTGGGATTGTGCTTAAAGCATGCTAGGATCTTCTCTATTGTGAATCGGAAATGAGTATTATGTTGCATATCTTATATATGAAATGTTCCTGCAGGTTTAAAGGCGGGTCTTCCAGCTCTGCAGCCAAGCAAGAGAACCAACCAATTGTTGAATCAGAGGAGTTGATGACCAAAGACATAGAACGCACTGACAGTTGGGAACGTGCTGAAAGAGAAAGGGACATACGCCAAGGGATAGATCTAGCAACAACATTGGAACGTATCGAAAAGAATTTTGTGATCACAGATCCTAGACTCCCTGATAATCCAATCGTAAGAAAGAGTCTTTCAGTATTATTTTTAGACTTGTGCTAGCATAGCTTCCTACCATGGATTGCATCTGAAAACTCACAATGTTGCAGATATTTGCATCTGATAGCTTTCTTGAATTGACGGAGTATACACGAGAGGAAATCTTGGGAAGGAATTGTAGGTATGTAATTTGCATTACTTTTAAATTCAATATCTAACAACTTCAATCAACTGTTAGATGGTGTTTTCCATTGTTTGTCGGATGAATAATATGATACCAACATTTCACAGGTTTCTTCAAGGACCAGAAACTGATCAAGGGACTGTCTCCAGGATAAGAGATGCTATTAGAGAACAAAGGGAAATCACTGTTCAATTGATCAACTACACAAAAAGTGGTTCGTAAGGGAATATATATATATATATATATATATATATATATGCATACTGACAGAAATATCATTTCACAGAATTATTACAATTTTTATGACTTGCAGGCAAGAAATTCTGGAATTTATTTCACTTGCAACCTATGCGTGACCAAAAGGTGGTTACAGTTACACCTGCCAATCCGTGCATTTATGTTGTGTTTGTGTTTTATTCAGTGCCTTAATGAAATGCTGTCTTATTTGACATTTCAAACAATTGTCTTGCACGTTCTCTTTAGACATCTTCTCACAAATTCCTTATTTTTTACAGGGTGAGCTTCAATATTTCATTGGTGTCCAACTTGATGGAAGTGATCATGTTGAACCCCTACGAAACCGCCTCTCCGAGAAAACAGAGCTTGAAAGTACTAAGTTGGTCTGTAATCTTTTCCTCTTATAACTATATTCAGTATGAAAATGCAAGTAAGTTGCAATATTTTAAGTTCTGGTCATTTGATGTTCTGATATCATTTTTTTTTTTGTCAGGTCAAAGCCACAGCAGAAAATGTCGATGAAGCTGTTCGAGAACTTCCTGATGCCAATTTGGTAAGGTATTCTTTCTCTTTGAATTATTAATAGGAATGTCTTAATCATCGATATAAAGATGATAAATGTATTCTTATTGGGAACTCTATAGCTGAATTTTACACTGTTAATATTGTTTCCATATTGCTGAAATATTCAGAGACCAGAAGATTTGTGGGCGCTCCATTCTCAGCCGGTGTTCCCAAGGCCTCATAAAAGAGATAGTTCTTCTTGGCTAGCAATTCAGAAGGTACCCTTTTGATAATCCAAACTGAAATTTTCCCCAGCTGCGGCCTCTGGTAAATGTTAAATGATAAATGCATACCATACCTCTCCTGATTTTCTAATTTATCCTTTTTAGATCACTTCTCGTGGTGAAAAAATTGGCCTACACCATTTTAAACCCATAAAACCCTTGGGCTGTGGTGATACTGGCAGGTACTGCTCTTTCCTTTTTCACATATATATATATATATATATATGCACCTATGCTGAGAAACCAACTCATATCATGCTTCTATGCCACTGTTTATTTACCTTCTCTACTTTTCAGCTAATGAAGATGAGATGATGTTTATCATTATGACACGAATTCTTGGTTCATTTCCATGTCTAAATTATTGGAGGGTATTTATTTCCTGCAGTGTTCATCTAGTGGAACTGAAAGGTACAGGGGAGTTATTTGCTATGAAGGCAATGGAGAAGTCAGTGATGTTGAATCGTAACAAGGTCTGCTTATTGCTTAATTGTTCTGCTCAAAATGCATTTTCTTTTTGTTCTAATAATCTGGGTTTGAAATTTGAGTGGGCGACTGACTTATTTCCTAATACAGGTTCATCGAGCAGGCGTTGAAAGGGAAATTAGCTCACTCCTGGATCATCCTTTCCTTCCCTCGTTATACACTTCTTTTCAGGTTTTGTTTTGAAATATTACCCTTCAATAATTTACAACTTTTCAAAATCCTCAAGTGCCTATACTTAGATCAGTTAGTTCTGAACTTAATTCGAAAAACTCGATTAACTTATCCAAACTTAAATCCTATTTAACTTGATTTAATCAAAAAAAGTCAACAACCCGAAACTAACTAATCCAAACTGAAAAATGAACCGAACCTAGAATGACCAAATCCAAAACGACCTTAACTTGAAATGGTCCAAACTCAAAACAATCCAAACCTGAATTGACTTAAACAATTAACCCGAAATGACTTGAACCCAAAATGATCAAACCCGATAAGCTCAAGTGTTAAACCTAATTAACCCAGAACCAATTAACATGAGTGTTAAACCCGATTGACCTGAACCTGAAATAACCAAAATCTAAAATGACCCAAACCCGATTAACTCGAGTGTTAAAGATGATTGACCGAATCCGAAATGACCCAGAACCGAAATAACCTAAACCTGAAATAACCCAAACCTGAAATAATCCGAAACTGAATTGATCTTAACTTAAAAATGACTTAAAAATTTTAAAACCTGAATGATCCTACCTGAATGAACTCGACCTAAAACCAATTTGACCTCGGTCTACCTACATTATAGATAGCGATCATTTGCTTATGTAGAATTGATTCATCATTGGTTGCTAGTTGCCATTAGAAGTGTCCACGGGTCGAGTCGAGTCGAATTGTGATAGAAAATTTTTTATTTTTTCTATTTAGGTTCAAATTGAACTTAGCCCGAGAGCTTAAATTACTTTTAAAATTTATATTAATATTTATATATTTTATAATTAAATTTAAATAAAAAATATTTTTGATAATAATTCAAGCCAAACTAGCTCAAATTAAATAAAGTTGTGTCTAAAACCCAACTTGAGTGGATAATTCAACCTATGGGCAGGTCTAATTATTATCTATAATTTATTATCATCATTTTTAACATAAAATGATCATAAATAAATTAAAATAAAATGTATCATGATCATTTTTAGCATAAAACACAGTAATAAATTTTAAGGCACAAATAAATTACAATAACATATCAAGATCCAAAAAATAAAATAATTGAGATTTAATATTGATTACATTTTTATTATTAGTTTTTCAGGTAATTTTGTCTTTTATTTTAGAATACTAGAAATTTTACAATCAAAATTTATGACTTTTTATAAAAGTTATAAAATTTTTATGTAAATAATTTAGAACAAATAATTTAAAAATAAAAACGCACAACTTGTAAGCTTTAGTGAAAAAATGAAAAATATTTATGAAAAGTAAATACTAAATATTAAGTAAATAAAAATAAAATAAAATAGAAAACTAAAGTTAAAAAAAAATGAGCTTAGCCTTTACATGGACTAAATCATCGAGGTGAGTATCGTTAGCATGGAGCTTTGATTGGGTCAAGTCAAAACATAAATCCTATAAAAAAATCTACTGTTTCAATTGAGATGTTTTGACCTTTTCTCCCTTTATTCATCTTCTTTCTCTCTTTTGTTTTCTTTCTCTCGCCACTTTTTTTCTTAATTAGAGGTGACAAAATTGATTTAAACTTAAAAATTAATTTGAAAAAATTTAAGTTTAAATCCAAATTGAAATTAATTTGATCAAAAAGTTGATGGGTCAAACTTGAGGAAATTCGAACTCAAAATAGTCTAAATCTAAAAGAATTCAAACTTTAGCCCGATTCAAACCCGAATCAAAATTTAATACTAAAAATAAAAATAATGAAATTATAATTAGATAATTTTTTATACTTTAATTATGAATTTTTTTTAATACTTTTTTAATAATTTAACTAAATATTAAGAATTTAATTTATATTTTATATATGATTAAATCTGCACATAGGTCAAGGCGGACTATGACCTGAATTTTTTTTATATCCCAAGTCCAAGCCTTTATTTGACATGTCCAGACCCACCCATTTAAGTCAAAATTATTGTTCATCACATTTAAAAAATATTTTTATTAATATTTATATATTTTATAATTAAATTAAAATAAAAATATATTATTTTAATTTAAAATCACTGTTCTAGGCTGTGCCAGGCTGGCCTAGAAACAAAAAAATGAGAATTCAGGCCCAGGCCCAGCTACCGCAGGTCTATGTATGATAAAATATTAATTTATCGAAAAAATAAATCATATATGAGCTTTTATAAATATTGTCAATAAGGTATATCATCCATTTATCATATTTTCTTTAATTTAATTAGTTAAAATCATTTAATATTCAGAGTTTATTATGTTAGTAGCAAAAGTTTAAATGCTTCTTTGAATATTATTCTTATTTTACTATTGTTATTTTAGGTAATAATAATTAAAGTCTGATAATAGTATAACAAAATAATAAGGTAAATTAAAAAATACAAAAGCCATAATAGATAATACCATATCAAAAATGAAAAAAAATTATATGTTAGACTTAAACAAACAACTAGACATTTCCATGGGCCAGGCAGCCCATCTAGCCCGATAGGTCAAAGTCTCAAATTTTAAGTTTCAGGCAGGCTCAGCCTGCAAGGGTTTTTTTTAAACAAAATAATATATTTTTATTTAAATTTAATTATAAAATAGATAAATATTAATATAAAAATAACTTTTTAATATTATTAATAGTGATTCGTGTTTAAATGGGCTAGCTAGGTTGAATTTGGCCCTGAGCTTAGAATTTAAAATTTTTTTATGCCATAGCTAGGCCTATGGAATTGAACAAAGATTTTTTTGGGCCAAACTGGGCCAAGGGTCTGAGCGTAGAATTTAAAATTACGTAAAAGTGATTACATTTAACATCAAATAAAAAATGATATAAAAATACTTGAACCAAAACCAAACCTTAAAAAGCCTAAACAAATAGACCCGAACTCGAAAATGATCCAAACCCAAATAGGCCCGAACCCTAATCAGCCAAACGCAAAAAAAAATCTAAAAAGACTTCAACACAAATAAGTTTGAACCTAAATCGACCTAAACCTAAAAGAACTTGAATCCCAAATGACTTGATCTAAACATGTCCGAACCTGCCCAATGGCCATCTCTAATTCTAACTATAGATGCCATTAGAAAACCTAATCCAAACCCAAAAATAATTGTATTTCCCAAATATCAGTCATTGGAATCATCATATTAAATGTAAAAAACTTCCAAACCAAGTTTTTGTTAGCCGAAACTTCAAAAACAAAATTCTATTACCAAAACTTTAAACCAAAACCCAAAATCCGGTGTCAAAATTTTCAAAAATGCATTGTTTGAAAATCCAATTTCCCAAAAACCAATCCTCCAAATAAGAAAAAAAAAACTTTGTTGGTTTTTTCAAATGCTATTTTTTATTTTCTAAACATTATTCTTTTCAAAATTGCTTCCCAATAGCTAGATCTAAACTTTAAGATCAAATCTCTACATATATAGAAATCATTTTTCTACCACCATTCAAATATCTAAAACCACCAAATTAATTTTCCATCTTCTTACTAGCTTAGAAAACTAGGATACCCCTAAAAAAAAATTTTAACTTGAAATTCCAAAAAATACTTTTTGCTTTTCTCTTGCATTTTTATGTCATTCTTCTATATATATTTTTTTTTATTTTTTATGTAAGTTATTGCATAAAAAAAATAACCTGTCACATGGCAATAATCAAGCTCATTTGAATCTTGTTACTAAATATAATTAAATTGATGCTAATATGAAAAATGTCTTCCTAGTTTCAAACTTTCAGTTAATTTACTAAAAAAAATTGACGTGTACTAATGTTTTCTTATCTCCTCAGACTCCCACACACATTTGTTTGATAACAGACTTTTGCCCTGGTGGTGAGTTATTTGCCCTACTTGATAAACAACCTATGAAATTTTTGAAAGAAGAATCTGCAAGGTACACTTACTACTTGATAATCAAAATAATCATAAATTACTATTTTTATAGATGATATACCTAAAGTATCTCTTTTACAACTTAATTACCGATAAACAATGAGTATTGTAAAATGTCTTTGGATGTCATGGCCATAGAATTTGAAAACCTTACATTATACTAAATTTGAGTCTGAAGTTTTTTAATAACTATGTCATTTTTTTGGCTAAACATATTGAATGCTTAGTATTATACAATTGTATGTTTCATTTTTATTTTATGACTGATTGATGTCTAGATCATTGGAATATCTAACATTTCTTGTATGTGCAGTTCTTACTATGGTGTTTTTTGCTTTGCTTTTCTAGGTTCTATGCAGCAGAGGTTGTCATTGGTTTAGAATATCTTCACTGTCTAGGTAGGTCAATAAACTCAGAATTCAAAATAGATGCATTTGTCAATATTAACTTTTGTCTTTGAAAAAACAAAGAAAAAACTCTTTTCTCCTTATATCATAACAAAGAAAGAAATTTGATAGGATTAAAAAGTGAAAAAATAGATAAAAAAAAGTGAAAAAGTTAAAATAATAAATGTTAGGTGTGCACGGTAAGAAATAAAAGTAAGAAATATTAAAAAAAAGATCACTTCAAATTAAAAAAAAATAAAGAAAATGGAAGTAGTGTGAGTCAAATGTATATATTTACAAGATTATTTATCTTTTTGTTTGAAATTTTGCTTTTTCATCTTTAGTTGCAAACGTTAATTTTCTCTCCTCTTATTTTTAGTCATACTAAGCAACGGATGAAAAAATTATTTTCATTATATTTTTCCATTTTCCCTACCAAACATACTATGAAAAAAATCTTTCTTTTCATTTTTTTTTATTTTTTATATTTCGATTATTTATTTTCTTTTCACCTTTTCACTCTCCTTTATCTGTCTTTTCAGTTTTTCATTTTACCAAACACACCTTAGCAAGGACACAAAAGATTGGATATATACAATATTTGAAATATTTAAATCTAAATTCGCTTAATTCTTTATATCGGCGCTTTTTTATTATTCATTTACTATCCGAATTGCCATCTGATTAATATAACAATATCCATTGAATATTTGAATCTGTTAAATATTTGAATATATTAAATGATTTTTTTGTAAAGATTTGGATTCGATATTCAATTAAATATGTAAAAGAAGATATGTGAATTCGAATCATTATTCGTATAAATAAAGCATATTTGAATATCTAACACTATTTCTATCGAAAATAAAGTGGATTCGAAAAATAAATATCCAATGGTTCATAATTGAGTTTACTGTAAATAGTAAATCCAACATTTAAATCTGAAAATTATTTATATCTAGACTATTTGTATCTGCAAAAACGATTTAAATAATGTTGGTTATTTCATATTTTACTATTCATTATCATTTAGACTCTAAGGATTTTCTATTAATGCCCTTTTACTAGATTTAGGCGACTTTGATCTGATACAATGCAATATGCACAGCAAGCTTGAGTGATTTTTGAGATTTAATTAGAAAAAAGTAGCAAGAAATTAGGTATGTTGGGCTTCTTTTGCTTACTATGCTTTCTTTATTTTATGGTTTGTGACAGGAATAATATATCGCGACCTGAAGCCAGAAAATATTCTACTCCAAAAGGACGGACACGTTGTATTAACAGACTTTGATTTATCATTTATGACCCCCTGCAAACCCCAAGTATGCGATTTTTTAATTTGTTGCATTATAATTTGGTTAGGTGGGTGATATAATAATGATAGTATTGCATGAAATTAAAGTTTATAACGATTTACAGGTTTTAAGGCATCCATTGCCTAATAAAAGAAGGACATCTAGGAATCAACCACCTCCAACATTTGTTGCAGAACCATCTATACAGTCAAATTCATTTGTTGGAACTGAAGAATACATTGCTCCAGTACAATGACTTTACTCATGCTTAATATTTATAAATTCAACTATATATATTTTTAGATTTCTAATTCACTCTTAATCCCTAACCCTATCTATTTAATTCATTTAAAGCAGATTAAACTTGTAATCTCTAAGAATCTGTTTAAGTTGCTTGTTATTTGAGCAAATACCCAATTAGATCAACTCAATCAATTACAGATGCAGCAAAATAATGTTTCCTTTTGATATCCATTTGACATATATTTTACTTGGTTTCAGGAAATTATTACTGGTGCAGGGCATAGTAGTGCAATTGATTGGTGGGCCCTAGGTAAGTAGATGGTGAAGACATCATATTCTTCACTTTTTTTTTCTTATTTTGCAACTGCATTTAGCTGTGTAATTTATACCTCTTCACTGGTTTTGTATCGAGCCTTGCTAATATTTAGTTAAACATGATATTCATGGATTTATATTTGGAATTTAGGTATTTTGCTATATGAGATGCTTTATGGCCGTACGCCTTTCAGGGGTAAGAATAGGCAAAAGACATTCTTCAACATCTTGCACAAGGACCTCACCTTCCCTAGTAGCATTCCGGTATATTTCTAACCTATCAACAATGCACCATAACCGAATATAAATATGACATTACTTTAAACCTAAGATTTGACCTAGTTAATTCATTTAACTACTTTTAAAAGGTGACATCCAACAAGGAGATTCGAAACTCAACACCTCTAACCTCTTTATTTGTTTTCAGTTTGCGGTGTCCTTTGTACCAAAAAAGGAATATGACATAACTTTCATCCTTTGTTTGAAGTTCAATCATTCTAATTATCCTTTTCAATTTCATGATTACTAAACTCCACCCAGGACAACCGCTCAGAATGAATGTTAGCCGAAGAAAATCTTTATGAATTTTAAACTACAAACACTAGTGTCTACTTCAAGCAATTTAAGTATTTAAATTATCTATTTGTTTTTATAATTTCTAGATGCATAGAGTGAAGTAAAAGAATTGGCTGTGTTATGTACTTGAATATATGTACTTGAAGACTTTGGTAATGCAGGTTAGTCTTGCAGCAAGACAGTTGATTAATGCATTGTTAAATCGAGACCCTGCCTATCGTTTAGGATCTAGACTCGGTGCAAATGAAATCAAAGAACACCCTTTCTTTCGTGGCATCAATTGGCCTCTTATACGTTGCATGGTAATATAAATTCCTTCTTACACTGAAGGATCATAACCTTTTTTATTGTACTAATTAATGGGTTAAAGATATTCTTTATTCTTAATTCTTAGAAGCTACTTTGTTATGACTTTCGGTATGCTATAATGATTGATGTTTTACTTTGCAGAGCCCACCGCCATTAAAGGTGCCTCTGGAATTAATTGAAAAAGACACTCACACCAAAGATGTAAACTGGGAAGATGATGGGGTGCTCACTAGTTCAATTGACATGGATTTTTTCTAAAGGTTTGGATAAAGAGTTTGTTAGGTTTAAAATGTGTCAATATTGTCATTGGTAACAATCTTCATTGTAGAGCTGGAAAATAAACTTAATATGGTTAATAATTTTGTTGTTTGGTTGATTATATGTAAAATATTTTCTTCTATATGATAATTTTACAAAAAGATTTGCATTTAAAAGGATCGATCCTTACACTTAAAAAGTCATTATCTTTTTTTTTTTTTTACTTTCCTTAGTATTGTTGGAAATATTTCATATATTTGTAAAACTTTGCTTGAAAAATTTATTGTAGAAAATAAATTCAAAGAATAAAAACATGCAGAGCACCTACTTATATGCTTAAAGACCTCCCCTTGTCTATTCGATGTAAGATTAATGTACTCTGCTTACTCCTTTAGAGCGCTTAGCATAATATTTGTTGTCAAAGATTAAGATCTTTGTCCTTAATTCAAAATTGCCTGTCACTTGGTGTACAAGGATACAATGCAATTGCCTCCCAAGATTTCAACAAAACCACCTTCACAACATGCATTAAATTTTCAAGGCCTATAGACTACGAAAGTTTACACAATTTTCTCTTTACAAGGGCTGATTCCTAACCTTAAAAATTAAGAGAATAAAAACTCTTCAAAAAACTAGAACAACTGAAAAAAGAATTGAGCTTTAGGATTTCTGAATGAATTAGATTGAATTTTTGAATATTGGTTGGTTGTCCCAACCCTTAAAAATACTTATTTATAGGATTAAGAAGGCTTAACATTAATTACCCTAGGTACATAAATCTGCAAAATAAATGAAATCATTAATTATGATGAATGTTCATATTTATGAATGCATATAATTATGAATATACTTAATGACATTCATGTACGTACATGATTAATGAATATTTAAATTCATGAATAATCAAAGTTCATGAATGATTATAATAAAATTCATGTATGTGCATAAAATCATGAATAATCAAATTCATGAATGTACATAATAACATTCATGAATATCACACCATAATTAAAGAATTAATTCATATATTGAGATATTTGGAAAGGAAAAATTACTAATCTAACAAAGATTAAGTAGCAAAATATTTTTTGATTAACCAAATCCCAGTCCGCGAGCTTACGGCCCAAATTGCAAGATAAGCTTTTCTTTTATAAAATATTTAAAAATTTTTGAACTTATTGTTTTGCCGTCAAAAGATTTTTCTGAGATCAATTTTATATTCACTAATAATTGGTTTTAACATATTAATATACATGTTAGAGTATAAAATCCAACAAAATATTTAACTACAATTATAAGTGGATCCCACATTTAATTTGGCATAATAAGGGCTATTAACCATGTTTTATGAAACCAATTTCCAAAAATCCACCATTTGAATGAAAATTGTTTGACTAGTACGAAGACTTAAAGAATTCATAGAGAGAAAAATGTATTAGAAGATCACTATATCAGGATAGGTAGCTTTCGACTTTGATTTTCCTAGTGAAATACAATCAGATTTACTCAAGTAAGTAGTGAACACGATATCTTTAACTATTCAACCTTTAGTGTAAACCAAGAAAATGATACTCACATAGCATCTACTTTGAGATTCCAGTAGTTTTCAAGATTGTATTCATTTTGGCGTTGAATAACTCTTCGTTTCATGAATGTTTTAGAGAATTCAACCTTTAGAAATTCTCATACAAATGGTTGTCTTTTACATTCATATAGTTACAGGCTAACTCAATCTACCCAATTGACATTTCTAGTTATAGGCTAAACGAAAAAGAAAAAATGAACAAGAGCATTGAAGACATGTGGACACCTTGGCTTGGCAAAGGATTGTCTATAATTTGTTTTATGGATTTAGTTTTTCCCCATAATGCATTATGATTTATGACACAACATACCATCAATTTATAGTAATAGCTACTCAAAAATTTCAAAAACAAGATGTAGTTGCTAATTATTTTGATTTAGCATGAAATGCTAGTATTTGAAAAACATACTAAGTGACACATTCAATGGCAGCAACTACAAACATAAGAAGTTGTATCTACTCGTAAAATCAAAGAATTGTTTCATATTTTCCTACATACGTGCAAAATAAATGACTAGAAAGCAAGAAAAAATAACACAGTTGAGAGACTTACAAATGTTAGGAGCCTAGAAAAAGGGAAAAAAAGACTTAAAATGTTTTTAGAAAAGCTTTCTTCCCAAATATTGCTTCCCAAACCAATGGTGAAAAAGATGCCTTCTTGTTTAGAAACTCTTTGAGAGCTTTGTTATTAACCATGAATCCATTTTGTTTTAAAGTTCCAATAACAATTTCTACTTCATCCACACCCTTCTCCTTATACAACCCAACTACCACACCCATTAATATGGTTACATTTGAAGAATGTCTTGCTCTAAGCATTCAAAACAAAACTCAATGGTGTTGTCTAATTGCTTACATTTATATAATCCTTGAATCAAGATAGTACAGCTAAAGGCATTAGGAATTACACCTTCCAATTGCATCTACCTAAAAATTCTCTTTGTATCATCAAGCTTATTGACTTTGCAGAACCTGTCAATAATAGTTGTGTATATAACAACTTCTGGGATTGTACCTTTCTCACCCATTAATCCAAAAAGCTTCATTGTCAAGCATGGCTATAGCATTAGGGATAAGAACCATTTTCTTCATTTCTTGAAAATCTTTTTAGCATTTTGTGGGAAAGCTTTTTTTCTTGTACCCGAGTTGCTGTTTTGAATCTAAGGACTATTTTTCTCTCTTGTTGTGAAGCCTAAGTTGAAGTTTTCTAGAAGTTTACATTAGATTGAGAATCCTTTCTCTTCTTGTCAAGATCAGAAGTAAATTTGGTACTAGGCGATTGCAAAGAGGAATTGTTACCATGAAGGGTGGCTTCTTTGGTTTTTTGTAAGAGCGGGATTGAAAGGCCTCTGACCCCTTTAAGGCCTATTAGGAATAGGCTTGGGAGCCTTATATCACTATCCCATTGCTATTAAAACTGCTTAGTTTTCTATCTTTAAGGGTCAACCTATATCGAAAAAATGATGCATTTGTAAGAGATAGAGTGAAAGCACTTTTTTCGTAACAGTTAATAGGCCTTCAAAGTTAAAATCTTGATTAGCATCATAAAAACCCTGACTTGTGATAATAATTCCATATTGTAGCACCAATTTATAGAATCAGAGCTTGTTCTTTTTTTTTTTCATTTCAAAGAAATTGCTTTTGATTTTGACATAGATTAAGGGTTTAAGCCAATATAAGTTCAGGGTTTTAGGGCCAAACCCCCTAAAAAAAAAACAGAAAGCAGACAAATGAGTTGGAGACTTCGAGAGGCAAAGGCAAAGGGGGACCATTTTAGACATATCAATTAGACAGGTGAGGTTGGTTTTGGGTTGAGTCAATTAGGATTAGGTCATTATAGGTTTTTAAATTTTTATGTCATTTTCAGATTGGGATCATTTCGATTTCAGATCACTTCAAGTCGAGTTATTTTGGGTTTAGATTATTTCTGGTTTAGGTTATTTTGGTTTTAGGTCAATTAGGTTCAGGTCAATCAAGTTTAACACTTAGGTTAATCAGTTTCAGTCAATTAGATAAACACTCGGGTTTGATCATTTTGGGTTAATTATTTGAGTCAATTTGGGTTTGAGCCATTTTGATTTTGGCTCATTCTAAATTTAGGTTATTTCGAGTTTGAGTTATTTTCGGATTCAGGTTGGTTGGTTTCGTCTTGTTGACTGTTTTGATCAAATTAAATGGTTTGATTTGTGTTAGAATAAGTTGGTCGAATTTTTTAAATTCGGGTCAGAATTGATAGGGCTTATGCCAATATTGATGAGGGGTTAAATGATAATTTAACTACAAGCTTGAAGGGTAAACAGCGGTAATTGAGGCAGTAAAAGTGAGCAAATCCATTTGCTAAACCCAGGACGGAAGCGAGAAGGGAAGGGACAGTGGATATTGGATATTGGATATTGGATAAGGCTTTTTGTTTACTTAGGTTAGGCTTCCACTTCAGTCTTCATCCAATTAGCTTTTGCAATTGCAGCTGCAGGACCCCACAATTCAATCACTCGTCGAGAGAACTTGGATCTTGCCTCTGCTATTTCTCTAGTTCAGCTTGAATGGGTAACGTTGCCTCTTTCAATTACACCCAGAAATATTTTACATTCCCTAGTTAATAAGCATCAATTGAATTGGTATAATATTGTGGTTTCTTTGCTTAGTTGTAGATGATTTATTGTGTTTTTTTCTTTCTTGTTTCTGTTTTCTGAAACAATCTCTTGGGAACCTCTGGTTTGTTTCCTGGTATCTTTTACTGAGTCACTCTGCTTGGTCTTGCATTTTATCTTTGATTAAGTAGTAATTTTCGGTCGTATGTTTCTTTCAGCACTCCTTAATCCATCTTCTGTTAGTAATTGTTTATTAAGAGTCTACTTTCAAGATGCTTCATTGCCTTATTTGATGCTACCAAGCGAATCCAACAAATTTTTTTTTTTTTCATTTTTTTCCTCCCTAACTCGGACTTCCTTCGAGTAACTTGTTTCAGATTTTCAAGACTTATAAGGTAACTTTATTCTGTAACAGCTAGACGCATAAAAATGCACGTCCTTTTCAGTTTCTCTTCTATAGCGCCATTGCTACATATTTTCCTGGAGTCCTTGAGTCAGTGAATTTGTGATTGTTTCTAGAGCTTAATGCCCTGCCTGCTCATCTTTACTACAGGCATGGATGTTGCCAGCAGTCAAAATAGTAGTAGCATCTTGTGGTTCTTGAGAGACAAAGGTTTTGATGATAAAAGTATCAATGAAATGTTCAAGAAGTGTAAGCGCCTTCAGGGTATCCAGAAGGAAAGAGCCTCTGAAAACTGGTCTTACCTGAAAAGCATTGGTATTCAAGAGAGAAAGCTACCTTCTGTTGTTTCTAGGTGCCCGAAAATTCTTGCTCTTGGTCTAAATGAGAAGCTTGTTCCGATGGTAGAGTGCCTTGCTACTCTAGGAACTAAACGCCATGAAGTTGCTTCTGCCATTGCTAGATTCCCTCACATAGTTTCTCACAGTGTGGAAGAGAAGCTTTGCCCACTCTTGGCTTTCTTTCAGGCATTGGGGGTCCCTGAAAAGCAACTAGGCAAAATGATATTGCTAAATCCAAGGCTCATCAGCTATAGTATTGAAGCTAAACTCACAGAAATCATTAACTTCCTTGCCACCCTTGGCCTTACCAGAGAAGGGATGATTGGTAGAGTTCTGGCTAAATACCCATTTATAATGGGCTATAGCGTTGACAAAAGACTACGACCTACCTCTGAGTTTTTGAAATCAGTTGGTTTGTCTGAGACAAATCTTCAAACAGTCGCCATGAACTTTCCTGAAGTCTTGTGTAGAGATGTGAGCAAGGTTCTTAGACCCAATTTTGCATATCTAAAAAGATGTGGATTTGGGGATAGACAAATAGCAGCTTTGGTTACTGGCTATCCCCCTATTCTTATTAAGAGTATCAAGAATTCTTTAGAACCTAGAATTAGGTTCTTGGTTGAGGTGATGGAGAGACAAATTGATGAAGTAGCTAATTACCCCGACTTTTTTAGGCATGGTTTAAAGAAGAGACTAGAGTTGCGGCACAGACTTTTGAAAGAAAAGGATGTCAGTTGTAGCTTAAGTGAAATGCTGGACTGCAATCAGCGGAAGTTTCTACTGAAGTTTGGTTTGTTTAAAGGGTTTGCCTGATGCACTAGACCACATTCCAATTCACTTTGATCTATCATTTTATGTACTGTAGCTTGATTGTCAACTTGGTGAATGAAATGAATTTTTGTATATTTTTGTAAGCTAATCTATGAGAAATTAAGATCAGCAACTGTAGCTTTTATGTATGTAGTGCTTCTATGGTTCAGTCTGACATAAAAATTTTGTTTATGAAGCCTAACTTCAAATTCATTTATGTTTTGATCGAATGTTTGCCTACTATCAGTGAGGTCTGGAATTTATCTGGCGTCTTACAATTAAGTACTTTGCCATGTCTCAGTCTATAGAGATATTATAACTGTAGTTGCAATGATGCAACATCACTTATGACCTGGTTTAACAAACTGTCTGAATGCTAAAGGATTCTTGAAGTTCATTAATGTCCATGTGTGTTTCTTTTGCAAAAAATCCTCTTTGATAGATTTTCACGCTTTATTCAGTCAATACACAAACATGTTTATTATTTCTGCTACTTTTTTTTTTTTTTTTGTTTTGCGTATCTCAATTTTGGGATACTGAAGATTTGTGCTTCTTTGCCTATCTGACTATATCTGGAAAATGGTAATAGTTAACAGGAATATTCGCCTTTAAACGAGCTTAATGGGGAGTGTCAAGATATACTGATTATACTGATTTTAATATTATTGTTACAATAAATGCAGTAATAATCATTTCTTAAGAGAGCACCCTTCAAACAGGCTGTGCTTTCATAACGGTTGAACATGTGAACAACTGATTCAGAGCAGGAAAGACGAGAGTATCCGATATTCTCCATCCTGAACTTAATCTGCGTTTAAGCCACTCACTGTGTCAGCAAAGACATTTACTGGGACAAATGCTAGAAATGTGATCCTAATGCAAGTTAGGTTCAAATCATAGCATTATTGTCTTGTTCCTAAACAAAAGATTAATAGTACTCAAAATCAACCTATTATAAAAATGTTGCGATGTCTCTGTTGAACATCAGATTCAAAGACTGGGTGAGAGCATACGAAGACACATAACCCATTGAATCGAGGGAATCCCAAGCTCTCCCTGGAAATGCCTTCAAGTTTCTAGTGCTCATTAAAGTGAGTACTTCTGGCTGATCATTGTGATCTAGACATTCTTGAAGCTGGAGGAGTTTAAACCTACGGACGTATTGAATTCTTCTGCGATGTTGTTACTACACTATTACGCTCCGTATTTCAGCACTATCTTGCGAAGACAATGCCAAGCTGGAAAGTGAATTGTCAACGGAGCTAATAAGTGTAGGAATTACACCAGAAGGCCATTGAAAGACTGGCTTGAATGGAGGTACACGAGGGACCGGCAAAGTTCCTTTCATAATTTGGAGGATGTCTTGGGTTTGAGGCCTTTCACTGGCAGTAGGATGTGAACATGCCAGCCCCAGCAGCAACAACCTCTTTGCCTTGTCAATCTCAAAGTCATTGTCGAGGCGTTCATCAACAGCTTCTACAATTCTCCCTTCACGATATAACATCCAAACCCAATCAACTAAAGTATAAAGATCTTGCTGGCGTGGGATCTTGATTCCAGGACTTCTGCCACAAACAACCTCAAGCACCACTGCCCCGAAGCCAAAAACATCAGATTCAGGGGTGGCCTTCCCTGTATGAAAGCATTCTGGGGCAACGTAACCCATTGTACCTGGGACTCCAGCTAATCCTAGCTCAGAATAGGAATGCCTTTCATTTTCCAGGGCTCGGGCAAGGCCAAAATCACCTAGCCGAGCATTGTAGTCTACATCAAGCAAGATGTTGCTAGCCTTGAGATCTCGATGCACCACCTTTTGATCAAACTCATTGTGAAGGTAATGCAAAGCTGATGCTATACCGGTTAGTATCTTGTAACGATGACTCCAATTCAGAGTACCCTGGCTGGGAGTGCCATAGAGGTGGCCATCCAAGCTCCCGTTTGGCATGAAGTCATACACTAGCAGAAGCTTCCCTTTCTCGTAGCACCAACCTGAAATGCAATCCGCAAGCCATATATAAGATGCATGATTGGGCTGTAGAAATTGCTTTGCAATCATTTTTTTCCTATTTGAGGGTATGAGTATTGCTTTGATTTTTGTGAAATATATGGCATTGGTATATTTTCTTGATTGTTTTTTGCTTTCAAGGTTTTGTTTGATTCATGAAATGATGAAGATGAGTATGCAATGGATAACTACGTAATATCAGATAAAATGTTAAACTACTAATTTTAATGATAAAAAATTTAATAGAATCGGATACACCTATATGAGTGGTACTTGATCCAAAACAAACGAGATAACTAGTATAGTAAATTCTTTTTCTAACTTTCTATTAGAATTTTTTATTCGAATATAATATAATTTTAAATTTTAAATTTAATTAATTTATATAATTAACTTTAAAAAAATAATATTCAATGAATCTAAAAGTTACGATTCTTTTATTTATTTTTAAATTTTGTTTTTTTTTTTTGTAAAATATATAGATGGGGTAAATTACAAGATGTGATGTGGTGGTATACATCGGAGGAAAATAACTTACGCAGGGTCTATATCTTTTTAATGGCTGAGGAAAATTCGGAGCTAGAAACAAGTGCAAGACAGAGCAAAAATAATACGAGAAAAACTTAAGATAAACATGAACGTACGTGTCTTTTAATATTTTATTTTATTTTATTATTTTTTTTTCTTTTGGCTTTTTGGGTGGTTGGACGGGTGGAGGTGTATTGCAACTCATTGTCATCGTTACTTGTAACGCATTTTAGGATCAAGTCAAAAAAAAACAAACTAATAATTAAAAAACACTCAATAATCTAAAAATGGAAACAAAAAAGAAAAAAAATAATATTCCGTAGAATGAACGTTGAGTTGACCATCCAATTTTGAAAAGAACTATACCTAATCGCCACTTTCTTTCCAGCCCCACTAGCTATATGACAGAAGCGAAGACCCTCCAAATTGCAATTTTTAAACTTATCTTCCATACTCCTTTCCACATGTAACTAAACGTGATAAGCACGGAAAATTCTTAATCTAATAATTAACATGCTCCTTTTTTTTTTTTTTAATCTAAATCTATCCATAAAAGTAAGGTGAGGTAAGAGAATTCTTTTTAACCGGAGTAAAAGAGGAAGAGATACTAACGAAATTAGAAATCTAAATCTACTGAATGTATTTTCTTTCTTTTAAAAATAGCATTATCCAACTAAAATAACTCATTTTCAACTAAGAAGAAGAAATTTTAACAGAGAGCAAATGATATGATGATAGATGAAAGAATAAAGAATTACCAACTAAGCGGACGAGATTTTTATGGCGCAGACGATGAATGATGGCCAGCTCAGCCAGGAAATCATCCTTGCCTTTTGTACTGTCTCTTGAGAATTTTTTGACAGCCACTTGGATGGCTTCGTTGTGGCTGTTGTCACGCCTACTACTGTTATTGTTCTGTTTCTGATGGAGATGGAGAACGCCTTTGTAGACAATACCAAACCCACCTTCACCAAGCTTCACAGTTTCGTCAAAGTGGTTGGTGGCCTTCTTCAATTCCTTGTACTTGAATTCTCTCGGCATTCCAGGCAACCATTTCAACTTGCCAAACTTATCAGCACCTTCATCCGACCCTTTTCTTCTTCTTCTTCTTCTCCTGTACTCAACAATAAATAGGATGGCCAGCAGCAAGATTATCACCCCAGGGACTCCTATCCCGAGACCAATCGTCAACCGATTCCCTTGTTTATCCCTGGGAAGCATATCTATGTCCAAGCTCCATTTCAGGACACAATTCAACTGGATCTGTGGGTTACCTGTTGAACCAGTGAAACCGAAGTAGGAATCTTGTTTCAGGTATTCTTTCAGGTTAATCGTATGGCTGAGAATGGGTTTTGAGGGCCTATCTTGCCCCTCTATCGCCATGTACACCTCCATCAGCTTCGAAGTACCATTGTAGTCAACCCAGACTGCGTAATTGGTGTCTACTCCCGGTGATAAGGTGATATTATAATCGTTTAGAGAAGCAAACTTCTCTGATTTGACGGAGTTGATGTCAAGCCCGAGATGGTTATCATCTGGGTCGAAATCTGGCTGCCTTGCGGTATCAAATTCGATGGCTACGATTTGGTTGTCTTCACTACCATCAGTGGAGGAACTGGTGAGACCAAGCCATTGACCATAACTAGCGTCCGGCATGCTTGAAATATTGGGAGCTATGAGAAAAGCAAGGCCATGACCAGCCGTCCAGTTTTCATTCCTGAAGATATTGATGACAAAGGCTGAGCTGAAGGAAGCCAATGTATCATTTGAAGACCAAAGCCTGAAGGGTTTATTGTACATAATGCGGCCAGACTTGTTGTAGTGGATTTGGACCATGTTAACGTTGATGGTGTCAGGAGTTAGCTGAAGAGCTCCACCGTGAATACTGGATGAATCCGTCCCCAACAGAGTGAGGGATGACCGATGGCTATCATTGAATCCATCAAATTCCAACACTCTTTCCTTCTTAAATGAAGCTGCTGTTGCAGGGGGTAGGTGCAGAAGGGTGAAAAAGATTATGAAGATTGTGATCGAATTTCTTTTTAACATGCTCATTTTATTAAGCCTTGCAGGCAAGGCAGACGGGAAAAGTAGCAGAAAAGAGATAAATGGAAGCTTGCCAGTTGATCTCTCTCTCTCTCTCTGGGTGTGTCTTGTGTATATGTTAAAAAGTAAACTTCCCCCTTCCTCGATTGAGTCCCTCGACACCTTACCTACCCGATTTTTTTTTCCTTTTAAAAGATTACAATACTCTATAGACCATATATTATTTTGTGTAATGTCATTCTGATTGTTTCTTTATTTGTTTCTCAAGAAAGAAGAGCTAGCCTTACATAATCTTTTAAGTTAAAAGCTTGGATTCATCAAAATTGCAATTTTAAAAAGGAAAAAATTTTAGTTTTTAAATTAAAATAATATTTGGTGATTAAATTTTATTATTTTAAACATATTATTTTAATTCACAATAATTTTTTTCGTAACATTAAACTTTAAGAATTATAAAAATCATATTTTCACCATGCTTTTTAAATGTACATATATATATATATACATATATTATATTTCAACTGCTATTGTTTGAAGAAGTCCATGCTGAAATATTAGAATTTGGAAGTCAACCAACAATCTATTATCTTTTGAGTTTTAGTATTTAAGCAATATTATTATTTTCATCCAACTACTTAAAAGAGAATTTAAAAAAAAAACAGATTGATAATTATTATAAAACAATAAAATTAAAAAAATAATTCCAAAAAAAGAAATCTATAACAATCTATTACTTTTAGTCCTAGGACTCAAGAGGTATTTTTTAAAATTTTAAAGTTATTTTCGTCCAACTACTTAAAAAAAATTTCAAAAAAAGAAATAGATTGATAATTATTATAAAATAGTGAAACTAAAAAAAATAATTCCAAAAAAAATAGAAAAATTTTAATTGTCTTAAGACTCGAGGTGTTTTTTTAAGGTTATTTTCGTAAGAGAGAATTTCAAAAAAAGAAACAGATTTATAATTATTATAAAAAAAATTAAAAAAAATAATTTTCAAAAAGAAAATAGTAAAATTTTAAAAAAATAAATTGATAATTATTAAAAAAGAGTAAAATTAAAAAAAATAATTCAAAAAAAGAAATAGTAATTATTAAAATTATAAATAAAGAGACTGTAATTATAATTTTACTCTTATTTTTATTTATTTATTGTTACTTTTATCCTTAAAAAATAAACAGTAGGGGTCAATTCCCTAGGTAAGGAACATATCCCCCACCAATATATATTATATATAATATATAATGTATATAATATATATAAATTATATATGTTGAAAATATTATTTAAA
>JBBYHL010000005.1:1257287-1332557 GCA_038381835.1 Adansonia madagascariensis
TATTACCAATCATAATAATTTATGTAATAGATAATATAACTTATGTAACTATAATATTTATTGGTAATTTTAAAATTTTTTTTAATGATAATAATTTATGTAACTTTTTTAATATGTTTATGTAATTATAATAATTTTAAGTATTATTATATAATAATATATGTAAAAGAAAAAAAAGAAAAAGGCAACCAGCTAGAACCTTACGGGAAGCGCTCCTTAAGGAGCACTTCCCAGAAGTCCCCGATGAAAACAGGAATGTCCATATTTGGAAAAAAAAAATCAAAAACCCTCATTCCAAAATTTTTCCTTTAAAAATTTATCTTTTAGAGCAAAGTTCTTTCAAAAAAAAAGTTTTGATTTTTGAAAAATAAATTTAATAAAAAAATAATAAGAGAAAACAAGATTGTTTTTTCTTATTGTTGAAACTCCAAAACTTATAAAATTTTTAAGTAATAATTGCTTTTGGCTTTCTTCAAAACATTAAACCTTCAAGTATTTCAAAAAGAAAATTTCTAATCAAAAATACCTTTTGAGAAAAGAAAGTAAAATCACTATGCCTAGATTATTGTGTATTGTTTTTTATTCTCCTTTTAATGCTTGCCTTGGAAAAAAAACTCAAAGAGTGCAAGACTCAAATTTCGCTACAAAATTTAATGAAATTATGAATAATTAATAATTATTTTTAAAAATTAAAAAAATATCTTTAAAAATTTTAAAAACAAAAAATAATTTTTAATAGGTATTTTCTAAAATTATGTCAAAAAGTTTTGAGGATAACATTTATCATTAATATTGTGAAATTCAGGACGATGTTCATCCCTAATACAACTAAGATCAAGATAGAATAAATATTTGTTTTTATCATCTCCTTATCTCGTCTCTAAAAATCTATTATTTTGTAGTGTCTACCATAACAAAAGCAATCTTGCCTTTTTTTTCCTTGATATTTACTAATTTTCTTGATTTTTTCTTCAAAGATTCAACCTCAGAAATTTCCTTTCTGATTTTTTAGATTTGTCTTTAGCTTCAAGTAAGTAACTCAAGAAACACTTTTTTTTCATCCCAAAATTTTCACATGCACCATTTTAGACGGATTAAGTTTTTCTACAAGATTCAATTTTGTTTTTTTTCTTCTTGCTAATTTTTTTAAACAAAATGAAAAATTTTTATTTTCAAAAAAATGAATAACAAAATAAAAAGGGAATAAAATAAATAACAATACATGCGTTGGTAAAATTGGACTTCAAAGCCCAACTTATGACCCATCAATTATAGGCCCTTAAAAACCTATTCACAGTTTCAATAAATACTTTTAATTCAATTTTTGAATAATTAGGTATTTAAAAAACTTGAGTTATTCTCCATAACTAATTCCGACCTCATTATCGCACAATATATAAGCAAGAGATTTTGGAATTTCATATACATTAAGCTAAGATATTTTTTTTAATGTTACTATCCATGCTCCTTTTGTCTAGGAGTACCATTACTTAGGTAGGTTCTTTTTTTCTTTTGTTATATACAGGTGAGTTGTTTCCTATAGTTGCATAAAGTTTTACAGTTTAACTGTCAGAGAGTTTAATTTATTTTGTATTATACTCTCATAGATTTTGGGTTTTTTTATTTTTGATTACTTTGTCTGTGTTATTGCAATATATATATATATATATATATATATATATATGTTGATAAGAAAGTACTTTCAAATAATTTGCTTGGATGCTAAGAGAAGGTAATACTTTTTTTTTTTTTGTTTTATTTTAAGTAATATATATAATGTTGTAATATTGTTCCTCTTTTTCAATTAGTTATTTATTTTATCTTTCTTTCTATTCTTTTTATATTTTTTGCTAATATCCATTTTTATATGATTAAGCTATTAAATATTGTTCAAATTTAATCAATGAAGACTTTTATGTCATGTAATCGATCACAACATTAATCTGTTAGAAAGAAATTTTATTATATTTTTCATAACCCATTCGTATTTTAATTAGTTGATTATAATAACTGAGATAATAGGTTGATTTTTATTTATATATATTATATTTATTTTGATGGTTTCGTCTTGATTTTAATTGAAGTAATAGTGTTGGACTATTATAAATAATAGTTTGCAATTTTTAAATTGTTTAATCATTTCATTAAACATATTTGTTTAGATTTTTCATATCTCAGTCTTCTTATTTGTTTATTTGTTTATTTTTTCTTATGTTTAGTTGTGTTTGATTTTATTATTTATATTTTTAATATTTGTATTAGATGATTTGCTTTTAGTATTTTTTATTTAATGATGTTTAACTTTTTTTTAAGTTTTACTTGGTTGGTTAGTTTGATTAAAATGAATGGAACAACAGAGTGAATGAAAAATGCAGGGAGATGACGATCATAATATCTTCAAAAATACCATATCCAATATGTCTTAAGTTTTTTTTGAAAAGAAAAATTGAAAGAAGAAACATAATGGTATTAGGGAATTTTTTTTTTTTTTTAAAGAAATGCTCAAAACATTAAGCAGAAAAATATGCAAATTTTAAATATCTTACAAATTCATTGAAAATCGAAAGCAACAATCACCTAAATGAAGGCCAAGAAATGAGGACGAGGTACAACCGGACCAAGTTTGATATAATACATGTCATTATATCATTTACGAAAAAAAATGTGATTATCATGAAATGTACTTATTTTGCATTTTAAGAACTAACACCTGCATATATTTTATCTTAAACTGTATATTCTTTCCAAGTTAAGTGTTATTCCTTCACATTTATTTATTTATTTATAATCAATTTATTGATGTAGTCAATCTATTAATATAAAATATAAAAATATCTGATAATTCTGTTAATTATTAAGGTTATGAAATACATTATTTCAACCTTAATATGCAACCGGTCAATTATCTGACCACCATTCACTTTCAGTATTTATTAATTAAATATTTACTTTCAACATTTTTAAATTACAGTATTAATTAACCTAAAATCTACATTTTACATACACAACTTTAGGTTTTAGATTTTGACAAGCAATCTATTTTAACAACCCTTATATAATTTTACTGTTCAATCTGCTTCTAATTTTTACTTTGCATCAACCATTGGCCTCTTTTTTTTTTTTTTTTGAAGTACTATTTTTGTTTAATTTTATTTTTTAAAGTACTTAATGTGATTTTGTGTTCTTCGGTTCTATTTTTTTAAAATACTTAATATTTTTATGTGTTGCTTTATTCTATTTGTTGAAAAAGTTATGTTTGTTAGAATGTTTTAAGAAACTACCTATTGAACCATGATGTACATAAAAGCATAGAAAGAATGATTTTTTTTAACATAACCATGATGTATATTATATTAGGATGTTTTGGAGGGTCAAATGTAAGATTGTAGCACACAGTACAAAAATCCAATAGAAAGTTAAATTTGAATTTAGAATTTTTACGGAACATTTATATTGAACTGAGATTAAAGTTTTATGTTTTACATAACATTTTAAAAGAATATTTGAAAATTTTATGACCTAGCTTGTACACGTGAATACTAGATTCTACTGTTTTGGGCAATTAAGACCATGCACTATCATATAAGTGATTAAATTAATTTTCTTTTATTCTTCTATCTTAAATTACAAAAAATGTTAAAATAACATTTATTGCAACGGCAGTAATTACTATATGTCATTGTGATATCTTATTTAGTATAGGATTGTAGAAAGAGAAAAATTTTGACCAATTATAAATTGTCACGTGTAAATTAAAATTTTTTTTAATTAAGAAATTATCAATTAAATTTTATATCACCATATACAATTGATGACATCATAAATAGATATTATCTTTAATTAAATTAAAATTAATTTAGAGCTTTGTCCCTAATTTAATTAAAATTAATATAAAAAATAAATAAGAGAGTTTTATCTCTAATTAAATTAAATTAATTTAGAGATAATTCATCAAGATAGATTTATTAAAGGAGTTATATTCTTTAAGAACTTTTTTCTACTTGGCTCATTGGCACTATAAAAAAGGGTCTCTACCAAAGCTATTGAACAAAATTCACAGGTTTGAAGAGAAGAAGAAGATTTTGAATATTCAAGTTCTTTGAAAGTCTCCAAAACTTTCTCTCATGAACACAAAGAACGTGACTCTCGTTCTTCAAAAAGTTGCTATCCGATCCTATTCTAGCGACAGAAAGGAGAAAGACCCTTGAAGCGGACCTCATCGATTCAAGATCAAGTCTGAAGACCCTTGGATCGAAGTTCTTATTGAATAAAAGAATCAAAGGATTTCTTTATTGTAAAGAATATCTAGATATTGTAACTTAAGTCTGATAAACAAAGCTGATTTATTTGTTTCCAAATTTTCTTTGTCATATTTTTGACATGAAATTTGTGTATACAAATTTTTGGCATGCCTAGTGGGATGATCTCTGCCTTTAAACTCTTTTCTTCAAAATTCAAGATATCAAGTTGCAATGGCTTCTGAGAAGAACCTTGTCAACAAACTAACTCTTAAACCTGCTTGTGTTGATCCTGTCGTTTACCCCGCTTCATCAACCAGCATTAATGTCACTACTCATCCTTACGACACTAGGGCAAAGACTAAATCTTTTTCTGAACTTTATGATTAGACTTCTCCAGTTCTTAACCAAAATCCACTCTTTAAGACTTCTTCAAGTCAAGACTCAGAAGAGGTTCCTATTAACAACTTGATTCTGGATCAAGTCCAAATCACCAAAAATCATCCAAGTAGCAAGATAGTCGCTCATGCAGTAGATCCAGAACACCTTATCCAAAATCAAACTTTAGAGTAATGAATGTAATGACAACTAGCACTACATCACTTGAAGAGCAAGTTGCAATTCTGGCAAAATCTGTCAAAACTTTCATAGTAAGTATTAGGGAAAAAGATGAACAAATTGCCTTCTTGATTGATAGGATGGCTAAAAAAATCAATGGCCTCAGGTGAAAATAGTCAATCTAATCCTCAAACTGATGCTAAGAACTCCAACACTAAAGATGCCATGGAGTTAGAGCAAAAGATTAGTGAAGTGGTTACTACAAGTCAACTCAAAGTTCTTATCAAAAAACTATTAAAGATTAAGTTAACAGCATCAATCAACCTTCATACACGCATGCAAAACCATACTCTCTAAGGATTGATCGTTTGAGGATGCCTGAAAATTACCAACCTCTAAAATTTTATCAATTCGATGGAAAGGAAATCCATGCCAACATGTTAAACTTGTAATAATGCTGGAACCTATGGAGATCTTATGGTAAAACAATTTGTTTGATCTTTAAAGGGTAATGCTTTTGATTGGTACACCAATCTTGAGCCTAGAATGATTGATAGCTGGGAATAACTTGAGCGAGAATTCTCAATCAATTTTACAGCACTCATCGTGTCATCAGTATGATTGAGCTCACTAGTTCACGCCAATAGAAGGATCGACCAGTAATAAACTACATCTTTAGATGGAGGAATTTGAGCTTTAACTACAAAAAAATATTCTTTGAGTCTTCTACCCTTGACATGTGTATACAAGGCATGAATTGGGGCTTGTGCTATACTCTTCAAGGCATCAAACCTAAGACCTTTGAAGAGCTAACTACCCGTACTCATGACATGGAGCTAAATATGTCATCTTCTGGAAATCAAGAGCCTTCGGTGCAAGAGCCAAAAAAAGGCAAGGAAAAGAAAGACACCTAAAAAAGGGGCAAAATCTTTTCCAATAAAGAAGAAAGCAAACAGTCTAGAGCTGTGGATGCCAAGCCTCTTAAGATCTCTTCTAAATCAAAACAAGCTCATAAGGCAAAACCTGCACCTACCAAAAATAAAGGCAAAACTAAAGTCACCTTAAAGGAAAGGCAAGAAAAAAAATATCCTTTCCCTGATTCTGATGTTGCTAGCATATTAGAAAAAATTTTGTAAACCAAGCTGATTCAGTTGCCAGACATAAAGCACCTTGAAGAAGCTAATAAAGTTGATGATCCCAACTATTACAAATATCATTGATTAGTTAGCCACCTTGTGGAGAAATGTTTCATCTACAAAATCATGGCACTTTATAAAGAAGGAAAAATTGAATTTAAAGAAGAAATAATATCAGCGAACATGGCCTCAATCACGATGGTTCCTTATTCCAATTTCTTGGATAGAACCATAAAGTTTGGCTTTTTTATCCATCAAACTCCCTTCAAACACAAGTACAATAGTGGATTTCCAAGCAAATAAGGGCAACCATCTGTTGTAAGAAACAAAAGAGGATGGTGATGGCTGGACATTAGTTATGTGTTAAAGAAGTAGAAACCAAAATCTTCCAAAGCCTATAAAGGTCCCCGTAAGTGTTAAGATGATCAGATGGCAATGTAGAGATCCAAAGCCCAAAATGCCCCAGATAAAAACAAGTTCATATAAGCATAAAAATTTGACTTGAAAAAGGTCACGAAGACTAGTCACTTTCACTTTAAATGAATACGTGCCAATCCAATTCAGAAATGAAAACTTGCTCTCTATGACTCGTTACAATATTGATGGTGATGAAGAATTTAAAGATAAGACAATATAGATATAGTCACGATTAGAGCTAGAAATTATTTTTGTGGCTCAAGCATTAGCTTCACTAATAAAGATCTACCGCTAGGATCAACCCCTCATAATCAACCATTGTTTGTCATGGGATTTGCTTGTGAACAAAAGATTAACAGGATTTTGGTGGACGATGGCTCTGCAGTCAATATACTTCCTTTAAAGACAATGAAGGAATTAGGAGTTCGTTTAGATAAAATTATGCAAAGTCATTTAATATCTCAAGGATTCAACCTAGAGGGCAAAGAGCTCTTGGAAAACTTAGACTTTAACTTTTCATTAGAGATATGGAGTCCTATCCACTTTTTCATGTGGTTGATGCCAAGATAACATATAATATGTTGTTAGGTCGACTGTGGATACATTAAAATAGAGTGGTCTCTTCCACTCTTTACCAGTGCTTCAAGTACTATAGAAATGGTTAAGTTAAGATGATTAATGCCAAACCATTTACCTCAACCGAGGCTTATTTTATAGATGCTAAGTTTTACGTGGAAGGCACTTTCATTAAAGAAGTAATGACTATTGCAGTAAAAGAATTGAAGCAAAAGGAAAAGACCTCTATTCATTCCACCAACAAAGATGAAATCTATCAAGGTTTAAAGAATTTGACTCTTCCCCTCACTAACTTGGAAGAATCAATAATTCTTAAATCACTTTTGAAAGGATATGCTAGGCCAATGGAACAACCTCTCTTCGAACAACAAGATCTTCTATTCTATCGTGCTAGAGGCTTTGATTCTAATGCCTATAAACTACTTGTTAAAGCTAGATATAAGCAAGAGGATGTTGTTAAATTGGCAGAAGAATCTAGCAATGCAAAGTCACAAAGTCCAATCAAGGTTTCTCAAGTCTAACAAAAAAAAAAACTAATAATGTCAAAACATCCATAAAAAGACTTGGATTTTCTTCGTTAAAATTAAAGATTCATAAAAAAACTTCAAGATATATAAATATGGAGGAAATTCTTAAGGAGTAAAAAGATTCAATAGAGCGACCAAGACCTTTAGTCTTTAGTCATTTGGGAATATGTTTAATGCATGTTTTAGTGTTTGACCATTTGAGCATTCAATTACCTCGAAGGTTAGTATTTAAACGGAGAGGGCTAAAAGCTGATGAAGCTTCTACAAGTGGGTCGATACCTGTACATACAAGTCTAGGAAGTTTGAATTCCAAAAAAGACAACCAAAGTTGAAAAAAAAAAATCTCAACCTTTAATGAAGCAAAAGATTTTCATAGCAAAATTCCTTCTCGAATGGAAAGGTAAACAGAGTGAGAAGTAACTATTGGTGAAGTCTTGAAGGCTAAAAAACACACAGTGGTGATAACCAAGCAAGTTGCATCTTCAGAGGAAGAAAAACTTGAAAAAATGGAAATAGTCCCTTCACATCATGTATTTATAAAGAAAGCTAATGAAAAACCACAGGAAGAAGATGCTTAGGAAGCCCCTTCATCATTTGAAGAAGGAAATCAGGCTACCATTAATAAGTTAAAAGAGGTTAACATCGGTACTAGTAAAGATCTGCATCTAATCTTTATTAGTGTTTGTTTGTCTTCTGAAGAAGAAAAAGCTTATCTTGACCTTCTGATTGAGTATAAAGACATCTTTGCTTAAACTTACAAAGAAATGCCAGGGCTTAATCCAAAAATAGCTGTGGATTATCCAGGTGTCAAAAAGACTGTCAGACCTATCAAACAAGCTCAACGATGTTTACATCCTGATTTAATTCCTTCAATTGAAGCTGAAGCTTATTGAAGTCAGTTTTAGTAGAGAAGTCAAATACCCTTCTTAGATATCAAACATTGTCCCAGTAAGAAAAAAGAATGACCAATTTTGAATTTGTATAGACTTTCAAGATTTAAACAGTGCTTGTCTAAAAAATGATTTCCTTTTTTCTTTAACTGAGATAATGGTGGATGCTAAAACTGGTCATGAGGCTTTATCTTTTATGGATGGGTAATTTGGTTATAATCAAATTCGCATGGCTCTAAAGGATAAAGACTTTACTGCATTTCGAACTTTAAAAAGAATATATTGTTATAAAGTTATGCCTTTTAGGTTAAAAAATATTGGTGCTACATATCAAAGAGTAATGCAAAAGATCTTCGATGATATGCTTAACAAAAATGCCGAGTGCTATATGGATGACTTAGTTGTGAAGTCAAAGAAAATGGCAGATCATTTCACTGATCTCCATCAAGTGTTTGAAAGATTATGCAGGTACTAATTAAAGATGAATCCAGTAAAGTGTACTTTTGGCATGTCTTCGGGCAAGTTTTTAGGGGTTCATTGTACAACATCATGGAATTGAGATTGATCAATCAAAGATAGCTGCGATCATGAAAATGCCAAAACCATGTAATCTTCATGAACTCAAAAGTTTGCAAGGAAGATTAGCATACATTCAATGCTTTATATTAAACTTGGCAGGTCGATGTCAACCATTCAATCTGCTGATCAAGAAAGATGTTCCTTTTGTTTGGGACAAAGCTTGTAGTAATGCTTTCAAAAGCATTAAGGCTTATATGTTGTGGCTGCTTGTTTTGAAAGTGACCATACTAGGAAAACCTTTGATCCTTTGTATTGCTGTACAACAACATTCTTTAGGAGCATTGTTTCCAAAAAAATGATGAAGGAAAAGAAAATGCACTCTACTATCCCAGTAGAATGGTGCCAAATTAAATTATTCTCCTATTAAAACGACTTATTTGGCATTAATGTTTTCTGTTAAAAAGTTGAGGCATTATTTGCAAGCTCACTCTATTAATTTGATATCTTGAGCAGATCCTCTAAAGTATCTCATGTCCAAGATTGTACTTAGTGGAAGATTGGCAAAATAGGTCTCTTGTTACAGGAGTTTGATATCACTTATATTCCATAAAAGGCTGCTAAGGGATAAGCATTGGCTAATTTTCTTGCAAACCATCCTATTCTAGATGATTAGGAATTCTCTATAGATCTTCCCGATAAGGATTTTTTTATCGAAATTCTTAGGCCATGGAAGTTGTTCTTTCATGAAGCTGCACAACAAGATGGAGCTAGAGTAGGTATTGTCTTTGTCACTCTGAAAGGTGATGTGTTGCCTTATGCATTCACTCTTAATAAAAATTGTTCCAACAATATAGCAGAATACCAAGCTCTGATCATTGGATTGGAAATGGCAATTGATATGAAAGTCACCCAACTTAAAATATATGGAGATGTTAAATTGGCCATTAACCAAATTCTTTCACTTTATAAAGTGAAGAAACCAAAGCTTTTACCATATGTCAACCATGTGAAAAAACTTTTGGAATGGTTTGACAATGTGAACTTAGAGCACGTGCCAAGAAAAGAAAATAGCAAGCAGATTCTCTAGCCAATTTAGCATCATTTCTTGTATTACCAAATGCCAAAGTAAAGGTTCTTTTGGGTAAACGATGGGTTATGCCATCAATTACTATCTTTAAAAATGAGGATATAGAACCTAACACTGTTTCAGTTTATGAAAAAAAAAAAGATCGAAAACAACCGTTGGTCGATGATCTAGAGTATGGTAAATTACCAGTAATCCAAAGCATAAAATAGAAGTGAAATGTCAAGCTCTCCGATTTATTTACTTTAAGGGTACACTTTATCATCGCTTTTTTAATGAAGTCTTTTTTTGATGTTTAGGAGAAGATGAATCATCCAAAGCTCTACAAGAAACTCATTTCGGAGTTTGTGGTGTATATCAATCTGAAGCAAAGTTGCAATTTCGAATAAAAAAGATGGGATACTATTGGCCTACAATGATAAAAGATAGTGTGAACTACACCAAAAAGTGTCAAGCTTGTCAGTTTCATGCTAACTTCATCCATCAACCTCCTGAGACATTGCATCAAATAGTCATATCTTAGCCATTTGATGGTTGGGGACTTGACTTGGTAGGACCATTACCTAAGAGTTTGATAAGGCATATGTATACTTGCAGCTATAAATTACTTTTCAAAATGGGTAGCAGCGGCACCTTACGAAGAAGTGAAGAAAAAAAACTATTGCAACTTTTATTCACACCAATATGTTGTTCGATAAGGCATTCCATGATACATAATAACTAATAATGGGAAGTAGTTTGATATGAGCAAATTATGTGTATAGTTTAACTTCAAGCAATATTATTCTTTAATGTACCATGCTCCAGCAAATGAATTAGCAGAAGCTTCTAACAAGACTTTATGCAGTCTTCTCAAAAAAATGGTTAATAGTTCAAAGAAAGATTGGCATGAAAGGATGGGAGAAGCTTTATGGGCTTATCATACTACATATCGCACACCAACTCAGGCCACTCAATATTGACTTTTTATGGTGTAGAAGTTGTTCTACCACGTGAGAGACAAATTCTATCATTAAGGATTGCAATTCAAGAAGGTCTTCTTGCTAATGAAGGCAATGTGCGTCAATGCTTGGAGGAATTAAAAGCCTTGGATGAGAAAAGATTAGAAGTACAACGATGTTTGGAGTGCTATCAAGCTCGATTGTCCAAAGCTTTCTACAAGAAAGTTAAGCCACGGTTATTTCAAATTGGAGACTTAGTCCTTACTATGAGAACACCTATAATTACAACACATCACATGGGTAACAAGTTCCTTTCAAAATGGATGGACCATATGTTGTTCGAAAAGTTTATACTAATGATGCATACAAGATTATTGATCAAGATGGTGTCAATGTTGGACTGATCAATGGAAAGTTTTTAAAATGGTACTATGCTTAAAAATATGATGCTCCTAAGCACGAGCTTAAACTATTCTTCCAAAAATTGTTGCTCTTAAGCACCAGCTTAAACTGCACATTCAAAAAAAAAGAAAAAATAGAAAAAATGGTCGCTAAGTTGAAATTTTTTTTTTAGACAACTTAGGCAAAAGATAAAGCATAAAAAATGAACTACGTTATGACTTGATCCTTTACAGGTATGTAGGCAGCTTGGTTTCATTGCCAAGTTCAGTCAACCAAAACAAATATATAAATATATATAATAAATAAAAAATGTAGTTTGATTCAAATATTATTTTTAAAAGTATCATGATGTTAAGTTGTTCTTCCTACAAACTGACGAACCTTTGGAATTTGATTTGTAATCAAATTTTTACATGAGCGTTTTAAAAAGTTTGAATGATAGTTTGCTAAGATGATAACTTTAATTCAAATTTGAAAAGAAATTACAGTTGTAGAGAAGTATCGAACAACCTAAGTATAAAAGCTCTAAAGCAAAAGAAAAAAACAAGGCTTCCATTTGAAATTCTTTAGATTTTCTCGAGAGGCTTCTAGTAAGGTTCTGAGCAAATTTAAACTTTTTACTTCATTCTCGCTATGGGTGGTAGAAGTCTCAATAGAACTCATCTCTTTACGGATCTTGGAAGTGTTAACTCTTTTTCTTTCCAATAGAGCTTTAGCTTCTTCAAGTGATGATTCAAGTTTTTGCTTTTTAAATTGCAGAAAAATCAATCTTGATCTATGTTTGCCAAGTCTGATTGTAAAGTGTCAATGTCTTCAACAGCTTTATGTTCAAGCAATATTGAATCTGCAAGGTGAGCTTCACGTACTTAAAGCTTTTTAATTTGGTCTTGGGATGACATACGAGATGAGATAGACAATTTAAGATCATTAATTTTTTAGACTTGTCCAAAGTAATCTTCCACCATGTTTCGTAATAAATATGAGTCAACGGACTTAATTCCTTCTATTGCATCAAAAATCTTATGGACATCTTTAATAAGTGAAAGAACTAGATCAAAAAGAGCTCAAACAATTTTTGGTTGAATACTTTCCCATAAAATGGTTGCAAGCTTCAATTCAGCATCATATATAATTTTATCAACACTAAACTTTGAGAATTCTGGAGGTGCATGTGGACTAGCTACAATATGAGAGTTTATGGGAGTCCTTACAATGTTAGAAGTGTCCTTGCTGGAGCTAGCATGTTTTGAGGTAGTGCTTAAATCATTCTTCTCAATCTCGGCTACAAGTTTCTTTATCTTATTCGGGTTAGAAACATAAGCTTCACTTTTGACAGCATATGTGTTACCAAGAGATGATTTTTTAGGCTTGATTTATTTCCAATTTATGTCATCACTATTTGGTAGAATCTTTAATACTCATAGTATGCTTTCTTTTGATAACTTTGTCTAGAACCTTTTGTACTTCATTGTCTAATGAAAGTAATTGAAGAACTACTTTTAAAGTATTCACACATTATTTATTCAAAATGGTGGTGGTTGAAGCTTTGGCTTTCAAGGAATTTTTTTTAGCAATGTCATTTAAAGTCTTTCTCTTCTTTAATGAGGTCATATGAATGCTCAAAATCAAAACATTAACAAAATCCTCAAGGTATGGTTTATGAATTTTTGTCCACCATTCCATGTACCTTGTAGTGGTTTGATTATTGAGGTTTAGGGAACGAACAAGAGAGACTAATCTAGATTTTATGTGAGAATGCATGCATATATTCCATAGATCCAGAATGGATGTCTTCCTTGAGAATTCCAGGAATATCTTGACAAAACCCAAATTATCTGCCAAATCAATGAGGACTGTAAGGTTCTACAATAATGGTTTGATTGTATCGAGTGGGCAAATAGCTTGAACGAACACTAATAAGGTAGCCATGTTCAATATTACTGAGAACTTCGGTATCTATAATTACTCTATCTCAGTTTTTAGGGCATAAGTTAGCATTCCATGTTATATCGATATGAATCAATTTTCGAGCTTGATGATCTTTAAAATATTTGGCTTTGCCTTCTCCCAAAATCTTAGTCATCAAAGGTCCGCATGTCTCATCTAGGTTTAGGAAATGAGTGCAAAAATAATAATTGAGCCATCCATAAACATAATGTATTGGAAAGCATGCATCTGAAGAGCCAGCTGGAGTAGAATATACAACTCGATTAAGTCCATGATAAATACTGGCCAACACTGGGATTGCGAGATTAATGGTTCTTCCAAACGCAATCAAACTTTCTATTTAAATGTCTCTGGTCGAATAAATGCAGGGTCTTTACTTGGAAAACAAATGCACAAATCCAGCAAGAAAAGAATGCAGCTAAATAAGTGTATGTTCTTAAACTTTCTTTAATTCCAAGTATGGTTATGCGTGTCTTTTGGATGAGCAAACTTTCTTGTTTTCCGAGCAGGTGGCTTTGAATAACGTGATTTGCCATGGAACCAAAAGTTGATCCAATCTTCAATAAGGACTTTATCTTTTTTTTTTTTCTTCAAATGATAGAATGCAGCAAATAGATATTCGTAACTTCGTGGAAGAAATCTGCCATCGTTATTAAATTCAGTCAATTTAGTAGCACATGGAATAACTTCGTCATATAAAATACCATGAAGGGGTAAACAACCCAGCTTGTGCAGGTCCGATAATGAGATAGAAGATTCTCTATTAGCCAGATGGAGTGTATTGGTGGTTGGGCACCAAGCTTCACAAAATGCATGAATAGCATCCTTGTTGCAATCATAAACGTCTAATGATGCGTAAACAACATCATATATATTAGTTGATATCAATGATTTGTGGAAGTGATATAAGACATCTTTAGTCCATTCCTAATACTTAGGCAAGTAGCCAAATTCTCTAAAAATTTTGAATGAAGATCCCTAGTATGTTTCTTTGGCAATAATACAGCTTCTTAATGTGTCAAACTTGATTTGATTAGTGGTCTTGACACGAAGATTTGATTGCAAACATCGAGCCTTTGGGAAAGATTAAGAGCCTTGGGAGAGTTTAATTGACCAATCTTTTAAGAAAGAAGGAAAAACAAATAATGTCAAAGTTGATTTGAATATACTAGATATGGGTTTATCAGTAAGGAGATGTAATCCTTTTTCAATATTTTCATCTTCCTTAGAGAGAATAACGAGATAATCTTGATGATCTTTAAAGTATACCATGGTGGTCTTATAAGAAAAAATTATGTTCATGAGATAAACATGATGTCGGATATAAAGCTTGGGATATAATTTACCTTGATATATAATTAAAACTCCAAGCCGACAAAAAAAAATAATAATAATTGTCAATACATGAGATAAACGTGATAAATGTGGTGGCAAATAGAAAAAAAAGCAAAGTTTCAAGATTCATGCGTAAATGATGACAAATGAAGCATGATGCATGAGATTTCTATACCTAGATTACAATATAAAAAAGAAAGAGAACCGAGACTAAGAGGTAGAATGAATTTTTACCTCACTTTTGAAAAGATCTTGATTTGGAATTTATGAGAAAATTAGGTGGAGAAGTGTTGCTTTTATAGAGAAAATAAGCGAGTTCCAATGGGATTAAGATTGGCATTAAAACAATTTTTTTTCTAGTTGAACTGGGTTGGAAATTCCAGTTGCACTAAAAGTTCGAAACCGTCTTGGACTAATACTACTCCAGCTAAACTAAAAATTCTTCTAATGGAATGTATCATTATCAGGAAGTTAAATCCTAGTTGGAATAAAATTGAAGTGATATTCTCAAGACGCCATGCATTGATGCAATTTTGCATGGAATTTCTTGCTTAATTTTATCAAGTCAAATCCTTTAATTTTAAAGTGGGCCATGTGAAGATTATATTTTTAGGCTTTGACGTGGGCTAAGTCAAATCTTTGGGCCATGTGTTTGCGTTAATATATATATATATATTATGTGGGCTGCCTTTTATGAACGTCACTTATTGTGATTGAAAAATTTTTTTGCGGACTTTTGATATAAAGATTTCATAAAATATTAATATTTGATATTAGCGTAGGAAAAGATATATGCTAGATCAAAATTATTATTATTATTATTTTTTAAGCTAGTACAAATATGTAAATAGATTTTGATGCCAAAAGCAAATTAAATTTCAAGACTTGCTTACTTGCTACACGAAAAAAAAAATCGTGTACGTAACCAAGTCCTGAGGGGGCATTTGTAGGGGAAGAAAATTTTTGACCAATCACAAATTGTCACGTGTAAATTGAAAATTCTTTTAATTAAGAAATTATCAATTAAATTCTACATCACCATGTGCAATTAATGGCATAATAAATAGATATTTATCTTTAATTAAATTAAAATTAATTTAGAGTTTTATCTTTAATTAAATTAAAATTAATTTAAAGATAAATAAAAGAGTTTATCTCTAATTAAATTAAATTAATTTAGAGATAATTCATTAAGATAAATTTATTAAAGGAGTTATATTCTTTAAGAACTCTTTTCTACCTGGCTCATTGGTATAATTCACAAGCTTGAAGAGAAGAAGAAGATTTTAAATATTCAAGTTCTCTCAAAGTCTCCAGAAGTTTCCTCTCAAGAACACGAAGAACATGGCTCTCGTTTTGCAAGAAGTTGCTCTCCGATCCTGTTCCGGCGACAGAAAAGAGATAAATTTCATTTTTTCAAAATCAAGTCTAGAAGACCCTTGAAGCGGACCGCATTGGTTTAAGATCAAGTCTGAAGACCTTTGGATCAAGGTTCTTATTGAAGAAAAGAATCAAAGGATTTCTTTATTATAAAGAATATCCGGAGATTGTAACTCAAGTCTGATAAACAAAGTTAATTTATTTGTTTCCAAATTTTCTTTGTCATATTTTTTATTTGAAATTTGTGTGTACAAGGACATCCTAATTAATAATAAAATTACAAAGAAGCTGTTTATGTAAGATTATTATTCAAAACTCAAGTTTATGCTGATTATTTAATACAATAATTGTATCCAATGGTAACTGTTGCAACATGGTTAGGATACGAGTCTCAACCAGTCCTACTAAATGGTGGGTGTACCTTTCATTCTTATATATATATATATATCATTATTCTTTTATTTTTAGGAGCCATATCATTATTAATATTATTTTTTATTCCTTGTATTTGGGGACTGAGTTGTCTAAATGAATCGCTCACTTGACTTAACCCTAAATAGTTCTTACAAAATAACTATTTATTCAGAGCCGTCACCAATCTATTTTGGGTAGGTGAGATTGGTCACCTATTGAAATTTGTATTTTGAAGGTTACAAAACTAAGAAAAACAAAACTACGAGGTCTATGGTCATACCAAAGATCACTTGAAAGGGTTCGGGAGTTGGTTACAATCACAAGTAAAGATCGACCCTATCATGATGCCCAGCAATCGATAACTTATTAACCATGCATTAATTTAAATTCAAATTTTTATTCAAATTCAATATTTGATATCTAATTATAATCCCCTTTTATAAAAATAAAATTTTATAGAACAAATTTATTATTCTGAGTGAAAAAAATTTGGTTTTTAATATTTTTGAAAATCGAAACATCTTTTTCACCTTTCCAGAGAAACCAAAAGAATATGAAGTTTTTTATCTTTCTTTTTCGTATCCCGCTAGAGAGCTAGGGAAATATGAAAGGTTTTAAAAATCAAAATATTTTTTGTACCCCACTGAAAGCCAGAGGAATACAAAAGGTTTTATTTTTTAAAAATTAAAAAATCTCGATTTTCTTTTTGAAAGAGATACCACATTTTTAAAATAATCTATAAAAATCCTCTCACATTCTAAAAGAAATTTCACATATTATTTTAACTCGAAGATGCCACCTCGATTTGCAAAAATTCCAATTTTATTTAATATATAAAAAATTCCTTAAGACCCAGTCTAGACAAAATGTACTAAACTCGATTCTTAAGATCTTATTTTGGTCGAAATGACCAATATGTACCTTAAAGTATACCTTCGACCTAAAAGTATCCAGATGACCCTAAAAGACTCAGTTCTAAAATAAATTAATGAAATATCACTAAGGTCTTTGACATATAAGTATCCCAATACCCTCAAAGATTCAATAACCTCATAGACAAATGAACCTATTCCTATCGTACACCTTCGACATAGAAGTATCTCGATAATCACATAGGACTTAGTTCTAACATAAATTACTAAAATGTCCCTAAAGTCAACCTTCAACATGGAAGTATCCCGGTGATCCTAAAGGACTCAAAAATGATTATGAAAGGGTGAACATATCCTAAATATACACCTTTGGCATAAAAGCATCCCGATGACAATGTCAGACTCAGTTCTAGAAAAATTACCAAAATGCCTCTAAGGTATACTTTTGAATGAAAGTATTACAATAATGATCATAAAAGAGTGAATCTATCGTAAATATACACCCTTGGCATAAAAGCATCTCGGTGACTATATCGACTCTGTTTTAAGAAAATGCCTTTAAGGCATACTTTTGACATGAAAGTATCTGGTAATGATCGTAAAAAGGGTAAACATATCCTAAATATACACTTATGGCATAAAAGCATCCCAGTGACTATATCGAACTTGGTTCTAAAAAAATTACCAAAATACCCTTAAGGTATACTTTCGACATGAAAGTATTTTGGTAAGCTTAAAAGACTCAAAAATACCAAAATGCCCTTAAGGTATACTTTTAACATGAAAGTATTCCAATACCCTAAAGGTCACGAAAAGGATCATCAAAATGTGAACCTATCCTAAATGTACACTTTTGGCATAACAGCATCCCGATGACTACCTAGGACTTGGTTATAGGAAAAATTACTAAAATAATCCTAGGGTAAACCTTTGACATGAAAGTATCTCAATATTCGTAAGGGCTCTACAATGATAAAAAATCATTTCACCCTACATGGGGAAATTAAAATATTAAAATATTAAAATTGGCTTAATATGCAAAAATTATAATTAAACCCCTAAACTTTCCAAAATTGAATTTCGTAGCCTAATGAAAAGCCGAAAGAATACGAAAATTTTAACCCTTTCTACACCCTTTTGGAAAACTAAAAGAATGTTAGAAATATTGCAAAATAATGAAAATACCCCTAAATGAATGGTTTTTCCTAATCATAAAAAATATAGAAATCACATAAAAATCACAAAAATAATTCGACCAAACACCTATGGCCTCGAAGCAATTTTTTTACATTTTCCAAATTAGTCCTTAAACTTTTTAAAATTATAAAATACCCCTAATATCTAGAAATGCCTAAAACATGTTTAGGAATGCATTAAACACTCTTCTAAAAGAAATAATGCTTTTAGCCAAGCAAGAATAGACTAGAAAAGAATTTTCAATATTTTATAATTTAGTCCCAATGTTTCTAATAATTAAAATATAACACAAAAAACACCAAAATTTCACTAAATCATGCTTATATACATAAAATCAAGCTTGGAACTACATTTCCAAAGCTTGTAAAAATTTTAGGAAATTATTAAATTAGTTTTTATATTTTTTAATCTTATAAATTCCAAATAATAACAAAATAATCAAAATCATTATAAAAATTACAAAATAAATTGAATCACATACACAATGAAATTTGGCCAAGACCAAAAACAAATATATATCAAAACTTTCCAACACAACATCATGAATATAAACATAGAAAGACATCATCAAGCTTAAATATAAAAATAAAACCATAAAAAATATATAAATATATTTACCAACATATAAACATGAAAATATTAAGAAAAATAATATAAACATAAACATATATGCATGACAAAATTAAATCACATTGACAACAATATATTTCATAAAAAACCAAGTTATAATTAAGAAAAATTAAATATAACAAAAAAAATATATAAAATTGTTCATAGCTATCATGTTTAGCCTTTCAATATGGATTAATATCCATGAGCTTAAACATGATCTTGGTTCACAAAAAGGAAGAATCAAGCATGAAATAAGCAAAAATTAAAATTTTTACAGAATAACTTATCTTTAAAGCTTGAGAAACATAAAAAAAGAAAGGTAATTTCATGGATTTTTAGTGTTTTTGGCTTATGGAAGCCATTAACATTTCATGAAAGCTTTCTCTCTTTGTTTTTGTTAGGGAGAGAATTGGCTAAGAACTTCCAAGAAGGTTTTTAGCTAAATGGCCATATCATTTCTCTTTGATTAAATATATTTGTCGTTTTATATGATTTACCATGCATGACATCATCATCCCTAGAAATTTTTGAAAAATATTTATATAATATATAAAATTATACCATAAAAATTAATTAAAATGATTAAATTGTAAAATTTAAAAATTATATATTTGAAAAAAAAATTCATGTAATCAATTCAATTAAAAAATTTAATAAAAAAATGAGAGGCCTAATTAAAAATCTTTAATTTTATATGTAAGAAAAAGAACATTAAAATTTTTAAACTCGTAAATTTTTATGAGAAACAACCTTTGCTGAGAAAAATTATTATATAAAAAAATAAAAAACTCATAAAATAAATTGAATTTTCAAAAACTGATTTAATGTGAATTTAACAATAATATTTGAAGAATTTAAAAAAAACTATAAACTTAGAAAATTCTTACTGAAAAATTTACAGAATAGAAAACTCTGTAGGTTGAAAAATTTGATTGAAAATTTTCAAAATTGATTTTATGGTGATTAAATGTAAATGGTTAAAGAATTTTGAAGTTCAAAACTTAAGAGAATTCTGCCAAAAATTTTACAAATAAAGGAAAGCTCGCATTTTGAACCGAGAAAATTCTAAAAAAATACAGTAAAACTTATAAAAATGAGTTAAATATAATATATTATCCAAAATATTAATTTATAACATGATAAAGATGAAAATGCAAAATCCAGAATAAGTCTTTATCGTAAAATCTGCAAGCAAAATATTCACAATAAAATAAAAAATTTAAAAATAATTGAAAAAATTGGCAACTCGATACATTGTGATATAAAATATCAATATGGATTTTTTTGAATATTTTAGATTTTTCGGAGTACATTTTGGCATAAATACTAAATGGGTATCAACAAATACATGATAGTCAACTTTCCAAATTTTAAGAAAAATTCTCTAAAAACTCTTAAAAATGGATAATTTGACCATGATAACATCCACAAAAATGAATTTCCCAAATTTGATAAGAAAATATTTAAAAATAATTTTTCTATTAAATATTTATTCTTTTTATCAAAGGTTAGCCATTAAAATGGCACTTCTTCTATCATATGCGCACGTGGCCATTTCAATATGACTAAAAGAGTCTTAAGAATGTCTAGTTTATTTGGAAAAAGTGACCCTCGACTGAAATGGCCACTAAATTTTCAATCTCAAATATTTTTGACCTATCAAGGAAGGGGCTTGGACAAAATTAGGTGTCAACAACTGTCCTACTTTAGATTTTTCTAAGAATTAGGAATAGGGCAAAGACTAAAATAGACTTGATTTTATTCAGGCTGTATAAACCTTTTTGCAGAGAATTTTTTCGAGATAGAAAAATGGAAACCCTTCAATGCAAGACTTGAATTCTAAAAAAGTCAATAGAAAATATGCTTACCTTACACCATTAGTTAACTATGGTGTGCATGTACAGTCTATAATTCCACTATTATGCCAGGAACAAAATGTTGCATTACACCTAACCGCTTTGGAAGATCATTGTAGGATTTATCCTAATTGCCAAACAGTCGAACAATGGCCTTTTGCTTTTCTATCCATGCTGTCTTATAGAAGGTTATGTATCTATACCTATTTTGTATCTTCACAACCAAAACTAAAATGGAAATAGTTAGATTTTGGACCAAAGATAAAATGCATGAATAAATCATGTTAAAATCTAATTTTAGGTGATCTTATGAAATTTGTCAAATGAACAAGTATGAGGGCCATTATATCTTTTAGTCTCCTATACTTATTTCTTTTTTAACAATCTTTCCCTTATGCTCTAGTGGCACTCTGGCCATACATTGTATGCTTACCCTAATTTGTGTTCGACGTAGACTAGACAACTCTATAATCTACAGATTTTTTGATGCCGTAATTTCATACCAAATATAGCTAGTTTTGTAGGCTTCTATTAAGAGGCATACCCTTATCCTATTAGAACGATATGGTATCCACAATAATTATAAAAATACATAGAAATTATCATTGAACAATATGGCATCCATTGGGTTAAATAAGCACATACTTGAATCTAACTACTTTAAAATATTTATCCTATCAGAGGTGATGCATTCAAGTCTTCCTCTAATACTTTCAAGCTCAATTGGAGTAAATCTATAATCCTTTTGACTGTACCATCTGTTTTTATATATAATTTTAATAATTTAGATGTAAGTATAACTTTTACATTAATGTAATATAAATGAAGTACCAAGTTTATTAACTTAAAGCAAAAAGGTATAGAGGCTGTGTACTAACTCTCAGTCCAAGAAATGGCATCCGTACTAACCCATTACTACAGCAGCCATAAACAACCACCTATGTCATAGGTGTATTTAGTAGCGGCCCGACAGAGTTTCCTATATAAGAACCCTAAACAAACTAAACCCCAACTATAATTTTCAGCCTCCTTGAAGTCTCACAAAATTGGAAGATACATTAAATAAACCCAATTGCTTGATTTATCTGGTGTTAACATTCCTCCAATTAGGCGTAAAATATAAGCTCTAGCAGCACATTCTATATATGGTTTACTTGGATTTTGTAGGAATGTAGCCAAAGTTCTTTCCAACCAAATTATTTTGAGTCTTGAGCCTTCTAAACAGCTAGTTGGAGGGATCTCATCTAATAATTCAAGGCATACATTAGCCTATTCTAAGAGGTTCCCCTCTATTACTGCCTCACCATCAACTAGTAGTCTTAATTAAAGTAAAACATTTTCTAGGATGATCATGTATTCACCACATGAAAGATGAAATGTATGTCTCAACCCCTATCATGCAATGAAGGCTTTTTTTAGTCCAAGCTCATATTGAGGGGTTCTAACTAAAATTGCATGGTAAAATTCAGATGACCTTGGATAGTCTAAAATATACACATTTGGTTTTTCTAAAGCAAATTTACATAGCCATAACTCACGATCATAATCTTGTTTAAAAAGGCATTAGTTTATTAGTTATAAATTCTAAATTCATAATGTTTAAAATAAATGATTAATAAAATTTTAGTACCTTGAATAATTTCCTTGATGATATACAAATCTCTTGCAATCTCAATAATGATAATAATGATGACGATGATAAAGCCATTATATTAATCGAAAGTATGCTTATAAAAATTATTGAAATTCCTTTAACATTAAAAGAACTTAATTTATCAAACTAAATCAACTTCTACAATAATTAAAAAAAAAAACTTAATTAAAACATAAACAAATTTCATCGTGATAATAAATGATAAAGTACATTATAATAAATTACAAACTTAAATATTATATTATTTTTCTTTAAATAGAAAACCCAAATCATGCCTTAATCTCTAAAACAAATTTCAACTTCTACAAGAAAAAACTTAATTATCAAAAAAAATTAAATCATGACAATAATAAATTAAAAAGTTAAATATCATATTATGTAAATAAAAAACCCTAAATCATACCTTAATCTTCCAAATAAATTTTAACTGCTTAAAAATATTAATTACAATGAAACTAAATTTAATCATGATAATAAATTAGAAATTTAAATTTCAAATTATTTAATTAAAAAGCTTAAATCATACCTTAATCAGCAACAACAAATTTCAACTACTACAAAAAGAACCTTAGTAACAACAAAACTAAATTTAATCATGATAATAAATTTCATAGCTAATTATATTTTAATATTACAAGGACACCTCTACAAATAAAAGTAAAACATACTTTCAAAAATTATACAAAAAATCCTTTAAATATGAATACTCGAATCTTAAAAATTTTTGAAGCTCTTCTCCTTGTTAATGTAAGGAAAGAAGCTTTGACTCTTTATAGAGAGGTCCAACCCCTTCCCTAATAATTTTAGCTATCGCAGGAGTAAAATCCGTGACCCCTTATGGCAAAGCCATGGACCGTGCCAAAAAATGGCACAACCATGATGCTTCCCCTCCAAAATAATTGAGAGGGGCCAAAACATAGGGAACTCGCCCTCCAAACATATAAAAAAACAAGGGAACTTGCCTAGGCGAGTTCCCATAGTCATTTAGGAACTTGCCCACTGTATGGGCGAGTTTCCAAGATGAAAAAAAAAAGCATATTTTAGGAATTAATCCCAAAATGGTGCATATCAAGAAATTAAAAAAACGTCTTATTTACATAAAAAGTCATATTTTATGTGCATGTTAATTTCTAATTAAAATTTATTTGTGCATAATTTATTTTTAATTTTTAATTTGCTAACTAGGTTACATGAAAATTTTTGGTTATTTTTTACATCAATTGCAACCAATTTCCAATTACATAAGAATTAATTTGATTGAAATTAAACTTTTCCTCCAACCAATTTAGTTTAATTTAAAGTAGCTCCAACATGATTGCATGAGAATTGATTTGGTTGAAATTTAATTTTATTCCCTCCCAATTTGGTTCCGCCCTAACTAGTTTCATTGGCAAAGAAGTACATTATAGCCATCATGTGTTTAGGTGATAGCTTGTATGAAGATATGACAAAATATATGGAGATAAGAAATGCATTTAATAAAATTATACATGAAAGAAATTAAAAAGAAAAAAAAGAAAATGGCCATTTTGGAGAGCTATATTCATGCCATTCTCAAGTGAAAAAGAGGGGTTCATTTTGCTTATTTTTCATCTTCCTTCAACAAAAAAAAAAAACTTTTTGGTTACTTGGCTAATATTGTCAAAGTTTTTCAATATTTTCTTTAAGATAGAAAAGTTTCAAAGTTTGCAAAAATAGTTCATAATTAAAGTTCTCATTTTTGTATTTGCTTTTTGACATTTTATTAATCATTTTCTTGATCTTGTGAGCTTGAGGAATACTTGTGCTCATGGTATTTTATTATGTTTAAAGGCCAAGTATGAAAGCTATGAACACTTTTCTTCTCTTTTAATTTTATTTTGTCAATAATGGCTTGATTTCACAAATATATATATATTTACGAAACTAATTTTTTTTGTTATGGAAATATGTTCATGTCCTATGCTTGTCATTTTCATGCTAATTCTTCATGAATGATGTTGCACATATATTTCATGATACATACATGCATGCATTTTAAATTATGTTGTGACTAATTTTTTTATTTACTTGTGTGGTAGTTTAGTTTTTGTTGTAAGTATTAATGCTACTACATGTTCATATGATTTATTTTATTTTATTTTATTTTTATTCTATTCTATTCTATTTATTTGTTATTCATTTTATTTACTTTCATGATGATGCCACATGACCTATGCCACGCTAATGTATGAATATTCTTGATATATTTTGATTTATGAGATCTAAGTTTTTGAGTAGTAGTTAAAAGTATGCTTAGCATGTAGACTTATTCATCCAAGCATACTAGATTTCATTTTTAAAAACATATGTGGCTGAGTTTAAACATGAAATTTTTCTTCTTTATTTTTCCTTTTGGCCAAACCTAAGGGGTGGTTTTGTGATTTTTGTCCTTTGATTTTTCAAGGTAATTAGATGTGGATTTGGTTGTTTAGGGCCTTTTAGCAATTATGGAAAATATAAGGACCAAGTTATAAAAATTGGAAATTTTCTTTTAGACCTTCCCTTGCTTGGCTAAATGCTAATGGGACCCTTAAGGGTATTTTTAATGCATTTTATGAAAGGGAAAATCCAAGCTCATGCATATCAATTTAGGCATGAAATTGAATCAAATTAAATAAACACGATGAAATTAAGCAAAAAAACTCTTAGATTTCCTCAAGTTCTTAGGAAAAGATGAAAATGTGATCAGGCTGTAATTTAAAAAATCATAAATCTAATCAAAACCATACCTACTTAGAGACTTGTAATTATAAGCATGTCGATCCCTCCACGAATACACCATGGGCTGATTACTAAGATTTTTTCTTGTGGCCAAAAGCTACACAAGTGTACTGCCTCTAACAGTGATCCATACAAATGTTTATTGGAGCCTTCATGAGGTTCAATGGTTCTCCGGGTACTAGCTAAAAGGCTTCTCAAGCCTCAACTAAAAGGTATATAGCCAAAAAGTTTAGATTTGAAGAGATTAGAGAACAATTCCCATGTCTATTGTGCTAAAAAGATGAAAAACAACAATGTAAGAAAGTAATAGTTTTTTGCACGAATTAAAAAATCCCATTATTTGATTTCGTTGATTCTTTTAGTTAGAAAACTAATTTTCCACCTTTTTTATGATCAAAAACAATTTAAAAACACTAAGAAAAACCATGAAAATGCAAAGAAAGCTTAGAAACGCATAGGTATTGCGTCAAACCCCTCAAGAAAATCTAGAGTTGGAGCCTAGGATTTTCCTAATGCTTTTTATTAGCCCAAAGCTTTAATAATGTCTTTAGATGCATCCTAGGCTAGGTTTGACTTAACTATTGGATTAACTAAGCCTAATACTAACATACCGTAAAGATGGCCCCACTTAGAGTGTTCTTGAAGCCCAATTAAAACTATTTTGATTAGCTTATCCAAGATTGGGGTTAAATAGTAACATATTAATATTTTAGCCTAATAGCACATAGAGAATGGCTATTTCATGCGCCAAGCCTATTATCAAGTCCAACTTCGAGTAGTTCACAAATAAATTCTCTTGATTTACTTATTAAAGCTTTTAGCCCAACCCCTTTACTTACATGTTGATAATTTAACCCATAATTAAATTTTTCAACCCAAGTAAAACAATTTTTACTTCATGTAAATATAATAAAATAATTAATTAAATAATTATCAAATAATTATTTAATTTTTCATATACAATTATTTGACTTTATTTAATAATATCCCTAAAAAAATCTACAAATAAATATTATCTTGATATCTTATCATTATTGCCATATTAAGACATCTCTAAATAGATTTCATAAATCTAATTTATGTTTTAAATTATTCTTAACTGAGCATATTTTATTGAGTCATCCTCATTATATTTTTTATTTAATTCTGTCATACTTAATTAAATCATGGTTTTAATCTAATAGATCATCTTATTATGTGTGACCCATTAGACTTCTATATAATGTTAATAAATATGATTACCCAATTAAGTGTATTTACATTTATAGATGAAGATTAGCTTTTAGCAAGGCACCATGGCCATCTAGTATGCAGCAAAAGGCAATATGACCTCTTTAGAAACCTTTCTGTAAACAGCCTCTTAATGTACTTCGATCCTTTCACTAGATATCTAGAAAAGACCATGAGCATTGTGTAGTATCTACTCATGTATCAAACCATATTAGTTCATGCAGTTTTCAGTTAACCTCTTAAATTTAGAGAAATAATTTCTCTAAAATTCATTGTGCGTTGGCTAACAACTTTATCAAGTTAACCATACCCAAAAACAAATGAGATATGTCTCCAGTATCACTTAGAATGGTGAATCACTCATCCACCTTCATATGGTTCATGTCATACCCAAAATCACCATACCATAAGCATCCACCTATTGTGGACTCATTCGTGATAGAATTAAAGCATGACACTTCCCACACAAGATAACTTGGCATCATAAGTTTGAGGACTAATATACACAATTGGCACACAAGAACATATTCCATAGACACTTGAGTGACTTATACCAAATGAAGTTCTCATACGAGCCATGTTTAATGAACTTGTTTCTACAAAACAAATAGCTATATGCTATCCCTAAGTATCTCTATACTTTAACTTCTATGAGATCAAAGAGTTCCAAATATCAAATGCATAGAGGCTTAACATATGCTAGTTTTGTGCATTGTCAATACCCTTTTGACAATACAATGACTAAGAATGTTATTAGAAATATGGCTTTGATGTATAAGGATCTTATCATCATAACTCATTACTAACTTTGTAAGGCCATTGTGTTTCATAGGCTTCATCCAATTAGTGTTTGCATGATTGTCAATCATGCCACTAACATAAAGAAAAACCCTGAACCACTAACTTAAGTGATTGGTTTGCATTATTAACTATTATATGCCTCATCCAATCCAATTGGCTCTAGCATATATACATTTTAAACATGTTAGAAGGCATTCTTTGCATTTTTAGCCTTTTAAGGGTCTTAGTATAATTTTAGAAAATATAAGGATCTAATTGCAAAATTGAAAAAAATTTTCCAAGGCCAAAGATGTTTGGCTGAATAGTCTTAATGATCTTGGGTGAAATTTTCATGTATTTTGATGTATTTGTTATGGTGGTTTATGCATCCTAAATCATTTAGGGAAGAGTTTGCAAATATAGAAAATTTAAAGACCATTTGGCAAAGTCTTTCATTTTAGGTTTACTTAGGTCATTTCTCATACAAATTACCCACTTAGGGTATTTAGAATGCTTTAGGAATATTTCTAACATTTTAAGGTCAAAATGTAATTTTGATAACTGTTGGGGCCTATAGTAATTCTTATTATTTTGGTCACTTTTGTCTCATAAGTTACCCACTTAGGGTATGATTATCATTTCATGATATTTTTAGTCTTTTAGGGTTGTCGAGATACTTTCATGTCGAAAGTATACCTTAAGGGCATTTTTGTAATTTTATCTTAAAACTAAGTCCTTTAGGGTCACTAGAATACTTTCACATCAATGGTGTGCTTTAAGGATAGGTTAATTGTTTCATAATATTTTTCAGTCCTTTAAGATTATTGAGATACTTTCATATTAAAGGTATACTTTAAAGGCATTTTAGTAATTTTACCTTAGATTTGAGTCTTTTAGGGTTATTGGGATACTTTTATGTCGAAGGTGTGCTTTAGGGATAGATTCATCATTTCATGTCATCATCGAGTCTTTTAGAGTTATCGAGATTCTTTTATGTTAAAAGTATACTTTAAAAGGGATTTCCGTATTTTTGTCTTAGAGTAACGTCTATTAGACTTACTAAGATACATTTATGTCAAACGTATACATTAGGTGACATTTTGCTCTCCAAGTCCAAGTATTTTGAGTTTAGTTTTGTACTTTCCATTGAAATTAGGTTTTAGGGCTAATTTTGTTTTATTTTTAATTTTGATAAGACTAAAATTTTCAAAAAAAAATCAAGACGAAGTTCCAAGTTGAAGTAGTATGTGGAATGTCTCCTTGCTTATGGGAAAGGTTTCACAGATTATTTTAACAAAGAGATACCTTTCTTAAAATGAGTAAAAGGGATTTTTTAAATTTTATAAAACAAAACTTTGTTTTGCTTCGGCTTCATCTAGCGTGGTATGAATGACATTTTGATTTTAAAAGATATTAAAAATCATATTTTCTTAAAAGGAATAATAAATTTTGGTTTAGGATAATTTTAAAATATAGGAATTATAATTAAACATCCAATATCAAAATCAAATAAAGATCGAGATCTAAGTTAACGTATAATTAAGAGATACCAATTCTAAGGCATCTTGAGAGGGATCGATCCTCACTCATAATTGTAACCAACTCTGAACCTTTATGCCTGATCTCTGGTATTAACGTAGACCTTTGAGTTCATTTTTGAGGGTTACGTAACCCTTAAAATATGAACTTTGGTAGGTGACCACTCTCACCTAGCTAAAATAGGTTGGTGGTAACTCCGAAACAAATAATCATTTCGTAATGACTATTTAGGTTTAAGTCCAGTGTGCGATTGATCTCGATAACTCGATTCCCAAACACAAAAAAAGAATAAATATATAGAAATATGGGATTCAGCCATCTTTAAGTCTAGGAGGTCGGGATTCGTGTCCTGACCATGTTGCGACAATGTTTTGCATGCTTAATCTTCTATTATACTATGTTTTTCTCGAAAGTGTCCCAATTCCTATACTGTGCAGAGTTGAGCAGCTTCTATTCACTAAGATAAAGCTTCTTCTTAACAAAGGTCTTGTGTAGTACACCCTATGGGCGGTCGTCCATCTTACATGCAGAATTTTAAAAAAAGCATAGCAAATCATTATAATAATCATCATAAAAAGCATAAACATATATAAGATTAAAATAATAACAAATATAAATACTACCAAATTGAATCAAATTAAAACAAACGAATGAAGAAAATATAAAAATAATCAAATAGAATTATCGAAGAGCTAGCAAACTTTCAAAACCTAATACTCTAATGCATCAAAGTAAATTGAATTTAGGCCATTAAAATAGAAATTAAATTTAGAATTATTTAAGATAACTAAATTATAATTGATTATAGATAGCAAATGAATAAATTTAGAATTATAAATGAATATTCAAGATAATTAGATGTGTTCATAGGCTTGGCTAAGCCGTCGTCTGAAAATAAATTTAAATTCTGAGTCCAAGCTCAAATTTAGCTGCACCTAGCTTGCCCATTTAGGCTCGAATCATTATTCATCCAATTAAAAATTATTTTTATATTAATATTTATATATTTTATAATTAAATTTAAACAAAAATATATTATTTTAAATTAAATACTATTTTGAATTGAGTCAGCCCAAAACGATATGGCCCAATCGGCCTGTTGGGCCAAACGAGCTACCTAGCCCATAAACAGATTTAACTATAATATTCAGTTTTGACTTTATTTAATCAAAATAGAAAGAAATTAAGACCAAAAGTAATTAAAGATTACTAAAATAAAGTTTGCATATATAATTTTGAATTTAGTATAATTAAAAAAATAAATTCAAAGTAATATATATGGAATTTAGAGAATAATAGCAGCCCAAAATTAAGATTATCAATCAAAAGGTAATTAAGATGATGATTAATATTATTCTAATTAATCAATATAAAAAGAAACTAAGACCAAAAGTAATTAAAAATTACTAAAATAAAGATTACATATGTAGTTTTGAATTTAAAATAGCTTGAAAAAATAAATTCAAAATATATAGAATTCAAAAAATAATATTAGCCTAAAATTAGGATTACGAAAAAATAATTGAAGTGATAATTAATAATGGTTTAATTAAATGTGCTAAATAAAATTATTATGCATTAACATAGGTACACTGTCGAAAATATAAGATAATTTGTGCGTTAAAAACTTAAGCTATTCACGTATGACAATTACTTTTATTGCAAAAACTTTGACTTTTATGTATTTATATATAAAAGATGTACATGCTATTTACCTGCAATTTTTCAGCAATGTTTTTATGTTCAAGGCGGTCATATTATACAATATTTACCAAGTTTAGCGTCCATCTATATCCAGAATTAAAGGTTATAATTTTTGGCATCCATTTTCAAGAAATAAAAAACCGTAAAACTTGTGTGTTCCAAGTTTTAACACTGTTCAATTCCTAGCGTTGGATGCTTGAGATAAAACACGACAACATTTATGTTAACATCTAAGTGTTATACGAATATTCATTCAATTTAAATATGTATAATTTTTTAAAATTTTTTTATATATTTAGAATATATATGTCTAAAACTGTGTGGTTGCAAGCATAAATATTTTTGGAGAGATAAAAAAACTAAACAATATAGGCTACGTTTAGGGCATGGACTGGTCCCACGTAGAAAAAAGCACTATAGTAAACGATCAACAAGACTATTAACAGCCAAAATTGCCAAGATATTTCCATAGCTCCATATTTCTACAAAGACAAATGCTGTTAAAATACCTACTGCTAACGCTGCCACTCAATTGATGCAGTCACATAGTCAAGTTGCAAATTATTCTGGCAGCATTTTCAACATAAAAAATAAATAAATAAATAAATAAAAAGTTGCTTTCAACTTCTTTGCGCCCAACGTAATTAGCCCATGGATCTGTTGAAATTTGCTTCTAGCTTTTCTGCAACTCGATTCGCGGGTGTAAAATATTGACTTGGTTTTTTGAATTATCTACAGAAAAATACAGAGAGAACAGTCGAAAAACTCAAAGTTGGACGCTGGACTGGCTACCCTTTCTTTCCCCTTCGAGTTCAACCTCATTAACAGACGCTTTTGCAGACATGAGCGTCATGGGAATTTTCAACTGCATAATGTGGAAGTAATAAATATTAAATAGTGGATGTTCATTTTCTAAATGAGGGGTGCTGTCAAAGCAGTGTTCATTTTTTGGTTGGTGAATACGAAACTGTAATCAAATTATGCTAACAATATCAAATGAAATGAAATGGTCAACGGTCTTCGATGATACTGATATATAAATATACGTACGTAAATGTATATATGTGATGCCAATGGATGGCCAATGGTCTTTGATGATACTTTTATATATATGTATGTATGTATGCCACAGAGAGAAGAGTTTTTTAGTAATTCAGCAATTAATTTTAGTCCACTTCTTTGCCGGCAGCCAACATTGATATTTACCCAACAAAAATTGGCAATGCACGATTTTTTTTCTTTTACGAAGGAGGCTGCAGTTTTTATTAGGATAAAGGAAGATAGATGATATAACTCAGGATTTTAAATTTATTAGATATCATTTTTAAAATTAATTATATAAATTAATTAAATCAAATCATGAATCCATTGATTCATTTTTCCTCTCTCTTTCTTTCTTTATTTATATTTACTTTCTATGGCTGGCTCCATTATATTTTCTTCAATACCATTGTTTTCTGGCTTTCTACATGAAAAATTCAAGTCGGACTCCAAAACTGTCATTTCATCATAGTTTTGATACAATGCATTATTCTCCCTTTTTTTCTCTTTGCTTTTTCGCAATGACTGATCCGGATTTATATGAACTAGTCAAAGTACAAACATACTATTAGGTAACCATGACAAGAATTTAAAACGTTTTACACGTGAGATTACAAGTTTTGGTCAAAACTCAACAACTGAACATCTTCTTTGCTTTCTCTGAAGCTTTAGACCCATATATGGTACAAGAAATGATAGGACAATATCAACGGGACTGGAAAGTATGCTATCCAGACATATCTGTTAAAAAAATAATTATATTCCATATTTATATTTAATATATATTTAAATAAAAGCATAATAATATGAACGTTCAAATATTTGAAAAATTTTATTAACAATTGAATATATCCTAACTTATACTCAAATCTAAGTTTCACCCAAATCATCATGTGACCCAAATCTTTGTCTTTTAGTAAATTCAGATTCCACAAGCAGCGGTCCCCAAAATAAAAGTATAAATATGGAAGATCTCCACAGTCATTGCTGCCGCCCCTCCACGTTTCAACTTTCTAATTTTTATTCATAAACTAGCATAACTATTCTAGAGTGGTGCGGGTCGAACAATCCATAAGTAAATTTCCATGGACTGCTGGGGTAGGAGTTGGATCATTGTTTCCTTCTAACAAATAGCAGATGTAAGGATTGGATGAGTGGGCTAGGATTCAGACTTTGAGTCATTTTCTGATTAACGCAGTCTAAGATCATTGTAGGAATAATTTTTTGGGTCAAAAATTATTTTTTACTGTAAACATAATGTTAAATTATAATTTAAAACAAGTTTTTAGATGAAATAATTTTGTTATTATACCTCAAAACTTTTATTATTTTAAATATCTTTTTTATATATTTCAACTTTTCAAATCACTTCTTCACCCTAATGCTAAGCACATTCTTAAACCAATTTTTTCATCTCATTTTTTAAATACAATTTTTTCAATTAAAACTTTTTCTAACCCTAAATCACTTTCCATTTGACTGTTTGGGTTATCAAGTTAGGGTCATTGGTCCTAATTCTACTCCTTTATCTAGTCAATTTCTTTTTTTTTGGGAGGGGGGGGATTTGGTTATTTGTTTATTTGGCGCTTGAATGTTTTTTAAGTTGTTTTGAATTTTGCAATTTCATCATAAAGATTATTTGTTTTAATAAGTGATACAATTGATTTCGATAAAATAAAAAATTGACAAAAATAAAAATAATTATTATAATAGTGAGATAAGAATTAACGAGAAATGTGTTTAGATGCAAAAATAACTATAAAGATGAAGAACATTGTAAGAAAATAATTATTAAGGATATCATATTAAAATTTGAGATAATGAATTTTTTTAGATTATGACATTTATGAAATGAATAGTTAAATAAAACTTGTTAAAATGATAATTAAATATCTAGTAATATTATATTGAAACTTAACAAAGTAATACTTGTTCATTTCGTTATTAAGGATATGTATATTTTTTATATAACTAATTATTTACGTATCATTTATTTATCTAACTTCTTTTAATAAATGAAATTGATTATATTTTATTATTATTTATTAAATTTTTATGTCTTCATTTATACCATTATTTTGTATCAAAATAATACTTATATTTTAAAAAGATAATAATTTATTTACTCACATTGAAATAAAATTACCAATTTTTATTTACTTTATTATTTATATAGTTTTCTGAAGATGTATATTTTTTTTCGTTTACCAATAAATTAATTGATAATAGGATTATTTAACATATATTTATTCTTTGAAAATTTTTAATTACAAATTGAAAAAAAAAATTGAATGAACGAGAAATGGTGAAGAAAGTGATAAGTGGCATGAACATTTTTATTCTTGTATTCAACACTAGGAACTTTAACAATACAAATCATGAGAACACTTTAAATTCTAGCCTTTAGATTTGATAAAAACAATTATTACAATACATTTGTCTGACGCGTTCGCTAAGCATGCGACGTAATAAAATTAAAAGAAACCAAACCAATTTAGTAACTATTGATATTTTAAAAATAATTAAAATTATATTAAAATCAACTTAAAAAGTGCATCTATTATTAATAAGGAGGTTTAGTACTCGATATTGGTATAATATTACAATAAATAATATTAAAAAATAATAACAAAATATTAAAAAATGTGTATATTAATATTAAATGTTTATAAAATATTATTTAAAATATAAACTAGTCCAATATTAATATTTTAATATTTCTAAATATAATTTTCCAATAAAATTAATTAAAATAATTATTTATAAATATGATAATATATCAAGTTGAGTACAAACTTAAAACTCTTGCCCAAGACTTGTCTTGATGGTATAGTCTAATTTGGGAAAATTTTTATTTTGTGCTTGAATAAGTGTAGAAATTTCCTTTTCTTATCTGTAAAAAACAAAATTTCTAAGTTTTCAGTTTATAGACTTTAATGGAATGTTATTCCTATTTAATTTGTTTTGTCAGCCTGATGTAAAAATTGTAAAAGCTAATATTTATGAAAACAAAATTTAAAAGATAGTTTGAAAGAAAAAAAAAAAAAAAAAAAAAAAGCTTTAGATCCTATTAAAGTTTTAATAAGCTTTCGAGCATTACGAGAGAAAAATATTAACTAGTGTCACTGTCATGTGATACTCAATAACGTGATGTCTATAGTTAGAAAAAGTAGGTATTATTTTTTAAAAAAAATTAATAAAAGTAACGTTAAACATAAAACCAAAAAATTCTGAAAAATGTAATTAGATAGTACTTAATTAGTGTTTACAGGCATGTGTTAAAGGAACACAAAAACTATATATAGAATATCATATTTAAATATTAAAATGTGTTAAGTAATTTATATTTTAAAATTAAAAAAAAAAAGAAAAACAGAAAAAATATTAAAGAGTAAATAAAAATAAGATGTTTTTAGTATTTTTTTTTTAAAGCAAAGGTTATCTGAATAAATTGAGATTGTAATAGAAATATCTATGAGTTGGGTTAGATCGAGTTTGAGTTGGGTGTATCTATATATATTTGCCCAAGTCAAGTCTAACCTCAAAATGCTCAAAACATGTTATTTTTGTTTGATCTTTTTTGAGTTTCAAAATATGAATAACTTGACATTTTTTAAAATTTTTACACTAATATTATAAATACGTTTGTTCTTTATATGATATAAATTAAATAGTACATACATATTAAAGTAATAAATTTATATAATTAAAAAAATAAGTTTGGTCGGGCTAAACTTGAGTCTTGAATTTTGTAGTTAAAGCTCATCTTGTTTTTTAAATAGACTTTCTCAAAGCTTAATATTTTTATCTAAACTCACTCAAATATTGGATAAACTTTTGAGTTTGGTTGGATAATGCAACCTGTGAATAGGTTTAAATTGTAACATTTAATAGCATTTGATTTGTTTGAATAGAATTTTGAACTTGAATTTTAGGTTGGAATAAGCTTGAGCAAGCATATAAAGTTCTAATACCATGCTTAGATCGGATAAACTTCGCTTGATCTTACAGAGAAATATAATAACCATTTTGTAGTTTTACCAATAAAATAAAATAGGATAAAATCTTTTAGCCACTAAAATCAATATGTTGTTAATTTTAGACATGGCAAGAAAAAAATAGTTAAAATACGATACAAAGTATGACATGATAGGAAAATACAAGAGCATGATTTGAATATCATTACAAAAATTAGAAAAAATGAGAATAATTAATAATTATCTTTCAAAGATTAAAAAAAATCATTCCCAATATTGTTTAAAGCAAAAAAATTTGTCCTTAATAGTTATCTACTAATACTGCCTCGAAAGTTTCAAGGACAATAATATTGTTAAACTACGGATAACATTTATTCCTAATACTATTAAATTCAAAATAAAGAAAATGTTTTTCTTGATCGTACTCCTATTTTGTCCATAAAGATCTTTTATCTTGTAGTGTATACAAATGTGTAAAAATTTATATTTTACAAATTATTAATATAACAAAATCAGTATAAACATAATTATGATATGAAAATAACGCGAAAATAATTCAAATACATAGATTCTTAGTAGTTTATAATATTGACAGATAATCAATTATAATATTGACAAATAATCACTCTTATATTATCTAGAAAGATTAAGCCTATAGAATATATAATTGTTCATGATTAATTATGCTATAAAGATATAATTTTTATATTACAAAATTATCTTGTAAAGTCTTAATTTTCATATGGTTATTGTAAACCAATACAACTCTCACAAAAAAGTATCTCATTAAAAGATATATGTTTATTACTTATACCAAAAAAAATTATTTAATCATTTTCACTATTCTACTTAAAGATTAAATATTTTGTCCTATCTTCAACGCATATTAAAAGCCCCAAAAAAACGTGCTTTACAAACCTCTAAGTTATATTACTTTAATAATATTATTTTCTTTTCTTGTTTCCTTCTCTAACTTTTCTAGCATAGATTACTTGACTTAGATATGATAAGTTTATTAAGATAAGAAAAACTATTTTTAATAAAATAATATTACAAGTTGGGCAATAAATTTATTTCAAATTAGCTAAACTCCAAAGTTTACTAAATAATTTGATTCATAAATAAATTTAATAACATCTTATTTAATTAAATTTTAATATTTCATTTCATTTTAATAAAGTTTCTATTATGTTTGTAATAAATAATATTTTTCATTATTAGCGTTTTATAATTCTTTTAAAATGATAGTTTTAGCTCTCCAGTCCAAGAATTTCGCACGGTTCTGACTATAGAAGTTCTTAAGTAGTTGAATGCATTGTAACACTCGGGGCAAAAATTTTTTTTTTTTTTTTTTAAAAAAAGGCCGAAACGAGATATTTTGAGAAGGGAGACTGCCAGATGGAAAAATATTTTTGTTTCACCGGACAGACACCAAGAGTGAAGTGAAGATCGAAGGCTCCAGTACGGTGGCTAGTGGCTAGAGACAAAGGTCCAACTGCATCATCGCAACTTGCCACCTGTGCTGCTCCCATGTCCCGACCGTGTCGGACTAGAGCGTACTGGTGATCCAAAAGGATCCTAAATCACTTCAAATTTTAGGTTGCCGTGTAAATAAACAGAATTACCAGCTCCTGCCTGATCTTAAGTCCGAAGAAGATATGAAGCATGGTCAAACCCCGAATTTAGATTGTATTGGATTCATGAAAAAGGTATTTTAAGGTTCTTCTCCGTCTGTATACGAAATCACCGGCTCCAAAATCTATAACGGATATGCCATTTTCTTTTTCATATATATATATATATATATATTGGTGGTTAAGACTGTCAAGATTAAACCTTGATCGAAGAGAACGTACATACTACTTTCGAATCTCCAATTTGTTTGATGTTAAGTGACAGCATAAATCAATAAATCTCGGTTTAAAAAAAAATGCAATGTTCATATGAACAACAGAATATTCCTTTTATTATTATTTTTTTTTGGATAATCAAAAATCATACAATTTTTAATTAAATAACCCTAGAGTGCAAAATATGTTACTGTTGACTGAAAATATGGACAACAGACACTTTAATGGGAAGTCACATTGCAGGGACATGGTAAAGAAGAAGCGGTCCTAAAAGGATGAGATGCCGCAGCATTAGATCATTTGGAGGTCTCATTCTCATCCATCAGTAATAAAATTTATAGCATCCCTTGGAATCTATAAGAGAGGAGATAATAATACGTAGAATCTATGAAGAGGAAAAAAAATGTTAATTAGCAATTCTGTTATTTTACACGATTCTTGGATTACATGGCTTCGGTTTTTTTTTTTTTTTTTTCCCTTTTCTTAAATATAAAAAATAAATAAATAAGAAATAAATAAAGAAATTTCCTAAGAGATGATGTCTCCTTAGCTTTCATACGTTTATACTTTCTAGTTTTACCATGGGACTTGCAAATTTACACTAATTTCAGGCTTTGACAAAGCTTCAGAAATATCTCATTACGTGTTCTCTAGGAAGAAGCATTGGAAATATCCTTGCTGGACCTATTGTACTTCATATGGCTCTTAACTAATTGCCCAGCTGCAAGTGCGGACATGAGTGATAGCTCCCCAGCAAGGACAGCACCAGCTATAATGGTTGCAAGCATTCTGGAGTTAGCTCCGGGCGACTCTTTGCTAGCACCCTTAGCCCCAAGCAAGTTCAAACAGGCTGACTGAGATGCAAGCTGAGTTCCACCACCAACAGTTCCAACCTAAAAGATGATTCAGACAGCAACAGATATAATTAAGCACAGACATACACAATCAGATACTGTTTAACACAGTTTTAGGCCACCAGATAATGCTGACAGCGAAAACCCGTGTTCGATAATCAGACAGCAACACAATCAATTACCTCGATAGAAGGCATGGTGACAGAGATGTGAAGGTCCTTGCCATCATTAACAGCTTCCATGATTGTGATGCAATGAGAGCTCTCGACATTTTGAGCCGGATCTTGGCCAGTAGCTAGGTAGACTGCAGTCACAATGTTACTGGCATGAGCATTAAATCCACCCAGAGCTCCAGCCATAGCAGAACCAACAAGGTTCTTAAGCATGTTAAGCTCCACAAGCGATTCAACACTAGTCTTCAAGACGTTCCTCACCACCTCACCCTTAATGATGGCTTCGCAGACAACAGATTTGCCTCGTCCTTCAATCCAATTTACCGCAGCTGGCTTTTTGTCGGAACAGAAGTTTCCTATACCCATCATAAATCCATAAAATTTAGTGATCTAGCTTAAACAATGAAAAAGACGAATAACATAAGTCAACGCGAACGAAGCTCACCAGAGATGCCAATGACATCCATGTCAGGGAAATCAGTTTGAAGGAAATCCAAAACGTTTTGGACTCCCTTGGAAACCATGTTCATCCCCATAGCATCACCAGTACTGCAAGTGAATCTCAAATATAGATTCTTCCCAGCAATTGCACATTTGATACCTTGAAGCCTAGCAAATCTACTTGATCTGCAACCACCCAGAAAATCAAAACTATCAACAAACCAGTACAAATATTAGCTTGAATTTAGATCGGTCAATCTGGAATTCCACACCCCCCCCCCCAACAAAAAAAAAAAACCACTAAACAAACCTGTTAAAAACAACAGCCAAAGTCTCAAAATTGTCAGGATCCTCCAAATACAACTTCAGATCAGCTGCCCTTTTCGCGGTACAGAACCTTACAACAGGAGCTCTTGTCATCCCATCTCTCAATAGAACACTTGTAGCTCCACCTGACAAATGAATAGCCTTACAACCCCTATTAGTGCTAGCCACCAAGCAACCCTCCGTGGTTGCCATAGGAACCGAGCATTCTCTTCCATTTACCAACAAAGGCCCGGCAATTCCCACGGGAATCTGAACGTACCCAACCGGCATCTCACAACACTGCCCTAAAATAGACTCGTAATCAAATCCATCCAAAGGCAATCCTAATAATGACTTCCCCGTCAGTCTCTGTAACGCCTCACGCCTGATTGCAGCCGCTCTCTTGCAATCACCTAATTTCGATTCCAAAGAATACGAAGGGGTTGTTCCGGCCACAACGGATTTAATTATTTCTTCGTCTTCCTTGGTTGTAACCATCAAAGGCTTTTCATCGAACTCTTTCTGGACAGTTACAATCGGTGCTGGAGGAAGTGGCGGAGAAAGCGAGCAATGAACAGCTTGGCCGCGAGGGACTTTACGGGCATCTTCTTCACGAAGCAAAACTTCATTTTCCTCATCATCATCCTCGGAATTCCAAACGTCAGACGATGGTCGGAAAATTATAGAGTGAACAAAGTCAATCTCAAAGAATCCCAAAAGATAAATAAAGGAGGCGGCAAAAGCAAGAATCGCAACGATCTCAGAAAAGGTGACGACGTTGAGAGGCATGGAGGTTCGAATCTTCTCGCGCCAGCGGGAAAGAAGAAAATAAACAACAGAGAAGAAAAGCGTGAAGAACACCGCGTTTGTCAGATACAAAGGAAGCGGTAATGCGTCGGGGGCTTTGGTGGGATCTTCCTCTAATGAAATCGTTTTCTCTGGTTTCAGAGATTGAACGGGTTTAGTCGATGATCGCCTGCGGGCCTCCATTTTGGGTGTTCGTGGCGGGAAGAGGCGGAAGCCGGTGGCGAATATAAGAGAGAATAGCAGACGATTCCGCTTCTTATTGGAGACAACAACAGTTCTTTTTTTTGGAGGTGGGGGTTGAGTGGAGAAGCGAGACTGCGGGTGAAGAGTATTTATAAGGTTGTTGGGGAGAACACGTGTAGGACACTTCAGGCGAAGTTGAGTGAGTGAGAGCGCGTGAAGCAAAAGAGACGTGGGACATGGTACGAGAGGGAGAATAGACAGTGTTTGGCACACAGCTTTACAACACTTACTGACAAAAGACGAGTCATTTGACTAAAAAAGGATTAAAAAAAAAAAACATGAGACCAGTCAAAACAAAAGAATTCATGTTGTCGTTTTATTGGTTTCTAAAATAATAATAATTTATTACCAAATAACATTTAAAATATAATATAAAAATAAATTAAATATAATATTAATATAAAATATATTAAAATTTATATGAATCATTAATTCCTATTGTTAATATAAAAGGAATATCTAAATTAATATTAAAAATTAATTGAATATCAATTCATTTATTAAAATTATAATTTATCAAAATATTAAATAAAATTTATACTAATCAATATAAATGTAAGGTTTTTATTATCTTTTAATAGTTTTTTATACAATAATTCTAAATAATTAATAAAATATTTTAAAATATTTACTTTTTCACAAAAAAATTATTTAACTACTTATTTTTTCTTAAAAGCTATCCACACTATAAAAAATTATTTTCTTTTAATCACCCACTCTATAAGTAAACTAAATTTTAATATATATAAATTATTAAATTCGATTACTTTACAAAATGATTATAATAATTAAAAGATAAACATAAAGAGAATAGTGAAATCCAATTGTTTTAACAAAGTGGATGATTGCACGTTCAAACGCTGTCAGTTTCCTGGGTGTTTAATTTTTTGATTTCATCTTTACCAATCCCATATGCTCGCTGTTTTTCTTTTATTATTATTATTTTTCTTAACTTCCATGTTCGACCCGTTATTTCGATATTTTTCTTTATCAAATTAAAACTATTATTTTTTTATAATTATCCTTTAGTTTTATTCATTCTTAGTGATTAAAAAATTAGGCTTGAACATGTTATAACCTCTTTGAATTTGAACTTTTTAATCGCCAAAAGTTTTAAGTAACCAAATTGAAGTTTGGGAGCAATACTTAAGCAGCCGTTTGATTCGAGTTTTGAAAAAAACACTATTTATTGCTAGTCCACAAAATAAATAAAAATATTTATTGAGTTAAAAATTGTACGAGAATTTGGCACAATCAATTATGTGGGTAAAAAAGTATTTATTTTAAATTAATAGATAAATACGTAAAAAAATATTGGCAAGTTTTTAAAGTAGATAGTTATTTTAAAATTAAAATGATTCGGTAATTTTTTAAATTGGGGTAATTGTTAAGAGAAGGAGTTTTTAAGAAGAGGTAAATGGTTAAGAAAAACATAAGCAAAAAAAAAAATTATGCTTTATAAGAAAACAATAAGTGATTAATTTTTTAAATTAGAAAAAAGATATACTAATCCTCGAGCTTATATTATTGTTAATATTTTTTAAATGTTTTTAAGTAATTTTAATGAGTGAGCTGGTATCTCGTTAACTTGTGATACCAGCTTAGCCACTCTTTTTATCTCTGCTTGTTACACTCCTATACGTGGCAGCTCACACTTATGGGCCCAAATCATCTATTCATTTACAAGCCCACCTAAAAGATAAGTCAATCTTAGAGCATGCAACATTAGGTCACATAGGTAAGCTATATAAGGTGATGAATCCTTTTTTAACCTAACCTAAATTCTATAGCATACTCAGTTGCTTGTTTGCCTTGCTCCTTTCCCTTGCTAACTTAAGCATCAGAATGTGTCATGGAGTATCAAATTTAGCATTCAACCCTTTTTGTCTTACAAGTATGATGCGATAAAGTTAGTTCATCTTCCTTGATCCATCAACCTCTATTGTTGCGTCAACAATTGATGTCGTTTGAGGTAAGCAAATCTAAAAAGCCAATGTCCCACAACCTATTATTTTACTGAACCAACTCATCATTATGGCCTCTCAGTCAAGTGACTCTACTGCTGCTATCCCAACCACGTTTGGGACAAATATATCACCTGTTAGAACACCACCAAGTGTCATGACGCCCAATTTTACGATGATGTTGGGATTAACATCATCAACCATGACAACACTTCCCTTACGTACCCCTACGCACCCTTACTTGTAGCCCCAAACAGCACTAACTATAAGCAGATGTGTGCAACCACAAAACTTTTACCAAAACTTGCCTACCTTGATCTCGCCCTCTCTCTACTAGAAAACCAAACCTAAATGCTACAACCAATGTTATTCTAAGAAGTCCATCAATTCTTGTCAATGCTGCCCAAACTATTACTACCGCCTATATGCAACCACCAACCATCAAAAACACAAACCTTCCAGTAACCACACCGATAGATTTATTTCGCCAAATGAGCATAAGATTTATTTAGCCAAATGAGCATGACCCTTTTGATACCTATGCTATCATAAGCCTATCTATCACCCATACCATAACCTGACTACCACGGACATTATATTGCATAATTCAAGACCAACCATATGGCTACACAATAGACCATTATACAACAGTTGCTTCAAATGCAAACCAATCGACAAAACCTTCAGGTGCAAGGTGATAAAAAAAACCCCTAGATTTAGGCTGATGGCCAAAATTAGGCACCTGTATGCCAAAATAAAAAGAACTAAAGCCAACCTAACCAATTGACAAACTAGGAAGCTAGCAAGATCAGAAAAGTTCCTTGTTGACTCCCAGTGGAAACTAATCTTAGGAACAAGAGGAAACTAATAAACATACATACCCAACACAAGATGCAATCCTAGCTAACAAGTGGCAGCCTTCATGCAAGAAATCATAAGTTTGAAAGAACCCTAAAAGGATGACTGGGACTAGCTCGATATTGAATACAACCCATTATCCTTAGTTATTTGCAAAGTACCCATCCTGAAGAAAATTGAGCTTTTAACAGATACTTATGAAGAGACAATCGATCCTGCTAATCTCTTGAACTATTTTAGAGCATTCCTTAACCTATGATATGTCCCAGATATGGCTCAATGTCGAGTGTTCCTTACCACCCTTTGAGGGCCAAGGCTAATATGGTATTATTTTTTGAAACCTGGTTCCATTCTAAACTTTGATCAAATAGGCAAATAATTCCTAGCCAGTTTGGGAGTTATTGCATGTGACTAGAACTGTAGCCAGGTTGTTGGCTGTAAAACAAACTCTTGAAGGAATCTTTAAAGAATATGTAAAATGCTTTAATGCAATTACATTGGAAGTCTGAAAGTTGATTGATGAATGAGCTATCCAACCGTTTACCTTGAGAGTACAGCATAAGCATTTGAAGTATGCTCTTATTAATGCCTAGCCAACAAAGCTTTACTAGTTTTGTGAAAAGGCTTTGAAATATGCAGATGCTGAGGATATGGAGATCGCCAATTGAAAAATCACGTGACTAGAATGATATGGTAAAGGAGATCATTTTAAGCGATCAGGAAAAAATTATATCACTTTATCCAGAAAAGTAGACTTAACGACCGCCTAGACACCAAGTTAAACTAAACTGGCAGCGTAAACAACTCTAATAAAAAGAGAGACTGGCCACCCATTTACAATAAATATGATACTTACACCCTTTTTAATGCTATCCGCATGCAAATCTTGCATTCCATCATGAAAGAGGGCCTAGCTGAAAGACCACCCCTATTGAAAGGTGAAAAGAACCATAAGATTCCAAGGAAGCACTGTGAATTTCATAATAATATTTTTCATTTAATAGAGCAATGCATAAGCCTACAAAATGCCATTGAAACCCTGATACAAAAAAGAGATATCAAGCAGTTTGTCAAGAAAGACAACGCTAAATAAGACACGCTGTACTCATCTAAAAAGAACTATAATAAAACCATAGGAAGTGCCTAGTAATAGCTTAATTAATGTTATTATGGGATGCAATAAAGAAAAGAGGAAATCTTACCTCAGATTCATAATGGTGGTCGACAAATATCCCAAAAGGTTCAGACAGGATAGTTAAACTATTACTTTCAATAAGGCTAACAATGATTTACTCGTAGAATATAGTAATGATCTAATATTATTTTATCTAGCATAGGAAATTGTAATGTTAATAGAATTCTAATCGATGATGGTATTGCTATTAATATTTTATAGTGGGATGCCTTCCAAAAAATGAGATACCGGATTGACGATTTGAATCCATCATTGCCTATATATGGTTTTGCTACTTAACTAATACCAATCAAATGGACTATAACGTTGCCTGTAACCCTATACCAGGCACGAGATAGATCTTCCAAAGAATAAGGCTCTTTTCGAATAAGCTAATTCATTTAGGACCTTACGGATCCATTCTTTTTCCTATGGCAATGGAGAACATGTAGTCATTATAAAGGTAGACTTCTTGGTGGTCAATTAACCGTCTACATATAATCTTATACTAAGGCAACCATCAATGAAAAAAGCAAAATTGATCACAGCGGTTTACAGTTTGATAGTAAAATTTCCAACACCAATTGGAGTGGGATACCTAAAAGCCAATCAAGAGCCAATCAAGCAAATACCTGACAATGTCACCTTATGTCCATAAAGTTAACAAAGAAAGTATAATGAAACCTAGATTATGAGCAATACATGTTGTCTGGAAGTATTATGGCCGTAAACATGATAACTTCGGTAGATGCAGAAAATTTAACACTTGAAAGTTTAGACGTGGGAAATGATCTATATCATCCAAACCTCAACTAGATGAAGAGATGACAAAGATAATCATCCATTCCCTAATCTAGATTTCTTCGCTATGATTGGAGCTTTACTTGACCAAAAGGTTAAGAATGATCTGTGTAACCTTTTAGGGTGGAACGCTAATGGTTTTGCCTAGTTAGTAGTTGACATGCCAAGTATGAACACAAGTGTTATCATGAACTCACTGATTGTAGACCCACATAATAAACTAGTCTGACAAAAGAAGCATAAATTTACACTAAAAAAAGTTTTGGTAATCAAGGAATAAATAGATAAATTGCTATTTATTGGATTTATTAGGGAAGTGTCATATCCCAAATGGCTAGCAAATATGGTGGTAGTCAAAAAAGCAAATGGTAAATAGAGGATATGTATAGACTTTATAGATTTAAACAAACATGCCCAAAAAATAGTTATCCATTCCTTGCCATCGATCAACTGGTTGACGCTTTTGCATGCATAAATTTTTAATTTCATGGATGCTTTTTCAGGGAACAACCAGATAAAAATAAACCAAGATGACCAAGAAAAATGGCCTTTACCATAGAAGATGGAACGTTTCATTACCAGGTAATGCCTTTAAGGGTAAAAAATGCAAGAACAACTTATCAATGCTTTGTAAACAAGATTTTCAAGGACCAAATTAAGCAGTCCATGGAAGGATACGTGGATGACATGTAGGTCAAAAGCACTTCCATTGAATAGCATATCAACGATCTAACAGAGACTTTCCACTTATTGTGATGGTATAACATGAAACTTAATACATTAAAGTGTGTTTTTGAGGTGGCCACAAGTAAATTCTTGGGGTTTAAGGTATCTTCTTGAGGAATAGAAGTAAACCTATAAAAAATTCAGCAATACTAGAAAAAAGCCTGGCAAAGTCAATTAAGAAAGTGCAATAACTAATAGGTAGAGTAGTAGCACTTATTCGTTTTATTTCAAAGCATGCTGATAAATGCTTGCTTTTCTTCAAGCTACTCAGAGGAGCCACTAGATACAAATGGATAGATGAATGCCAAAAATCATTTAAGAATTTAAAGGAATATCTCTATTCTCCACCATTACTTTCAAGCCTAAACCATAAATAACAGCTATTTCTATACCTCATCACATTCGATGAGATGATTGCTACAATTTTGATTAAGAAAAAAAAGATAAGATGTAGTTCTCGGTGTATTATGTCAGTAAGGTGTTCCAGGTAGGTGAGTTCAACTACACTAAGATTGAAAAGCTAGTATATACTCTTGTCACGGTCACAAGAAAGTTGAGGCAACATTTTTACGCAGATCTGATAACGGTTCTAATTAACCAACCTTTGAAAAAAGTACTTTTAAAAGTAGACTTAGCAGGAGAAATGATCAGATAGAGTGTAGGCCTCAATCAGTTTGGTCTTAATTACAGCCTTAAGAGGGAGATTAAAGCATAAGTCCTAGTCGATTTTATTGTTGAGTGCTTATTTATACCTTTTAAAGATGTTATCCAATCGCCAAAAATGGATAATGATAGCACCACCACCCTAACTAAACCTGACCCCAAACAAAAAAGCCTAGGTAAAAAATTATCATCGAAAATAGAGCTAACTATTGGACATTTTACATTGATGGATCATCCTTAAAGGATAGGATAGGAGTAAGAGTCCTTTTAATAGATCTTAAAGGCCAAGAGTGGCAATATGGTCTATCTTTCAAGTTCATCACCTTAAATAAGATGACAAAGTGTGAAGCTCTAATAGTAGGGCTAGAGTTGGCAGAAACACTAGAGCTAGCTATTTAATAGCCTATATGGATTATAACTGGTGGTAAATCAAGTCAATGGATTATACCAAGTTAAAAACCAATTGTAAGCCAAATACCATGACATAATCTCTAAGTTGTGTAAATTTTTAATTATGTGGCCATTGAGCAAATACCATGCAAAAAAATGGTCAAGCTGATTCACTATCTAGAATGGCAAGCAATTTTGGAAATTACAAGTCGAGGAAAAATCTTGCTTGAATGCTCTAAAACTCCTAGTTATCATAGACATGTTCATGAAATAATTGTCAGCAGTGGTGATAACTGGATGACCCCTATTGTGTCCTTTTTCTATAACAATGTTGCACCCACCGATATAGTACTATGCAAGCGACTAGAAATGAGGGCCACCACATATACAATTATTAATGATGTCTTGTACAAAAAGTCTTTCATTTTCTCTCATCTTAGATGCTTAGATCTAGATGAAGCAAACTATGTCTTAAGAGAAATCCTTGAAGGAGTATGTGGTAATCACTTGAGGGGTAGAATCTTAGCACAAAAAGCCTTGAGACAAGGTTTCTTTTGGCTAATAATGATGAAAGATGCCACAAAATTGGTCAAAAGATGTGACAAATGCCAGTAATTTGCTAAGACACGAAAACAGTCGACAAAAATGCTAAAGCAAGTCTATAGCCCATGGCTTTTCTATGTTTGGGGAAACAACATATTGGATCTATTCCCATGGCAATGCTACAACAAAAATTTTTTATCATGGCATATAATTACCAAGTGGGCAGAAATGAAACCTATAGTAACTATTATAGCCAAATTCATAGAAAGCTTCATTTAGAGGTTCATCCTCTGTGGATTTGGGATACCTAATGTCCTCATAACCGACAATAGGAAACAACTACAAGTGAACAAATTGAAAAGCTTTTGTGAAAAATTTCACATCAACCTAGTGCACAGCTCAGTCGCTCATCCCCAATCTAATGGTCAAGTTAAATCTATGAATAAAAACATACTTCAACCATTGCAAAAGAAGTTAGACGATGCTAAAGGGTCATAGGCAAAAGAAACACCAAGAATACTTTAGGTGATTAGAACAACTGAGAGTCAAGTTATAGGAGAGGCACCTTTTAGCCTCATTTATAGCATGAAAGTAGTTATCTTGCAAAAATTGAAATCCATAGCATTCACATGTTTATTATTGACTAGAGGTGACAATTAGGTGGGTTTGAGTCGACTTATTTCAATTTGAGGTTTTTTTAGGTTCGAGTTCTTTCAAGTTTGGGCCAATTTGGGTTCGGGTTTATTCGGGTTTGGGTTTATTCTGGTTCGAGCCTATTCGAGTTCGGGTTCAGGTTCAAGCATATTTTAAATCATTTTTTATTTTATGTTATATGTAATCATTTTTACGTAATTTTAAATTCTTAGCCTAGGCCTGAATTTAGCCCAGTCTAGCCTGAAAAAATCTTAGTTCGTTCTATGAGCCTAGCCTCAGCCCGAAAAAATTTTGAACTCTAAGCTCAGGGTCGAATTTGGCCTGACCAACTTATTTAAGTACAAATCATTGTTCATAATATTAAAAAGTTCTTTTTATATTAATATTTACATATTTTATAATTAAATTTAAATAAAAAAATATTATTTTATTTTAAAAAACAAAGTTTCAGGTCGAGTGTGCTTGAAACTTAAACTCCAAGACCTGGGTTTAATCGTGCTAAGCCTATTGTGTTGGGCAGGCTGTTTGGCCCATGGGCAGGTCTAGTTGTTAGTCTAGCATGTGATATTTTTTATTTTTGATATGGCATTATCTGTTATCGCTTTCATATTTTTTAATTTATCTTATTATTTTATTATATTATTATCAAACTCTAATTATCATTACTTGAAATAATAATAATAAATAATAATAATAATAATATTCAAAGAAGTCTTTAAAATTTTACTACTAACATGCATATACTCTCAATATTTAATGAGTTTAACTAATTAAATTAAAAAAATGATAAATGGATTATATACTTTATTGACAATGCTTTCAAAGCTCATGATATGATTTACTTTTCGATAAATTATTGTTTTATGATATATAGACCTGCTAAAGGATTAGGCTACCCACTAGGTCCATTGGGCTTGAGCCTGGGTTCTCATATTTTTATTTCAGACTAGCCCAACCCGACTCAGAACAACGATTTTAAATTAAAATAATATATATTTTATTTGAATTTAATTATAAAATATATAAATATTAATAAAAAATATTCTTTAGTGTGGTAAACAGTAATTCTAGCTTGAATAGGAGGGCTTAGGCATATTAAATAAGGGCCTAGGCTTGAGATTTTAAAAAATTTGGGCTGCAGTCCAGCCCAACCCATGAACAAGTTTAATCACGTATCAAATATAAATTAAGTTTTTAATATTTAATTAAATTATATATAGTATTAATATCTAATGTTTAATATTTAATAATTGATTTATTTTTTATATGGTACTATCTATTATGGCTTCCATAATTTTTAATTTGTCTTATTATTTTGTTATACTATTATCATATTCTAATTATCATTACTTGAAATGATAATAATAATAATAATAATAAAATGAGAAAAATGTTAAAAGAAGTATTCAAAATTTTACTACTAACATACATAAACTCTCAATAGTTAATAAGTTTAACTAATTAAATAAAAAAATTATAAATCAATAGTATAATTTATCAACAATGTTTTCAAAGCTTATGATATGATTTACTTTTTGATAGATTATTATTTTGTAATATACAGACGTACTCAAGGATAGGGCTACCCACTTAACCTAATTGGGCTTGGGCTCGGGTTCTCATGTTTTTGTTTTAGACTAGTTGACCCTGTCGAAATAGTGATTTTAAATTAAAATAATATATTTTATTTAAATTTAATTATAAAATATATAAATATTAATATAAAAATATTTTTTAATATTATAAATAGTATTTTTGGCTTAAATAGGAGGGTTTGGGCATGTTAAATAATAGCTTAGGCTTGGGATTTTAAAAAAATTCAAGCTGCAACTCGGCCTGACCCATGAGTAAGTTTAATCATATATAAAATATAAATTAAATTTTTGGTATTTAATTAAATTATATATGGTATTAATATTTAATATTTAATATTTAATATTTAATTCATTTTTGATGTAGTACTATCTGTTATAGCTTTCATATTTTTTTAATTTATCTTATTACTTTGTTATACTATTATCAGATTCTAATTACCATTACCTGAAATAATAATAATAATAATAATAATAATAATAATAATAATAATAAATATTTATATTATTATTATTATTATTTAAAAAACTATTTAAAATTTTACTACTAACATATATAAACTCTCAATATTTAATGAGTTTAACCAATAAAATTAGAAAATGTGATAAATGGATAATATACTTTATTGATAATATTTTCAAAGCTAATGATATGATTTACATTTTGATAAATTATTATTTTATCATTTATAGACCAGTTCAAGGGTCGGGCTACCTATTTGGCCCAATTAAGCCTGGGCCTGGGTTCTCATATTTTTGTATTAGACTAGCTCAATCCTACTCAGAACAATGATTTTAAATTAATATATTTTTTTAAATTTAATTATAAAATATGTAATACTAATAAAAAAGTTTTTTAATGTGATGAAAAGTAATTCTAGCTTAAATACATAGGTCTACACATGTTAAATAAGGGCTAGAGATCAGGATTTTAAAAAAATTTAGGTAGCGGCTCGACCCAACCCAGGAGCAAGTTTAATCATATTTAAAATATAAATTAAATTTTTTATATTTAATTAAATTATTAAAAGAATATTAAAATAAAATTCATAATTAAAGTTTTTGATTTATAAAAAATTATTTAATTATAATTTTTTCATATTTATTTTTAGTATTAAATTTAGGTTCGAGTTCGGGTCGAGCTTGGGTTCAGGTTCTTTCGGGTTGGGGTCAATTCGGCTTTGGGCCATTTCGGGTTGGGGCCATTGACATTTTTGTCAAATCAAGTTTGGTTTGGGTTTGGGCTTGGGTTTTTTTAGGCGAGTTTTTGGGTTTAGGTTCATTTTGCCACCTCCATGTTGACCACCAATTGAATGACTTATACTTAAGCGCAAACCTAAATTTGCTTATAAAAAGCAAAAATGCCAATGCAACAATGATAGCAGCTTGAGCACAACAAGTATCAAATGCTACAGTAGGGAAGTCCACAATAGTTAACTTGAAGTACGTGACCTAAGGTTGCGATGTTGTGAAACCAGTTGACCAGTTGGTGAAAGAAGAAAATTTTCCCTGAATTAGGAAGGACCATATCAAGTATCTAAAGTTGTTGGGTTTGGGGCATACAAATTGGTAGACATGACCAGTAAGACAATTCCAAAGACTTGGAATGCTGTTCACCTGAAAAATACTATTTGTAAGGCCTATGTAATGGCACTAAATGTTCTCTTTTATTATAAATGTCTAAAGTCAAAAAGACTATTTCATTATATAAATTCAATGAGCCTTGAATAATATTATGATGATCCAACTTGATTACAACCAATAATAATATACTTAACAAATTAAGCATAAAACAAGTGACAATATGTTATAGCACACATGCTAAGAATGACCTCAAAGTCTGATCGACATTTCAGCATACAAGCGAATGACTGTATGTCACCATGCACACATGCTAAGAATGACCTCAAAGCTTTGATCGACATTTCTATATATAAGTAAGTGAAAATACATGACCAGGCATAAATGTTAGGAATGACCTCAAAGGTCTAATTAAAATTTCAACATATAAGCAAGTGACACCAAGTCATCACGCAAACAAGCCTAAGGTGACCTAAAAAGTCAACATGCTATTTACGTAAAGTGTATATTTAGGTGCTACGTTAATTCTTGTATATGAATAACTAGTTCTAAGTTCAAAATGTTTATACACCACATACATTCTAGACGTATTCAAACACCTTGAAAAGGCTAATGTTTATTGAATTTAGTAGTAAGACACTATGAGTTGTTAAAGAAAAGGGCACAAAATTATGCTAAGTAAAAAAATAAGTCTATGAGATTCATAACACATAAATAGTTACCTGATAGTTCACTAAATTTGAAGATAAATACAAATAAAAATTTTAATATTAGCTATACAAAATCAAAAGTTTATTCAACATAGGATGTACTAACACCAGAGAGTGAACCTGCTTGCTTTCGTCTTTGTCAGAACCCTCATCAGGCTTGGTCACCTCTAGTGTAGGAGTAATGAAAGCTATATCCCTTACTTAACCCACTTTAACTTGTTTCTGTTCAGGCATAAGTACATTGAAGCCTTTAGAAAATGGTTAGAGAGTGCCTAATTGCAAATTTTCATATCCAAGGGACATAGAGCAATTGCACTCCATAGAAAGCACTCTCCCTATATTTTTAACTAAAAAACATTTGGTTAAGCAAAGATTTTTTTGAGATTTTAACTTTTTCTATAGACGAGCCTCGACGTCCCTATGCTAAATCTTTTTCTTAGAGATTTTAATGGTAGCCATAATTAATTTTGCATTATGAGCTTCAAATGCTTTCTTTGTTTCTTCAACTTCCTGGCAAACTCAGTAGCTTTCACAGCCTATTTGTCTTCTATAGCTTTCAAGGTAGCTTCAATCTGTGATTGGTCTCTATATCATCAGAAGGTTTTTTTTCAGCCAACATGTTGTCCAGTTGGGCTTGCATCTATTTCACGAGGGTAGTGTTTTGAGTAGCCTCTTCCTTTATCAGATCAACCTTAAACTGCTATCCGAACATTTTATGTGTATAGGTCATCTGGCAAAACAAAGCCTGCAAACATAAAAAAAAAACATTATAAATGTCTTAAGGATAATAATATACAAAAGTTTTATGAATAAAATACCAGGATCTCACCTTCACTACATAAGCAAAGCTGGATTGTAAGTTATGAATAGGATTTCTCATTTGTGGGGCATACATCAATTAAGGATACTTACTTATGCACCGATTTACAAGCCTTGTCCCTATTGGCCAATATACCCTCCTTAAGCTGCTTTAGGTTCTTCCAGGGATAAATTGAAGAACTGCCATCTAGACTCTTAGCATTGTTGTTTCCTTGTGAATCTAAACTTTATTGAACAAATGAACTACTTGAGGTAACAAGAGCTATCAAAGTGGTGATAGTACTAAAAGGACTTATGCTCATAGTACCAAAAGGACTTATGCTCACCTTATTAACACCACTATGGAATCATCAACACTTCCCCAATAATGCAGACAGAGGCATAAAAGGAAGTGATGACAATGGTAGCCTTTATAGCTACATCCTTTTCAAACATTACCATTTTCGTTAGAGGCAAAAGGCTTGAATCCTCTTTCTTATTACATAATGCTTTATCTTAGCAAGTAATAGCCCTCTACATGGCATTTTTTTAGCTATATGTTAGGTGAGCCCGCCCTAATGGATTGATCCATACCCGCAAAAGAAAAACACAACAAGCATAAAATCAAAGCAGATCAGTTTGATGAAAAATTACAAACCTGTACCCTTTTTTTTTCTAAATGAGTGGAAGGTCAATCGAACACATTTTTCTCAATCGATCGCTTAGAAACCACTTGACCTTCAATTGATAGGTCTCTTGATATGTTGACTTATTGAATATTGGAAGACCTTGGAGGGCTAGAAAGCATGTCAGGTTAACCCTCTAAGTCTGTCATATTAATTCATGTTAACCAAAGACCAAGCCACGAAACTAAACTCCTTTGGCACATCATCTGCAAGTAATTATTATTAGAAAAATTATATGGTCATACAAAACTATGAGAATATAATGAATGATTTTCTACCATATGAGTAAACTTTCTCTGGGCCCTCGTAAGATGCCCTTTTTTTTCTAAGAAGATGCATCATATTTTTTTGGGACATAGGCTACTTCTAAGCATAGACAGTGCTTTTAAACTTTTTACAGAGTTAGATACATTTTGTACTTCAACTAGCTACTAGATAAGTAATCTACTTGCCTATACTTGGAGCTATTACAAAAGAATCTTTGAGCTGTTCATAGGAAAGCAAAATTCCATTTAATAGGAAAACCCCACTCTATGCTTAACCTTTTTTGAATAATGAAGTATTGATTTTTAGCAATATGGGCATTTGATGAAATGTTTGTTACCATTTTCATTTTGAAAACTATAGACAATACGAACTCTCATCACTGTCCTTCAAGGAAAACAATTGCCTTACCACCTTAATAGAAGGTAATAAGTTATCCTTCTTATAGATAATGAAGTATAACTAAGATCGGCCATGCATTTGGTTTCAACTAATTTGGCAATATGAGATAACCATTCAACATGACATAGAAAAAGGGCTCTATGGGAGATAAAATCCCCATTAGAAAACATAGAGATAGAATGTTGCACTATCCATACAATTATGGCCATCTGTCTAACAAGAGGCTTAGTTACTTTATACTGGCTAAAGTTGAAACCTTCAATCAGTCAGCCACTTTGTTACAGCAACCATATTGATATTATAAGGATGATGAGTTACTGGACCAAGATCCATGCCTTTAACCTTACCAAGCTTATCAGAACTGCTTCCCTCATCGCTAAACTATTGCTCAACATTTGGGACCTTTGGAATCTAATTAACATTTTGATCGTGATCTTCTCCCATCCTTATTTCTTCACCTATAAAAGCTATAGGGCAACCAAGAGTGGACTGACCCTAAATACTAACTTCCCTATGCTGATGATTTAACCTTTCAACACTATCTTCTAATCTACCCCTTTTAGCGATCAATTTAAGAAGCATACAATGGTATTTCTAATTATCGAACCCAAAATAAGGGGATAATATGAAAACAAACTAAAAATGGATCAAAATAAGGGAAAGACTAAACTTTTACACAAATACTAGCAAACGAGTATGAATATGATGAACAAAGCTAGGAATTTCCCTTCAATTAAAATGTAGCAAATAAAGTATAAACTTTTGTTGCAAAGAAGAACAGTAAAGGTTAAGACAAAAATGGGTAAAAGAAATATCATTCTATAAAAAAATTTATAGTTCGAGAAAGGTAAAGATGAAAGATGAAGGAAAAATTATAAAGTATCTTGGCTTTGTGAAAAATATGAATGGTTATAAAAACTTCTCAAGGAAGACAATCGCTGATATAAATACCCATCAATGCTAGACCTCAAAATACGTACCAAAAAACATGTGTCCAATAGCAATTAATATCTCAATTGATCCACATGTACAAATATTGTGACTGCATGCAACTCACTTGTGACAACAAGCAAGTATAATCTTTGAAAATTCAAAATTTAAAAATCATAGTGTGGCCAAACTATAAATCACTAAAGTGCGTTCCTGATCACCAAATAAAAAGGTAGTAATGTCCATCACTCCTATATGCCATTTTAATCGACAAAAGATTATCAAATTATACATAGGCTGACTTTGGTCACTTTGTAACCATCTTCAGCCTTGGGGGCAATTATTGGTAGCTTAAACTTGTGGGCTGAAATAATTTATTCACCTAAAAGTCCATCTAAAAATAAGTCAACCTTAGGGCATGCAACCCTAGGTCATAGAGGTAAGCTATATAAGGTGATGCATTTTCTTTTAACCCTAAGCTAAATTCCATAGCATACTTAATTAATTGTTTGCTTTGCTCCATCCCCTTGCTAACTTTAGCATTAAAGTATGCCCTAGAGTATCAACTCTAGTGCCTTTTAACATTTCTTGTCTTGTAGGTATGACGTGATAAAGAGAGTCTATCTTTCTTGATCCTTTAACCTCCATTGTTGCATCAACACTACCAACATAAAACTCTTGACTGAGTTTGGTATCAAGAGTTAACTGACAACAATTCAATAAATGATAATTTTTCTAATGAAGTCAAGATAGTGAAAGGGAATCCCAGGCTCTTACATATTGACATAAGCATAAGAATTTAATTAAAATTAAACATACGCAGTGAAATTAAATAAAGAAACATTTAAATTTCTTAAAATCTTAGAAAGAGATGTACATATGATCGGGTAGTGATTTAAAACATAAAATTGATAAAAATCATAACTACTTAAAGAACCATAGCTCTAGGTGCACCGATCCTTACACGAATGCACCATAGGTTGATTACTATAATCGTTTCTTGAGGCCAAAAGCAATCCAAGTGTTTTGCCTCTAACAGTGATCCAAATAGATGCATATTGAAGCCTTCATGAGGTCTAATGGTTCTTGAGTGCTAGCTAGAAGGCTTCTCAAACCTCAACCAAAAGCATTTTATCAATAGTTATCGATCCGACGTGATCCAATAATGATTTTCTTACCTATTAAAGAGAAATAGCTCTATAGAAAAGTCAATGTTTTTTGCAGATGCCAATAAATGGATCCAAATATCACAATTTTTTAGTTTGGCTCATTCCACTAGGATAGAAAATTGATTTTCTACCTTTCTTATGATAAAAAACACTTTAAGATCGTTTAAAATACCAATTGACATAAAGTAGGCTTAGGGAAGTAAGGATTTCAAAATTTGGCCAATTTTGTAATTACCGTAAAAAATTAATTTTCCAATATTAGAAAACGATTTTTCTATCTTCGTTATGTCAAGAATGTTTAAGAACATTTAGAAAAACCATGGTTGCACAAAGAGAGCTTAGAGAAGGAAAAGGTTACATCAAGCCACTTTAGGAAAGTTTAAGAATTAGCATTTAAGGTTTTTCTTAAACTTCTTATCAACTAAAAAGCCTTAATAATGTATTTAAATACATCCTGGGCTAGGTTAAGCTTGACTAATGGGCCAGTGTCACCCATCATCAAGGTTGGCACCACTTAGTGGTCTCTAGAAGCCCAATTAAAACTATTTCAAGTAAGTTGTCCATGATTAGACCTTAGTATTAACTAATTAATATTTTAGCGCAATAGCACACCAAAGATACCTATTCCATATGCCTAGCACATTAGCAAACCCAGCTTGAAGTAGTTCATAACTAAATTCTCTTGACTTGATAATTAAGGCTTTTAGCCTAACCTCTTTAATTTACATGTTAGATAATTTCATAATTAAATTTTCTAACCTAAGAAACAATTTTACTTCTTGTAAATAATATTAAATAATTATTTAATTTTTCAAATACAATTATTTGGCTTTACTTAATAATATCCTTAAATCCATGTCTACAAATAGACATTATCTTGACAAGACATTATTATCTTTATTACAATACTAAGGCATCTCTAATTAGATTTCATAAATCTAATTTATGTCTTAAATTATTCTTAATTGAACTTATTCAATTAAGTTCTTTTCTTTCTACAATTTATTTAATTAAGTCAAACTTAATTAAATCTCAGTTTTAATCCAATAGATCATTTTATTGTATGTGACCTACTAGGCTTCCATCATAACGGCTATAAACATAGTTACTAATTAAGTTTATTTATATTTATAGACCAAGATTGGCCTTTAGCAAGGCATCATGGCCATCTCGTATGTAGAATATGACCTATTTAAGAAATCTTTTGGTAACCAACCTCTTAGTGTACTTCAGTCTTTTCACTAGATCTCCCAAAAAGACCACGAGAATGGTGTAGTGTCTACTCAAGTATTAACCCATATTAGTTCCTGCAGTTTTAGGTTAACCTCACAAATTTAGAGAAATGATTTCTCCTAAATCCATCATATATTGGCCAATGACTTTATCAAGTTAACCCAAGCCTAGAAGAAATGAGATATGTCTCCGATGTATCTTGGAGTGGTTAATACTCTCTGGATCACTCATCCATCTTCGTATAGTTCATGCCATGCCCATAACCACCCTACTATAAGCATCCATTTATTATGGACCCATTTATGATAGGATGAAAGCATGACACTTCGTATACAAAATGACTTGGTATCATAAGTTTGAACACTAATGCACACAACTGGCACATAAAAAAACATATTCCATAGACACTTGAGCGACTTATACCAAATAGAGTTCTCATATAAGCCATTTTTAGTGAATTTGTTTTCACAAAACTAGCACTTGCATGCTATCCCCAATTATCTCTATACTTCAACTTCTATGAGATCAAAGAGTTGCATGATTTAAATGCATGGAGGCTTTGCATATGTTAGTCTTTGTGCATTGTCAATGCCCCTATCTTGACAATACGATGACTAGGAAAATTTTTTAGAAACACGATTTTGATGCATTAGGATCTCATTGTTGTAACTCATTACTAACTTTACAAGGTCATTGTGTTTCATGGGCTTCATCCAATTAATGTTTGAATGAGTGTGAATCATGCCAATAACATGAAGGAAAACCTTGAATCACTAACTAAAGTGATTGTTTTGCATTATTAACTATTATATACCTCATCCAATCTGATTGGTTCTAGAGTGTATACTAACAGAGTAGTATCTTAATAGAGTTATATAAATAATTTAATTTCTTTTGAAAAAAATTAGAAAAAGTACTTTCCTACTTTTTCTTCATTTTGTAAGAAACATTATTATAGTTAAATAAGTTTTTTCATCTGTATTTTGTATCTTTTTATTTCACCACTTTTGTATCTGTTCAAAAAAATAACTAACTTCTTCATCTATATTTTTATTTTTTATTTCACCTATTTTTATGGGTTGACATAATCTACTACTAGTAGAGATATTTTGAAATAAATAATCTAATGACATGACATGTAATTTTTTTTCAAATAAAAAAAGTTATATTATGATATCATATGAGGATTTTTTCTAAAAAATAAATAAATTAGATAAACACTTAATTGTATTTTATATTATAAATTCAATTTTTAAACATGTCTACTAAGTTGATGTATTGTTAGCTCATGATATCAATAAGTTACTTTATAGATTAAAAAATTGATAAATCATCTATAGTATATGATATTTTTAGTCACTTAGGGGCTATAGGGAAACTTTAGAGGTATTCATAAAAAGTTTAAAATTTTTTAGTCCCTTCACTATTAAATTGCTACAATGGCTTTTCACTTTTTTTCCTTTTCGTTTTTGTATCGAAGCTTTGCAAAATATCTAGAAAGAAAGAAAAAAAAGGAAGGGAAAAAAGGTGTGTGAATAAGATTGAGGCTATTTCTAGACATTTTAGCAAGTCTTTCTTTATTTTATTTTTAATTTTCAAGAATAATTAAAGACAAAAATTGATGATTCTCTATTTCTTGTTATTAGATCTTTTCGGATTGTATCCCACAATCTGATTTTACATGGATCATTTATGCTCAAGAGAAAGACAGAATTTAGATTTACAAAAGTTGAGGTTAAAAACTTTTTCTTTTCTCTTTCATGTGCCATTTCTTTGTTTTAGTAATTAGAAGTTTTTTTGATTTTTAATAAATGTGTGATTTTAGCTATTTCTTTTTGCTTATTTTCATTTTTCAATTCTTTTAAGAATTTTATCAAAATGATGTATTTTGAATATCGACTAAAGAATAATTTTGCTTGTGTTGTTACCTCCTTATATAAAGATTGATAATGGAAAAATTATTATTGGAATTAAGAGAATTGCTATAGAGTAAGAATTTTTGTCAAAAAGAGTTTTAATTTAGTTGAATTTCATGTATATCATTATGGTTCCTCTCTTGTCCCCTTTCCCCTTTGAGTTTAACCAAATGAATTAGGCTTGGATGCATGGATTTTTTTTTTTTTGCAGTTCATCTTTACAACAAGCTAGTAAACTTGTTGTTAAATGGATTCAAGTCTTTCCTTGCTCTTTCCTTCATTTTTTGCACTATTAATCTTATTATTCTTTCTTTTTCCCTTCAATTTTGATTATGTTATTTGCATTTGACTGTTCAATATCTCTAATATGATCCCTAATTTCCTTATGGTTTCTTAAGTACAAAGCTGGTACATCTATAATGGGCATCAAAGGTCTTAAATTCTGAAAGGTGCCTTTTTAAAAATTTGGAAAAATGAAAGAAATGTTCAAAATTGAGAAAAAGTTTTAGATATTTGGTTGTGGTAATATTGTTTCATTTCAATTTGCTACCATAACGTGAAAGCTCTATAGCATTGAGTTTATGCACATAATGTTATATAAACTAATTGTTCAAACAACATCAATATTTAGTTTCAATCGGATTTGCCTATGTAACTTTCATAATCATAAAAAAGATCATTGATTCCATGTACAAAATTATGAATCATGCTATTCATTTTAGACTACAAACATATATTAATGAGTTGAATCACCACACTTGTTGGTGCTTTTAAGTTTGATCCATGGTTTCTTGGATTTGTATTGCATACATTGCATTATCATGAGTTGGATATTATAAATTTTACTAATTATGTGATTTTATGTAGTTTTTACTTTTGTGAGCAAAAATGCTGACTATTGTTTCATATGTTCATTTCTTTGATGTGCATCTAAGAGATTGCTGAAGAAACAAACTTATATGGATTTAAGGTTAGTTTCGGTTTCTTTTATTTTACTTCAGTCTACTTAAGCGTTGAAAATATAGGTGTCTATGTGTCTTTTTCTTTTAATGTTGATCCTTTGGTTTTTAGAAAGAATGTTCGCATATGGCCTTTGTTGTTTTGTATGTTACATAAATTTGTTTCAAATTTAATAATAATTTTATTTTTTTAATTTTGCCTTTCTCTGTGTTTAATTTTTTTTCATTTAAAAAATCTAGCTGTTATTTTGAATTTTAGCAATCGCTGCCAATATTACAAACCAAACATAGAATTATAATTATCTTTTTGCTATGCCAAAACAAATAAACAAATTTGATATTTTGTAAATTTACTTTCATTAAGTAACTCTTTTATTGTAGCCATCCGACAGAAGATTGTTATTTGCTACAAGATCAATCACCAAAATTTTACAAAGGTTAACCAATCTACGTTTTAGATAGGTTAAGCATATTGTTTATTTTATCTGGGTGATTATGGGAAGATCACTATGTTTTTTGTTTTTTTTTTTGTTAATTTTTCTTAAGCTTCTTTTTATGCGATGACAATTGTTGTTCTTGTAATATCATGATATAATTCTATAAATATTTTGAACTTTATAGTTCAAATCATAAACAACTGGCCTTTTTTAGTTTATTCACTTTTCTTTTCATGATTTTTTTAACAAAAATAATTTTTGATAAATATTTGAAATACACAGTGTGTAGCACGGGCTTGATACTAGTATGATATGAATTTTGAGTGAATAATTTATACATTTATCCTGAAATTCTCATTTAATCTCTTGTTATGATCAAAACTGAAGAATGATTCGTATAAATCATTGATTTAATCATATTTTTTAACCTTTGAACTAAAGAAAATCGATTGAAAAAGAGAATTTATAGCATATTAAAAATGGATAAACTATGTAGCAAACCCAAACAGTGTGAAATTTCCTTTCGTTCTTGTGTTTTTATTCAATTTAACGCATGGTTCTATGAAGTATTGGTTGAATCACATCTTATAGCCTTTAGTTGCTTGAAGATAAAGTAAAATCATAAGAAATTAAGGCAAATAACAAACTAGGTATATTGTGGGTTTTAAGAGCAAAAAAATTTTATTTGATTGATTATACTTTTCACATTTTTTAGCCAATTCGATGCATGGGAAATGTTGATCTTATGTTCATGTTGAGATGTCTATTGCAAGATTTATGGTTCAAGTACATGAAAAATTAATTTGAAAATCATTTTAGACTGGAATGGGTCAAGAAAAACCTAGTTGGGTCAAGTCAACTTAGTTAGGCATGGAAGCATTCCAACCGAAGCCCACACACCACAAGTGGTGCGTGTGGAGGCAATTTTGGCTGTTTTGGTCTTTCTAGATATATTTAGGTTTTGGTTTGGGATTTTTGTATTATTTTTTTGGAATATTTAATAGGCATAAAATATTTATTATTTAATATTTACGAATCATTGAAAAGTAACTACATTTATGCTTTTATATTTCAAAATTTTATTTCATATGACATGCTAGGATTTTATTGGTAATATTTACTCGCTCGAGTGCCCAATATTTATGTACTTCCAACCTAAAATTAAGTGCATAATTAAATTTATTTATTAGAACATTCTAAGGTGGAACTTTCGCATATCATGTACAATATTTTTGATTAAGAAAAAAAATTTTCAGCATCAAAATATTCAACCAAAGATGGGCATAATATGATACTAATTCCAAGAGAAAAAGGCCAATTGGCATGCTAAAAACTTGAATTGAAACCATGAAAAGATGAGATGAGATAGCTTTGAATTCACGTTCTGACTTGGAGACCAAAAGAAAGGAAACAAAAAAGGTTAAAGACTTGAAAAGTGGTTGAGCTTTTGAGCTTGAGTTAAATATTGTACTTCACCTTTTCATTCTACTGAAGTTTGTCCAACAATTAGAAGGGTTTCAGGACTGTTGTTTTGAATAGAAATTTGTTTGGTGAGAAAGGCCCCAACAAAAAGACGAAATGACAGAAAAAGATGTGAAAAAAAAAAAAAAAAAGGAATTAATGTATGGGGGGCAAGTCGACTAGTCCACCTACAATGCTGTTTTTTTAACTCGATGGATGGCTGCTAAAGTTAAGAATAATCAAAATACAGTGGTAATGTATCGCGGACTACCGCAGCCAGTCATGAGCAGCAGCAACCCAATGTCTTCATTTGCCCGCTGCCAGAAGCATAATATATGATGTACGTTGCACAAACAAAGAAATCATCAATACCTGATACATGAATATTAGATCCATGACCATACAAGTCGCCCAGCCCAATTCATTTCAAATTTGGTCAAGCTTCAGAATAAAATTTTTATAATTCAAATTGATCAATCTAATTTAAGCTATCACTGAATTAATTAAAATATTTATTTAAATTTAATTATAAACATAAAATAATTTTGTAATAAATTTAATATATTTCATATAGTAACAATTAGACAGTCATAATTTTTGCCATTTGAGCATAACTAATAATCCAACACAACTCATGAATAAGTCTAAAGAAAATTTTAGATCAGAACCATCCAAGACTAGCAAGTGAAGAAAATTTCAATTTATATCATCAGGATGTTCATTAACTTGTACACTCCTTTTTTCAGAGGGAAAGAAAAAAAAAAAAAAAAGAGAAAAACTCAGAATAAGCTACAAAAAATATATATGGATGATATATCTTGGCTCTTCATGAATGAAACGAACTATATGATCAAAACTGTGACATATCAGAATGTAATATTCTATAACATAATAAATTATTGCATTACTATTGAACCGATAGATGACTGGAATATGTTGCTAAGAACTTGTTGAACTTCGCCCGAGCTATGCTCGCTGCGCAGAAGATCTATCAACAGATGAAAGAAATTTGCAATGTACTTCCTGAAGGAATCCCTCTCCAATCCATTCAATGCCTTCAATGCTGACACAAGTAATGGTGTTCTAGCTGCCAATTCTTCCCTCTTGGCTGAACCCAATGGAAGAATCCAATGGGTCTTGCCCACCGATTTCTGCTGCACATCAGTACAGCTAAGGTATATCTGCAATATTTTTTCACACACTGCCACGAGTAGCGGCTCTAGATTCATCTCTTCAGAGATAGATGGATTATTTTTTACTAAATCTTGGAGGAAGTTGAGGTAATTTTGATAAGCCTCATTCTCGAAGTGAAGCATAGGAGGATCAGAGAGCTCCAAGATTGAGCACGCCGTCTGTATTTTCTTTTGCAGTGCTGTCTCAGAATTCAGTTGCAGCGCATGTAAAGAAATGGAAGAAAATATCTCAACAATGATATTGATGTTGACAGCCGACAAGAATTGTAGGTGTTTTTTGTACATATCAGTTATAACCTGAAATGATTGAAGCCAAAACAAATACAACTTTGTCACATATTTCTACGGCATAGTAAAGAATCATTATTAGCATGCAAGAATATCGTGTAATGGGAGAACCTGTATAATGAGCAGCTGGATGGAAATATGACTCTTCATTCTCGAAACCACATAAGCCACAGTTTGCAAATTATCATCCTCAAGATCATCAATGGTCAATCCATGATCAGAACTTGTTTCAATATTAGCGTTGGATTGAGAATTGTCAGGTACCTTGATGTCATCCATGGTTCTCAAAAGCTTTATAAACCCTGGCAAAGTTGATGTGGCTGCTTCTTTGAGAGCAAGAAATATTTCTCGCCATTCATCTTCTGAAAGTCTGCTTCCTAACTCTCCTGTCAAACGAAACATTGACGCAACCCCAGCGCTTGCAGGACCCTGTATTGAACTTCTTAAGTATCCTGTGAGTACATGTACCACATTTGATAGCTGAGGCCTCAATACATTATAAAAACTAATAAATAAATCTACTAGACACTGTGCTGCCACGGTGGAAGTTTCAGTGTCCCATGTACTTCCATCAGGATGAGGAGATTCCGAATCCCGCTCATTTTTTACAGCCATTTCTCTCTTTTCACACACACCATTAAATATGGGGAGGACAACATAATTAAAAACACCAAACCAGAATGTTCGTGAGAAAAGATGCCCATGATCGTTCAGGATGTTGAAAAGCACTTCCAAAGAACTTTTTCGGATAGCTAATCTCGAGTCAGATGTTAGTTTTGATAAACCTGAAACAACATATCAAAATCCTTCAACTTCAAAACAGAAGGCACTTCATTTCTGCAATGTTAAAAACTTAAGGTGATAACAATCATCTTGCTATTCAGAGAGAAACGGTCTGGACAAAGCAAGTTGAGAATTGTTTTTGGCAATCAACGTGATAAATAATCGTCTAACCCACACTGGGAGTAGTTTGATGGATTAATAAACACAATTCAATCCAGAGGAGTCACATACAATGCTTCAATGCAGAATAAACTGCTGATAGATAACCGCAGCAGTGGGGGTGCACGGGAAATCATGAAAATAGATCCTGTGCAGTGTGATTTAAACAACAAAATTGGGTATCTCTGACATGGGACTTAAACAGAGAGACTGGTTGGCAAAAGAGTAGACTGCAAGAAGTAGAAAGTGACGTACATGTTGAACTACTAGTTCTAAGATTACATCATCCATCAATCAGACATGATATGCAAACCATATAATCAGCTTAGTTTTTAATGCTAGGAATTCAGTCACACAAATAGCCTATCATATATGTGTGTGCGTGTGTGTGTGTGTGTGTGTGTATTGCACACACAAAGGTTAGAGGATTTGCAAGGAACTAAACTAGCAGGTTACCTGTTAGCAGAGGGACCCAATATGATCCAGGATCATCAATATCAGTGAAATTTTGTATATCTGAATCATCCTTATTTACAATTGAAGTGGATAAACCATCATCCGAGCTCTTATCAGTGCAAACAAGTCCTCCCTCAGCAAGTTTGAAAGCACAGAACCGGAGAAATGCAATAGCATTGAGGCTAACATCACTGTTAAACCTGCTATTTGTGAACTTGATGAGGCATCTTACACAATCAGTAAAAGTGGCAGCCTCTGTCTCAGTTATATGAGGAAAGTATTCTCGCACTATTTTTTCCATTGTCTCAAAAGCCAGCAAGACAATATTCTTATGCTCATCCGCAGCAGCAGCCGTGAACACCTGAGAAAAGGACAGAATTGTGAGAGACAGGCTATCAGAGCTGCATGGCAATAGACATCTTATATGAGCCATTAGCATACCACAAAAACACTTTTCCATCCAGATTTCACATTACTGACGCGGCTGAGTACCATCTGAGAAATGCATCGAACTATTAATTCCCTTATTTCTGTAGAGTTGCTTTTCTGCATAACAATCACAAATGGTCTCAAAAATTCATTCTGGAAATTGTAATTGGCGAGCTCCTCACGCTCTAAGAATTTCATAGCAAGTTGCCGCAATGAATCCATCACAAAAATTGCTACAGATAAGTTCTCAGACAATCCAACTGAAACAAAGAAATCAGAGAGAACATTCCACATGCGAGACCAAACTAATCTGATGCGGTTCATATTGTAATGCCTGCAATAGAACATAGTAGAATAAGGATTCTCCATAGGCACACAAAGGAGGAAGATAGAGAGATAGATGTCCTGCAGAGAGCTAGGGCAATTTTATGTGTGAGGGTAAAAACTCGAGGATCTGATGAGCTAGCATTACAGGAAATTTTCCAAAAGAAAAAGATAAGAATCTTACGCAATTTCAACTAGTTTTGTGAGGCTAAACACTCGAGGATCTGTTGGAGACTGCAACTCTGATATAGATACTTTGCAAAGGGCTTTCACAAATGCCACTATTGCTTCACTGTTTAACCTTTGACTATGTGCAAAAACATGGTTCAACTCGAAATGTCCTATCTGGTCCAATAAATTCAAGTTTGCAATGAAGTGATTAATCTGCTCTGGAGATACCAGTCCGGGGCTATTAACTCCAACAGTGGTGCTATCATAAGAACCCCCTCGGACAACTGCCATTACAGCTGGATTCTGGAGGGTTCCTTTTTTCTTCAGGGATTGAAGACCAGCAGATTTCACCGCCTTTTCATCTGTGTCAGTGTTTGACACAGACAAAAAGGATGCATCGGTTGGTGCACCTTCTCCCAACAGTTGCAAATGTTCAATTCTGGATAGGCACGTCAATATATGCTCCCAGGCTTCCTGAAGATGGTTACCATCTTCAATGGCGATAGATATTATTGCCTGTATGAAGTAAATTCAAAAAGAGAGATTAAAAGAACATTTCACAAAAAGGAAACTTTATTATACACGTGCAACAAGCATTGCTAACTAAATTCAATGCATTATTTTTTTTACACCTACTTTACCAACATGCAATTGGAAAACTTTTATTATTCAACCATCACAGTTTAGGTTAATTAGTTACTATCCATCCATAGTCTCACAGATGCTCAAAACACAAGCCTCAAAAGGTTGCGTTTTCCAATCAACACCATGACTAACCTCATAGACCAATAAAGTGCAACCTTCACCATGGTTGCCAGCTGCAACTTATTGTTTATCAATGATAATAAAATGATACAACAAATATCTTGGATATACCAAGAAATTTACTCAAAATTACATTCAATGTAAAAAGCAACCATGCTTACAATTTGCTATGCACGCTAACAGAAGTTGAAAAAATATACATGAAGTTAAACAGACCATAAGAGCAACCAAAGACTGAACATCCTCAGGCATCCTAACTTATTATTTTAACCTACTAGATTACTAATGTTCCATAAGGACCGTAACCAAGCAAACATCAAGAAAAAGGAACTAAAAAGCACATATGTATAACGGACACAAGTGAATTTTATCGTATCCATGGTGGGAAGCCGTAAGTGCACACATTCAGATGCAGCAATACTAACTGTTCCTTGATATGGCATATTAGAATACCCAGGTAAACATTCCAATTCTGTGTTATTATGAGCAAACAAATACTACTTACCTTTACAGCATCAACATTCTTCTGTTTCATATCTGCAGCACAATGAAGAAAAGTGAACTTTGCCACAGATGTGACAAAAGCATCTCTCTGTGTCTGCATGCCCAATACAGCAGTTACATGCACAGCATATCGAAAGCCCTGTAAGCATTGAGTAGTAGCAAGTCTATCATCACTCTGGTCAAGAGTGACACTAAATGCAGCCAGCATAGGTCCCCAGCAGACCTCCACCATAAACCTCAAGATTGATATATCTGAAACACTATGATAAACATACCTGCAAGAGCAAAGGAAGAAAAGGCTACTATGAACAAACATTATGCAGTAGGTCCTCTAGGATATTTGGGATGATAAAAGAACAAAGATCTATTTAACACAGAAGCAGGATGGAGAGACTACATAGAGGAATGTACAAGAACTGCATTCTCTTCGCTTAATGATGCAAGTTCATTTATCAGACGTTTATGCCAGCATCAACTAAAATCAAATGACTTCATTTCCCAACAAATCAGAACCTATGGCATGCAAGAAATGAACCATAACACTCTAATCATATACAAAAAACATGTAAAGTTCATCCCAAGCTCACAGATAAATGGTACGAAGAAAGAATACACGGTTAAACTACCAAATAAAACTATGATTCATGAATAACCAATGCATGACCAATGTCGTCAAGGGCGTAAAGTGCACTCCCTTATATTGCCCCAAGCGCAAGGAAAAAGCGCTCGCCTAAGTGAAGTCGCAATTTGTATATGTGATTGTTTTTGCATGTCTGTCTATAAATTTCCATATAAATATATATGTGTGTGTGTGTGTGTGTGTGTGTGTGTAAAATAAGCTAAAGATATATATATATACACACACACACACACAATAATAAACTCTAAAGAGTGATCCAGTTTATCTACAAAACATGAACTTTTTTTTTGTTGCCCTATACGCATGATTTCCTTATGGTCTCCCGTCTATTGTTGAATAATAAAATGCTGAGAAGTAGAAAGCTTGATACTATCCCCTTTCTTACTAGCAAAGGTACATCTAATGAAAAAAATTAAAAATAAAAGAAATTAAAGAGAACTTCAATCAAGCGGGTTTTTTATACGCTATCGCCTTACGAAAAAGCTTGCCTAGGCGCACCAAGCATGCACTTGATAAAATGTGCCTCACTTGAAAGGGTTTGAGATCTAGTGTTAAGGTGCATGCCTTGACAACACTTATGACCTAAACAAGTGCCCAACTTGTACTACTCCTTGTCCCAACTATCATCTTCAAAGGAGCAAAACATAAAAATTAGATTAAAAACTTACTCTGATTTTCCTGACTTTGCCTTAAACTGCTCTTGAATATGCCTTATAAGAAGCCCATTTGCACCCAATGGTTTTTCTTCTGTTTGCTTCCAACTGACCAGATTCAGTATACCATCCAAACCCAGTAACTTATTTAAGCTGGTCGCCTGCTTGCTTTGAGGAACAGAAGAATCAGCATTCATCTTAATTTCATTTTTCACAATCTGATCATAAAGTGCACCAAGATACTCCTCAGGTAAATCCTTGCCATCATCTATTCCTCGGTTGTTTCGGATGAAATCGGACTTGGTCATCTGAATGCAGAAGCAACATGAGAACAGAACCAAATCTATTGTACGTTTATCTATGTACAATTAAAAACACAATTTGCAAGAGTACAAGGAAAATTCCAAATTATTGGAGGAAAAAAAAATTAAGTACCAAAATGGCTTACGAGTGCCAGAATAAATCAGAAAGGTTCTTCATAAGACAAGTACATATATAAGCAAGCAATGTAAAGCACAAGCTCACAATTTAGCGATGTGCTGAAGAAACAAAAACAGGTTTGTCAGACAAACCTTATCTTTGACCATGTTATTATGGGCATCAGTGTTGAGCATTATGACAGAGTATGCCAGTACATAGGCAGTATCAGCACTAGTAAATGCATTTGGATTGCATTTACAATAGCGCTCGGCAAACTTTTCCATGATGCGGTCAATTTTCTGCGCCTCCCCTGGTAACCTAAAGCCACGTAGGAAGAACCTTATTGCATCACCAAAATCCATAGATTTGAAATTAAAGGAATCCACATAAGCATGCATGACTCTCAAAGAAAATTCCTCCCTTTCACCCAAATAGTCGCCAATCATGGTTTCATTCAGCCCAGTAGTGTTTTTCTTCAGAAAAGAAGCCACTTCCTCAGGAGAGTTGCCAACTTTTTTGGTGTTTATAAGAAACTCGATGCCTTTAGATGGCTTCCTGTTGAACAATGAGACACCTTTCTGCATGTAAACCAGTAAAACTGTCACTAAAACCAAGCTTGTGAAGAAAAGGAGAAAACTAGACATATAATAAAGCTACATAAAAATATATGATAGATTGGTAGTCAATAGTAATATGAGAAATTATCAAGATTTATGTGACAATTTGGATACTAAATAAGTATGTGGTACTTGAAGCTACGGTCATGCTATATCCCCAATTAAAGCAATAACTAACCTGGAGTTCAACCTTGTAAGCTCGGCGTTGCTCAAGTGTAGCAGCATCCGATAATTCAGAATTCATTTCTGGATGCAACTCACTATCAGGGAGAGTTCCATCATCTGCAGTTAGGGTTGAATGGCTCTCTGCTGAAGTGTCACTCTCGAAGCTCTTAGGCAAGTCAGAATCACCTATCTTTAGCTGTTCATCCATCCAAGCTCCCATTGACTTAATGATGCCAACCAAGCACTTCACTGATTCATGCCGGAAAGTAATATCCTGGACTGCAGACAAAGTTGTTGTTGAACCAGGTGGCGGCCCTAGAGCAGTTTTCAGAAGGCCATTAACAATCCTGCAAATATCTGATGGAATTATAAGAGTTTTAATACATTTACTAAAGTGCAATGCATTAAGAAATGAAAGATAATGAGAAGCTAAAAATTACATTAGAAAAAGAAGCTACAGTAAATTCTGAGAACATCACCAAATGACTGCTGCCCAAATTAATTCCAACGTTCTTTTTGGCCAACAACTAATTCCTACATTGACCTAACTTCTTTTTGCAAATTTTGGCAAAGGTTTTAAAATCATATATGATTTCACATAGGACTTCATTATAAGAGTTCTAATACATTTTGCAAAAGGTGTGATCTAATAAACAAAAAAGAATGAGAAATGAAAAAGAAAATGAAAAAACATTAGAAACGAAACTAAAGGATGCTCTGAAAACATTAACCAATAACCGGTGCTTGAGTTAACTTTGAACAACGTTCCTTTCATAAAATAGAAAAGTATCAAATCCATATAGGATTTCACATATGGCTAGTTGGACACTTCTATAGACAACTTGACATGGCAATCAAAGTTGAGGACTTGCGCAAACAATTATTAGGGGAAAAAATACCTTTAAAATATGTTTGGTAGAAAATTGACATGATAAACAAAATTGAGGACATGGCTCCAGCAGTCATGTCAAACACTTGTACAAACAATTATTAGGAAAAAAAAATACCTTTCAAATATGTTTGGAGAATCCACATCGCAGTCATAGTTCACAAATATATCAATGATAATCTGTGAATCCCCAACAATCTTTTCCAACAAATTAAGGACAGTCATTTTCTGTACAAAACTCGGCTGGAGAACATTCTCAAGAACTCGGAGTATTAGCATGGGAAAGAATATTCCAATTTCAGCTTTCAACCCTGATCTAAATTTCACTAACAAGCTCATAAAAATAGAACACTGGAGCTGGAATATTGACATCACTGACAATGCACTGTTTTTTAACAATGATAAGCAGAGATACTGTTTAATTGCATTAAGAAACCTGCATGTTATACAACAGAATGTAAGTTAACAGAAGACCTTAAAAAAACAAGTGAATTATTTATCAGAAGTAGTAGATGACATACATAACTTGCAAGATAAACAATAAATTGTACAGATACACACACATACAAGGAACTGATAATGTGTTTAGAGCATTTCTCCTTTTATTTATTTATTTATTATTTATTATTATTATTATTTTTTTTTGGTGAAAACTAGCTAAACAAATGATTCTTCAGATAATTCATGAAAATTCCACTACCCAGCATTGGGAGTTATGTGGCACAGAATCAGCAGTGGGTAACAGAGTCTAATAAACAGTTATGTGTCTGACACAGATTTGTTCAGCTTTTTTCTTAAGTTTCCCTTACATTTGGAGCATACTAAGAGCCCAAATGATGTCCGCTTTGATGTGCCAGATATGTGAACTGCCAGAGTTTGGGAATATGAAACCTAAATGCCTTTTTATTTACTCAATTAAATGATAACCACATCTTGATAAGATTAGCAAACGTATGGCTAAATGTTCATTGAAGTTCTTAACACAATAAATATAGTACTAGTAGGCCAACAACCATCTGAAAAAATCTGATAACTATCTAAGATAAAGCCCAAACTAATATGGCAATAATGCAAAAGACTTTAACAACTAATTATATCAAATAATAAGTCCATATTTCAAGGAAACAAAATATCAGAATCCTACGTGAATATAGTATAGGATGACTTGCCTCTCATTTGTGCGCCAAATTGGACCCCCATTATGCATAATAACCTTGAGGAGTTCCAAGGACACTGTTTTCCCTCTCAAGAGTATCTGATCATCAGGATTCCCCTGTGATGAAAACTTCATAGACAACTTACACAAATTCTTAAAGACAAGAAATCCATCCTCCCTAATTTTACTATTAACCCCACTGGAACTCGATTCCATCCCTTCCTTTGTCTCTTCCTCCCCAACTTCGTCCTTCTCCTCCCCATTCGACCCCTTAGACTCACCATTTTGCAACTCCTGACCCGTACTCGGCTGCGAAAGCTTCAAACCCGGAACCCCTTCACTAGCACTCATAACCTCGCTAACAAAATTCTGACAATAATATATTGAACTCCCTTCATTCAAATTCTTATCAGTAAACTCTAAAAGCTCACTAACCGCCACTGTTTTGATAGAAACATCCATGGAATCTTCTTCTGCTCGGGTGAATACAACAAGCATAATCTGAGCTAGAACAGACTTAGCACAGATCTGATTGGTTCCATTTAAACCGCCTAAATATACATTATAACAAGTTCTAATGACGTGAAGCAAGCAATCGCCACGGATCAAAATACAGGGGCATCGAACGGCGGAGAGTAAAACCCGTAGCACGGCGAGCTCTACCAATTCGTCGCCAATGCCGCCGACTTTGCAAACACTTTCAACAATTTTGTACACGATCGAATTGGAGATGTTGCTGTCGATCTCACCGTGAATGACGCCGAGAGAGAATAATTTGAAGATTGATTCGAGGGCGGGCTCAGCGACTTTGGCGTAATTAGAGTCAAGGGCAAGGAGGATGGGGTTGAGGACAAAGTCGGCGTCAGAAGAGGAAAGGCCGAGCAGAGGAGAAGTCGGATCAGATAAGGCAGTGTCGGAGAGGGTCTCGAGCTTGTCAAGAGCAGATTTGCTTGAGGAAACGATGTGAGAGTGTTTTCGCCAAGCGGCGTTTTTGATGATCTTGTCGAGAGATGGACCCAACACGCGGCCGCAGCGCGACGGACCGCCAAGCGTGTGGGAAGCTGACATAATTCTCAATTGGTTTTCAGATCTGTGAAATCTGACGTGAATGTCTGTTGAAATGCAAATTCATTGGAAATTGAAATGCGTGAGAAAGAAGAGAGGGAGCGGGCGAGCCTTCTTTTTAATTTGGACAATGACTAATTCTTCGGAGGGTGGAATAGGATGCAATTTGATTTGTCTAAGGCGGAGGAGGTGGGCGTTTGGGGTGAGCCTGCGGGTGGGGGTGAGCAGCCGAGCCGACTGATCAGCGATTAATTGGGCTTTACAGACTAGTCACTCGTATGCGTGATCATTGAGTAGGTTGTATTGGGTTCAAATTTATTATTCCATTAGTTCCTTAAAATGGAATAAATAAAGATTAAAATAGTTAATCAATGAAAATAAAATAAAATAAATTATAATTTAGTTTGTTGAATTGAATAAATTAATAATAATATTAGATTATTTGATTGATTAAATTGATATTAAAGAATAAATAAATGGTAACAGTAAAATGATATTATATAATTTAGTTCGTTAAATTGAATAAATAAATAATAGCATTATATTGTTTGATTGAATAAATTGATATTAAAGAATAAGTAAAGAGTAAATTAAGAAATTCAAGGAACAAAATTTAAGAAAAAAAATCACAAAATCAAATATCTTAATTATCTAATTGTTAAAAAAAATCTTTAAAAAAAATGCCTAAAGCTCTTGAGAAGTTAATAACTTCACCATTGCCTTTCGCCTTTTCATCTTCTTTGTGAAAAGTGTCAGGTGAATATGGTTAAAATACCTTCATTTGCAATAGTAACCAAATCTAAAAGCTTCCTTAACATTCTTCACTATTGATTGGATTTGTCTTAGAAGTATTTGATTCTTTTTGTTGTATCAGATTGCATTTTCTGTTTCCCTCCTTCATTGATCCTTTCGTGAAATATGGTGGAGTAGAGACGACTAGCAGAGAAGATTTGTAATGAGGAGGAAAGAAAAATGGTTGGAAGGTTTTACATTTGATATATATGGCTTTAGATTTGTAAATTTTTAAAGGGTGTGCTTGAAATTAAAACATTTTAGCTATTTTTTATCTCTACGAAACAGCTTTTGCTTGGAGGTCTATCGAATGCCAATTCTGTATTTTTAGTAAGGGTGGAATGAAGAATTGCAATTCAGAGGCCAAAGTTGAACCAAACATTGGAATGGTGGACTCACTCAAAATCGGCATGGAATAGTACGCTGATTTTAGTGAACCAAGCATGTCATTTGCGACTTTGGATTTAAATCATTATATTTGATTATTTTCAGATTCTAATTTTTTATTTGATTTTTTTTTTTCAAAATTGATTTGTTTCAAATTCAATATGTTTTATGTTATTTTTATATTAGATACAATTTTTTAATTAATTTAAATAGTTAAATTCAAATATAAAATGTTGTTATTTTTAATATTTTTTTGGATAGTATGATATTTATACAATACAAATATATTAAATTTATACGAAATAAAATGTACTATCTCTACAAACACATCCCTAGCAATAGCAAGTAATATTATACTCCATTTAAGAGTTATTCTAAGAACATGAAAGTCAAAGAAAAGACTAATTGTTTCCATCCCAAATCCACAAATACAGCAATAATGAATGGAAGTATATCATTTGTAATAATTGCTTATAAATAATTAATAAAATTTTAAAGTTAATTAAGTTTCTATATAATTTTTGAATTTGATTCAATAATTGTAATATTATAATAAAAATAATTGTAAGTGAAATACTCTCATATTGAAGATATTTATTATTCTTTAAATGTCTCCTTACAATTCATTATGCTTTGGCTACAAACTTCAATCCAATTAACCACAGTTAAAATCATTCGAGATATTTCTCTGATGTCACTCAGAATGGTGAATCCTTTCTAAATCACTCATCTATCTTTAATATGTTTCATATCATACACAAAACAATCCTTATTTGGTATCTATCCTTTGTGGACTCATTTGTTATAAACTCTAAGTATGATACTCCACATATAGGATGACCTGGTATCACAAGTCCAAGTATTAATATACACGACTGGCACATAAGAACATCTTCCATAGACATTTGGTTGACTTATACCAAATGGAGTTCTCATTCGGGCCATGTTCAGTGAACTAGTTTCCATAAAACAAGCCCCTATATGTTATCACCAAGTATTTTACATACTATAAATTCTATGAGATTAAAGAGTTGTATGCATCTAATGCATAGAGGCTTAGCATATACAAGTCTTTGTGCATTATCAATGTCCTGTCTTGACAATATGATGACTAGGAACATTTTAAAAACATGATTTTCATGCAAAAGGATCTCATCCTTTGCAAAGCCATTTTGTTTCAAGCATTTTATCTAATTAGTGTTCGCATGAGTGTCAATCACGCCACTAACATGAAGGAAAACCTATGTTACTTTAACTTAGT
>JBBYHL010000005.1:1332657-1362734 GCA_038381835.1 Adansonia madagascariensis
ACTTAGCATTTTCCTTAAAGCTAGCAAAATATCTTGGGGAAAATTAAGTTTTCCAAATCTGGAATCTTGGTTAAACAGGCCCAAATCTTCTGATTTTGAAATGAAAATGGTCTTACAACTATTCCCTAAATGTTTATGCCTTTTACTTAAGTCAAAACCTTGAGTGGTACAATCAACGGGCTGTTTCATCATCCCAAACTACTCTGGGGCTGTGCGAATAAGCTTGTGATGCTCATGCTACTCTTTCCCTTCAGTCATAGACGTTCAAATGTCAATGACTCGAGTGTGGACCCGTAGACATAAAAAAATAAGAGATATCCCCTGCTTTGCTTTGTCCCATGCTAGTGGCACAATTGTTGCAAATTGAAAAATCACTTTAAAATCCTAAACGATTTTTCATGAATTTTTTTATATTTGTCTATCAAAGCATGTCGAATTATCGTTAAAACGACGTCTTATTCACCCCCAGATCATTCCGGATGAGAGAGTTATGATTTTTCAAGTCTAAACTGTCCGGAACCTCTGGAATCCGAACATGTATTCTGGTTGGGCCATTTGGGCCCACTAAATGATTTTTCCAAATTTTTCAAACATTTTTCCTAAAAAGATCATGAAATTCCCTTTTCAGAAAGGTATTGCTTGCAATTTTTTGATATCAAATGAGTCCGGAGTGATTTTTCAAATTTTGACACACCTTGTCCCTCATATGCTCTACCAGCAATACTATCAATCTGAACTTGAAAATTTATTCCCCCAAAAAGTGACTTTTTAGGGTAATGGGAATATTTTTAGGATGACCCTAATCGAGTTAACTTTCTAAGGTGTCTTGTCCACCTTCTAAATCCTTCGAACCAATTTAGAATAAATTCAGGAAGCAAGATAGCGCGATGCTGTCCCCTATTTTCGATTGTGGTCAAAATTGAGTTGTTTTCCAGAATTTTGTCTCGAGACATTCAAATATCTCTATGTCAACCCTATTAGACTCGAGAATATGCTTTGACCTCCCATAGGCTCATATCAAGGCATAAACATATTTTACATCTTTACCATCCTCATTCACAATAATTTTTTTTGCCAAAAGTTGTTGAAAAGCTTATACATTCCCTAAATCACTTTTGGGGATACTCCAACCCTACTTTTCCGAAAGGATACTCCAACCCCATTTTTCAAAATTATTAAGATTTAAAAAAAACCTTCTTTTGTCAAAATGATTTGTCATCCCCCGGGATACTCTAACCCCGACCTTCTGAGGTGATACTCCAACCCATCTTTTCAAAATTGTCAAGATTAAAAGAAATATTCCTTTGTCAAAATTATTTGTCATCCACGGGGATACTCCAACCCCACCTTTTTAAAGGGATACTCTAACCCTGTCTTTTAATTACAATTAATTTTTTTCTTTTCTCGGACCCCCATGAATATGTCAAATAAAACTTGTTTAATCAAGAAGCGTAGATGTGTCTCAAAAATTATTGATTCGGTTATTTCTAAATAATCGATGCCAATTGCGAGATAAATTCCAATAGTCCACCCATTTTCTTTATCATCGCATTGAATGATCCATGTTATGTTATTTCATTTATTGCCTTACTAACATGATTTCTTTGTGATGATTATTTGCATTCATGTTTTCAAAACGTTTCCAAATAAAATTAAAGGTAATGTTCTGCGTAGGTATCTCTCCAGTGCCTAAAGCGAAACATTCCATTTTCAAAGTAAAATCTAGAGGTCATTTTATTAAAAATCTCTATATTCGCCATCTTTCCAGGGCATATGTGAGATTAAATCTTTTTCATCAAAGCCTGGACTATTTCTACAAGATTCATGCATTAAAAAGGGTTATATCAAAATAATGACAAGCTAAAATTGAAAAAATCAAAACCGAGATAAGACATAGCTAGTAAAGTACCGATTTTAGGCGTCGCAAAGAGGTTCATACCTTATCACACGTAACCAACTCCCAAACCCAAATAGTGAATCTTTGCATTATGTAGACCATGAGATCGATGTTTTGAGCTTCGTGAATCAAAACATAGGTTTCAATAGGCATCCGGTCATGCCTAGCCTGAAATGATCAGTGGCAACTCCAAGCGTTGGTCATTTTGTGATGGTCATCTGAGACCAATAAGATGAGCGATTCGTCTTATGGTCCCTTTCACTATACCATAAGTCAAGAATCTGTACATTCTCATTCTCATCACATCGCGAAAGAAAAATCTCAGTCAAGAAGACATTTCCAAGTCAGGAAAATATTTTAAGTCATGCGCACTCATAGATCTGCGAGGATCTACCCCGGGGTATGTTGCCACATGTGTCAAACTCATATTCATATTCAACACTTCTCTCACATACGAATAACATAAGACAAAACTTGGTCTGTTTATGCTATTTCTTCTACTTGTTTCATTTAATTTCTAACTCTTTCTTCTCTTTTTACTATTATTCGAATCCATAAATTAACCATAGTTGCTAGAAAACTATCCATACCTTAATGACTTGTGTTTTGATTCATGCATAGCAAAACAAAATTTGTTTATGTTCCAAAACAAATCTATTCACATATCAAAGTATGAAAAATAATGAATCCTTATTCAACAGACAAGATGCTAACTCTCTCATATAGGTAACTAGTGCCTGACATAAAAGAATACATACTATCACAACATGGCCCGAGTACAAATCCTAACCAAGCTCGACTAAAATAGCCTTCGCTTCTATATTTGTTGATATATCACTATTTTATATTCTTTTATTTCTATAAGCCATATCATTATTGATATTTTCTTATTTTTGGGGATTGGGTGGTTGAGATGAATCATTCACTTGACTTAACCCTAAATAGTCATTACGAGCTGACTATTTATTTGAAGTCATCACCAATCTATTTGGGCTAGGTGAGATTGGTCACCTTCGCATTTCAAGGGTTATGGAACCCTAGAATATCAACTCCGAGGATCGTGATCATACCAGAGATCATATAAAAGGGTTCAGAAGTCGGTTACAATCACAAGTAAGGATCAACCCACTCATGATGCCTGAAAATCGGTACCTTATTAATTATGTATTAACTTGACTATTAATTTTTTATCCAATTTCAACATATGGTATTTAATTATAAATTCTCAAATTAATATTTTATGAAACAAATTTATAATTTTGTATCGAAAAATTGATTTTTAAATTTTGAAAATCAAAATCTTTTACGCACTCCACCAGAGGACCAATGTAACACAAAAGCTTTTGTAATTTTTTTTTGTATCCTAACAAAAACCAGAGGAATATAAAAGATTTTAAAATTCAAAGTATTGTTCGTATCCCGCTACGCACTGGAGGAACGCGAAAGGTTTTATTTTTTTTTATATTCACAAAATTTCAATTTTCACTTTGAAAATAATATCTCATTATTAAAATAATTTGTAGAACCTCTCTCATCTTTTGGGAGAAACTCCATGTATTATTTTAACTTAGAGTTTGCATTGATTTTTTAAAAAGAAAATTTTATATTTATTTACAAATATTTATAGAACTTCCTAAGACTCGATAACAATCTAAAATTACAAACCTATTCCTAGTGTATACCTTTGACATGAAAATATCTTAGTAATCACATAGGACTTGGTTCTAATGCAAAATTACCAAAATGCCCTTAAGGTACACCTTCAACGTGAAAGTATCATGGCAACCCTAAAGGACATCAAAAGGATAATAAAAAGTTGAACCTGTCCTAAATGTACATCTTTGGCATAAAAGCATCCTGATGACTACCTAGGATTCGATTTTAAAAAAATTACCAAAATACCTCTAAGATGTACCCTTAACATGAAAATATCCTCGCGACTCTAAAGGACACAAAAATGAAGGTGAACCTATCCTAAATGTACGTCTTTGGCATAAAAGCATACCGATGACTACTTAGGACTCAGCTCGAGAAAAATTACCAAAATGCTTATGAGGTGTACTTTCAATGTGAAAGTATCTCAGTAACCCTAAAAGACTCAAAAATGATATAGAAAGGTTAACCTATCCTAAATGCACATCATTGGCATAAAAGCATCATGATAACTACCTAAGACTCGATTTTAACAAAATTACCAAAATGCCCTTAGGGTGTACTTTTGAACCTTAAAAGACGTAAAAATACAAGTAATGATGATTTTTACACTAAATTGGTAATTTAGATGATAAAAATGACCTAAAGTACAAAAATTACAAACAAGTCCCTAAATTTCTCAAGATTAAATATTTGTTCTAAATTGACTAAAACATGCTAAAAATAGTTTTTTGGCCCAAAATACCTTAAATGGATGATTTGGATTTAAAGTAACCTAAAATGCAAAAATACCATTAAGTCTTTAAATTTTCAAAAATTGCATTTCGTATCTTAACAAAGAACCGAAAGAATAGAAAAGGTTTTAAATTTTTAGCACCCCTCCAGAGGACCAATGGAATGCTAAAAATATTTAAAATAATCTAAGTGGATGATTTGATGCAGAGATGACCATTTTGACCAAATAATGCTAGATTTCCCTAGTGGTCCCTAAACTTTCTAAAAATCACAAATTGGTCCCTACATGATCAAAACATAAAATCAAGCATCAAATAAATCAAAATAATCACAAATAAATCAAAATAATCACAAAAAAAAATCACATAGAAAATTACAAGTCAATCACATTTTTTTGCCACTAGAATAAATTTTTTGATATTTACACAAAAGACCCTAAGCTCCTTATAATTACAAAAAGACTCCCAAAATTTAAAAAAAATGTATTTTAACTTAATAAATGCGTAAAATACCTTCTAAGGGTGTAGGTGTGCTTCGGCCAAGCATATAGGTCTAAACAAAATTTTTTATTATTTTTTATTTTTTACAAATTGCCTTAAACTTTCTATATTTACAAAATAACCACAAAAATTAAAAAAAAAAGCATCATATATTTATGCATTAATTTCGACCAATAGCTAAGTAATCTACTAGTCATTTTTTTAAACTCAAAAATCAACATATTCATACACAAATTAACACCATCATATAATAAAATTACAAAAATAAATATATAAACATGTGATTTTAACATAATAGCAAGAAAACACTAAAAGAAATAAAACACATATGAACATATATATGACAAATATAACACTAAAACCAACATCATATCAACAAAAACATGATTCATGAAAGATAATTTACTAACAAGAAAAAAAATAATAAAATTAAGAAAATTAGTTTATGGCCATTATGCTTAGTCTTTCAACATGGATAAAAAATCCTTGAACTTAAGCATAATTTTGACTCACCAAAGAAAAGGAAAATGCATGGAACAAACAAAACTTTAAAGATTTTAGTAGAGATTATACCTTAACAAAGCATTGAAAATTTTTTTCAAGTATTTTCTCCTTTTTTAAGTTTTTTTCCCCTTTTTTGGCTCTAAAACTAAGACAGCTTAACGAAAACATCTTCCCCTATTTATGTGGGATAATGATTCGACGAAGGAGAATTTTAATGATTTAGCCAAGGAGGATGAAAATCCTTCTCAGCTGAAACTTCCATGCTTTTTTCATCATGTACTTTGTTTTTTTATTAACTTATTAGGTTAAAAATAACGATTGTTGTGTCATAAGCCCATGCTCTTGTCATCTTTTCTTACAAGCCACAATCCTATTGTCATGATTATGCTAGTTTAGGTGGCATAAAGATCAATGTCATTTTTAGCCAACTTGATGGAATTAGTTAGGAAGAACTAAATTAGTAAGAAGGGAATTTAATTCCAACCAAATTAAATTTTATGTAACTAAATTAGCAAATTACAAAATTAATTCTACAAAAACAAAATTACATTATAAATTACAAGAAAACATAATCTTGAAGTAAAGAAATAAATGCAATTAAGGTCAATAAAATCCTAATTGGAAATTCCATGAAAGAAAAAAATGATAACAAATTAAAGTTCATGTACTTAAGAAAATTCTACATAATAAATCTAATTAAGAATTTAATCATATGAAAATTCCAATCAAATTCCATGGAAGAAATTTGAATAAAAAATAATTGATATAAAATTAAAAAGATAAAAGTTAGTACACTTTGTCAAAAAATTAGATATTAAAAAGGGCTTGGTAGGCTTTAAGAGAATGAAATGGGCTTGGTAAAAAACCAAGAAATGGGCTTGGTAAAATCATTGGGCCTTTTCAGATATTATGCTTATTGGGCTTATTTGCAGAATTTGAAATTTTTAGGCCCATTAAAAAGATTTTGCCCAAAATAAAATTAATAAATTTTTTTATAAAGATTTCAATTATTAAATTATAAAAGAAAATTTTTTTTATGAATAACTAAAATCCTAAACTTGTAAAATTTTACTAAAAACCTTTGTGGAAGAAATTTATTATTAGGAAAAAAATGCAAAACTCATAAAATAAATTAAAATTTTAAAACAATTTAATATAAATTTAATGAAAATATTTAATGAGTTTTAAAAACCTTAAACTTAAAAAATTCATCTCGAAAAAATTTACAGAGTAAAAAACTCTGTATCTTGCAAAACGAAAAAATTCAAAAAAATGCAAAACTCATAAAATAAAAAAATGATTTAATATAAATTTAATGAAAATATTTACTGAATTTTAAAAATCTTAAACTCAAAAATTCCTCTCCAAAAAATTACGAAGTAGAAAACTCCACTTCTTGAAAACAAAAAAATTCAAAAAATTAAAAAATTCATTATGAACTTTGAAAAACTGATTTGATTGTGGTTAAATGAAAATAAAGAATTTTAAAGTTCAAAACTCAAGAAAATTTTACTAAAAATTTTACATATAATGAAAAGCTCGTATTTTGAAATCGAGAAAATTTTAAAGAATACTCTGAAAATTATATAAAATGGATTAAATACAACATATTATCTGAAATATTAATTATCAAAAATAAAAAAGATGAAACTCTAAAATCTAAAATAAATTTAACTAGAACAATTTCACGAGCATAACACTCGCGATATTGTAAAAATTTAAAATTAATTAACAAAATTAAAAATTTAATACGTGTGGTAGGAAATGCCAATACTTATTTTTTCTTGAATATATATATATATATATATATATTTTTGGAATGCATATTGGCATAAATACTACACAGGTGTTGATAAAAATATGTGACAGTCAATTTTTTAAGCTTTACGAAAAAATCTCAAAAAAATCACAAAAACGGGATATTTGACCGTGATATCATCTATAGGAATGATTTTCCAAATTTGGCAAGAGAATGACTAGAAAATGATTTTTCTCTTGAATATTTGTCATTCTTATCTGAGATTGGTCTTCCGATGCCACTTTTTCTGTCACGTGCCAATATGCCCATCTATGTGTAATAGAATAAGTTACAAATATGTCTAAACTACCTAGGACAGGTTGACTTCTATTAGGTTAACAGCTATATTCTCAGTTTCAAATAACTGAGGCTACTGGAAAAAAGGACTTAAACGAAATTAAGTGTCACAGCTACCCTTATTTGGTTGTTATTGAGAATCAAGAATAGGGCAAAGACCAAATAGACGCAATTTCATTTAAGTTTTTATTTTTTTTGGAAAAACTACATTATATATACATTAAAAAAAAACAACCAATGGTAAAATCGATACAATCAAATGAAAGTGACAGGATGTAATCCTAGTTATAAAAGAGTTGACAAAGGTGGAATCAATACAGTCAAACGAAGGTGACCAAGTGTAGTTCTTCTAGAAGGTTGACCAAGGCAAAATAGATACAGTCAAACAAAGGTAGCCAAGATATAATCTTAGGTCTAAGGTTGAATAGGGTAAAATTGATATAGTCAAACGAAAGTGATCAGGATATAATCCTAGGTTTAAAGGGCTGACCAAGGTAAAATCAATATAGTCAAATGAAAGTGACCAAGATATAATCCTAGGTCTAGAGTGTTGACTAGGGTAAAACTGCTATAATCAAATAATGATGACCAAGATGTAATCAGAGTCTAAAAGATTAACAGGATGAAACTAATACAATCAAACAAGGATGATAAGGATGTAACCTAGGTTCAAAAGGTTGACTATGGCGACACCGATATAGTCAAACAAAAGATGACCACGATGTAACCTAGGTCTAAAGGTTTGACTAGGGTAGAGCCAATATGGTCAAATAATGGTGACCACGATGTAACCTCAGTCTAAGGGTTGACTAGGGTTAAATAGATTAGTCAAAATAGGGTGACTAGGATGTAACCTCAGTCTAAGGGTTAACCAAGGCCAAACCATTATAGTCAAATAAGGGTGACCAGGATGTAACCTAGGTTAAAAGGGTTGACCAAGGCAAAATCAATACAGTTAAATGAAGGTGACCAAGATATAACCTCAGTCTAAGGGTTGACCAAGGCAAAATCAATATAGTCAAATGAGGATGACCAAGATGTAACTTAGGTCCAAAAGGTTGACTAAGGCTACACTAATACAGTCAAACAAAGGATAACCATAATGTAACCTAGGTCTAAAAGGATAACCAAGGTTGGAACGATACAGTCAAATAAGGGTGACCATGATGTAACTTTGGTTTAAAGATTGATTAGGGCAAAATCGATACAATTAAATGAAGGTGACCAGGATGTAACCTTGGTCAAAATAATTGACCAAGGTAAAATTGATACAATCAAACAAGGTAAAAATGCTTCATATACGAATTGCTCGAAAGAATACGAAGTTTACCTTTCAGTTCTAAAATAATTAACATATCGAAAGGCTCTTTCCATCATATTCAACTTAAGATCTGTAAATTATTAAATATGAATAGAAATGCATGAGGAATGCATATGATGAATTTTCATGATTTAGTTTTCTTTATCAATGTCTGATCTTGCATATTTTGGGGTTGAATTTATCTTTTTAGAAAATGTAACAGATATTTCTTCTTTATTTGATGGAATGGGCCCATATTTCTACTTAGAGATTGAAAGTATCTTCATCAAGCATTAGAGATCTCTTTTCTTTTCGATAGAGGGATCCAACGCTTGAATTTAAATTTGAAGGCATCTTTAAAGGTCATTATGGATAAGATACACTTGTTCCTAAGAAGTCAAACTAAGTGACCACCAATATTATCTAGGAGTTGAAAGAAAAAAGAACATGATTGGCAATAAATGGTCTCTAAAATTTCCCATTAATAGTTAAAACAAACTAATAAAGGCTAAAGAAAAATAGCATGATGGGAAATATATGGTTTCTAAAATTTCCATCAATAGCTGAAACAAATTAATATAAGTTAAAGAAGAAGAGCATAATGGGGAATATGTAGTCTGTCCATCTTAATCCTTCTTATAATGTCCAAAACACTTTGGATTACTGACTCAGATCCTTGCAATGTTTTGATCTCATTCAAAGTTAAGTTAAAGAAGAAGAGCATGATGGGGAACATGTAGTCTGTCCATCTTAATCCTTTTTAGAATGTCCAAAACACTTTGGATTACTGACTCAGATCCCTGCAATGTTTTGATCTCGTTCAAAGTATTACAGAGAAATCAATTTGTTATCTTCTTATCGATTTCTATTTGCTTAAAATATTATCTTTTAGCAAAAATTTTAGCATGGTTAAATGACTATTTAACAAAGGCATGAATGAAAATATAATTTATATTGCAACAAGGAAAGAAGATACAATATTGTTTATTTTAAAAATAATGGTGAAGTATGAAAAAGATTTGGATATTACTCAGATAAACAAAATCTCCCATTCAGTTTTTTTCAAAGATTTCTCCTAAACAAAAAGTTTATTTTCATGAAGATCTATCTCTTGAAAATGTCTTTGATCATACTACGTCTTTTTCAAACTTAGTCTTCTAGCAAATTATGTTTTGGCCATTCCTTTCAAGTGTTTGAGCTGTTGTTTTAAGTTTTTAGCTCAAAGTTTTCCCCTTATACTGCCTTTAATCTAACGCCCTTTTCGAGTTTTCATTTGATTATTTTAAAATGGATGCCTTTTCAGGTTTTCACCCTTTTTTTTATTTTTAATTTTTGGAACGAATGCCATTTTGGGTTTTCATCTATTTTTTTCTTTTTTCTTTGTTTTTTATTTTTGGAATGGATGCCCTTTTGGGTTTTCATCCATTTTTTTCTTTTCATGTTTTCTTCTTTCTCTTTCTTTTTTTAGGCATAATATTTTTTACATTATCCAAATTAACGGGGTTTGATATAATCCTTCTATCCATCTCTACCAATACTAACTCTCCTCTTGAAAATATCTTTTGGACAACATAGGGCCTTTCCCAATTGGGTGCCCATTTGCCTCGAAGATTTTTTTGTCCTATCAGGATTCATCTCGGTACCAATTCTCCCTCATGGAATTTCCTAAGATGAATTTTCTTATCATGCACTCTTATCATTCTTTTTTAGTATGCTGCCCATGTTGAATAGCTTTTAGCCTTTTTCTGTCAATGAATTTTAGCTGTCCATAGTGATATTAGACTTATTCAGCTTTTCCCAACTTGATTTCTATTAGAGCCTGAAGTGAAGGGATCTCCACTTCGATTGGTAAGATAGCATCTGTACCATAGACTAACAAATAAAGCGTTGCCCTACTTGAAGTTCGGACTAAAGTTCTATAAGCTAAAAGGGCAAAGAAAAGCTTCTCATGCCAATCTTTGTAGGTCTCTATGATCTTCCCTACAATTCTTTTAATATTCTTATTAACCGCCTCTATAGCATCATTCATCTTTAGATGGTATGTAATTGAATTGTGATGAAAAATTTTAAGCTGGATGCACACCTCAGTCATCAATTTATTATTCAAGTTGGAGGCATTATCTGTTATAATTCTTTAAGGGATCCTAAATCGACAAATGATGTTAGTCCTCAAAAATTTTATCACCGTCAACCTTGTTACATTTGTATAGAAAGTCGCTTCAACCTATTTGGTGAAATAATCAATAGCCACCAAGACGAAGTGATGATGGTTTAAAGCTAAAAGGGTAATTGGTCCAATAACATCTATGCCCTATATGGAGAAAAGCCATGGTACAGTTATGATATGCAATAGCGAATGTGGTACATGGATCTTGTCAGCATAGACTTGGTATTTATGAACTTTTGTGCATATTTAATACAATCACCCTCTATGGTTATCCGAAAATAACCCAATCTCATGATTTGCCTTGATACAATCACCCTCTATGGTTATCCAGAAATAACCTAATCTCATGATTTGTGTCCATTCATATAAATATCGTAAGTCCCCTTATGCACTTCTTTCAATATCTTTTGTGCTTGGGGAGCATCAACACATCTTAGTAACATTTGATTATAACTCTTCTTGTAAAGAATCTCTCTATCTAGGATAAAATTCATTGCCAACCATTTTAAAGTTTTTTCAGTCTTGGAAGCGTTATCAAGTTATATTTGATCCTTTAAATATCTTTTGATGTCATGATACCATGGAAGACTATCTGCTTCTGTTTTGACATCGTAATAGTACGCAAGAGACTTATATATATTCATCTGAATGGGCGTTACCTCTTACCCTTATTTACTTTAAACATCGAAGCAAGGGTGGCTAGAGCATCTGCCATTTGATTATCATCTCGGGTTTGATGAATAAATTCCATCTTTTCAAACTCTTCAAGCAATTCTAGAATTAGCTTTCTATAATATTGCATCATTGAATCACGAGTTTCCCATTCTCCACATAATTGATTAATCACCAAGGCTAAATCTCTATATACTTTAAATAATTGAGCTTTTCTCTTTATAATTGCCTCAAGTCTCATAACACATGCTTCATATTTTGCTACATTGTTTGTATAGTCAAAGTCCAATCGAGCAGTGAAAAGGTCATAGTTTCCTTTCAGAGACATCAAAATTGCCTCGATTCCATAGCCTAGAGCATTTGATGCTCCATCAAAATACATTTTCCATGTTAATTCTTTCGATCCTCTCCTTCTTTTTCTATTAAAATATTCATTAAATCCTCATCAGGAAAGTTAAAATTCAATGGCTGATAACCATCAAGTGCCCAACTACTAAAAATTTGACGACAACACTTCCTTTGATTGCCTTCTAACTCACATAAACCATATCATATTTTAATAGCAACCCTTGCCATGTAGCTATCCTTCCTAATAAAGCCAGTACTTCAAACAGATACTTTATCGGGTCCATTTTTGTGATCAACCAGGTGGTATGATACAACATGTATTGTTAGAGCCTTTTTACAGCCCAAATTGGGGCATAACATATCTTTTCTATTTGAGAATAATTTACCTCATGGTTAAGGAATTCTTTGCCAATGTAATAAATCACCTACTCCTTTTTTCCTATCTTATCTTGTTGTCCTAGCACATAACCCATAGACTTTTCAAATACTGATAGGTACAAATTTAAAAGATATCTCAGTATAGGTGGCAACAACACTTGCAGATTACAAAGATAATGCTTAAGTTTTTCAAATGCTTCTTGGCATTCTTTATTCCATTCACCAGGATTTTATTTTCGCTAAAGCCAGAATATAAGATCGCACTTATTTATCAGTTGGGATATGAATCTAGCAATGTAATTCAACCTTCCTAAGAAACTTCACAGCTTTTTTTGCATACACAAGGATGGTAATTCTTGTATGGCTTTAATCTTATCCGAATCAACTTCAATATCTTTTTTACTCAAAACAAAGCCTAATAATTTACCTGATCTTGCACCAAAAGTGCATTTTGCTGATTTAATTTTAATTAATACTTTCTCAGTCTTTTGAACAATTTTTGTAAGTCCATGACATGTCCTTCCTCCTGAGGTGATAGCAATCATGTCGTCCACATATACTTCTATCTCTTTGTGTATCATATCGTGGAATAAGATGACCATTTCCCTTTGATAAGTTGTCCAAACATTCTTTAGTCCAAATGACATTACCTTATAAAAAAAGTTCCCCATATTATGATAAATGTGGTCTTTTCCATTTCTTCTGTCAACATTTTTATCTTATTATACCTCGAGAATCCATCCGTGAAAGAAAATTGACAATTCTTTGCAGTATTATCAACCACAGTATTTATATGAGAAAGAGAAAAATTATTTTTCAAACTTGCTCCATTTAGGTCCCGGTAATCTACATACATTCTAGCTTTACCATCTTTTTTGGGAACTGGGACAATATTTGTGACCCATTCTAGGTTTTTTACCACCTCAAGAAATCCAGCCATGAATTTTGTTTTACCTCTTCTTTTATTTTTAGAAGCATTTTGGTTTCATTCTTCTCAACTTCTGCTGAACCGATTTGCATTTTGGTTTTAGAGGTAATTTGTGGACTATGATTTTCGTATCTAACCTTGGCATGTCTTGGTAGGACCATGCAAAAACATATCAAAATTCTCAAAACAAACTTATTAATTCTTCCATAGTAATGGGCATAATGGTAGTCCTTATTCTAACTTTTTTTCTATCATTCTCATCACCCTATAAATTTATCACCTTCGTGATTCTTTTTAGGGCATAATATGTTTATCTTCTCACTCGATTATTTTTAACAGATCGAGTGGCAAAGTATGATCATCAACATCTTCTTCAAAATTGACCTTGTTCAAGCAAACAGCCTGTTCAAAATTGCCTTTTGAATCGCACTTAGGATCATCCACTTTTTCTTGAGTGGGAAATCTATAAAGGTGAAAAGAGAAAAGGAATGGGCAAACAAATGTATGACATGATTTGTGTATATGTATGTAAAAAGGGAAAAAATTTGGTATAAAAAAATTGGACATAGACAAAATGTCATTTGCATTTTAATTCTATAAATGATAATTTGACATTTCAAGTTTTCACAAAAAGATTCTTATATGACAAAATGAGTTCCCAAGATTACTTTGAAACTGACTTAAGCACCACAGTTCTCTCAATACAAGTCTAATTTTTTAAGACATATCCAAGAGGACAAGGATGGATCTCATGATCATCATTCAACTCTTTACTATCTTCTCCAATGGTGGCCATCTGACACTTCTCAAAAGCTTCGTTAACCATCATAATAACTTTATTTGTTTCTCTTTCTTAAGCTTTTGGATTAACAACCTCTCCATAACAAAAAATTTCATCTAGTAAAAGGTAAAGGGTCGATTTCTGGCTTGACTGTTGACCAATAGCCTAGGCTAGGCTTTTTCCTTGAGATTTTATTTTCAAATTTCTTCTTTTGACTTCATTTTAGCTTAAAGCCCAATCCGTGCTTATCATTCTTACCATTGATATTAATGGATCGATGGATTCCTTGCAAGCATTTCCTAAGTCCACTTCTAGCTCTAACTCTTTTTCTGATTATAGACCCTTATGCAAAAAGGTTAGCGTTGATAATTTCAAAAGATCAAAAGGATCACTCTTTAATTTTAGATTTGCTTTAACATAAAGGGCTTCAGTAGAAGTCATGGCCACAATGTCTTCCTCTCTAAATAAGCTAATCAATTTTTCATTAACTATGAATTTAATATTTTGGTGCAGAGATAATGGGATAACCTTGGCAAAACAAATCCATAGTCGCCCCAGTAAATAGTTGTATGCTAGGACAATGCCCATCACATGAAATTTGATCTCAAAAGGCACGAGCTAATATCTAAAGTGATCAAAATAGTTATCTTGATTTATCTTTTTATCTCATCAAATGCCTTAAAGACTGTATGGCTATGCTTGATCTAATTAACATCAATTGGCAAGCGAGACAACATGATCAGTGTCATTACATTCAAAGCCAATCCATTATCAATGAGGACTTTGGGCAGTATAATCCCTTTACAGTGACTTATGATGTGGAAAGCTTTCATTAAAGTGTTGCCCCCTAATGGTATTTCATTATCACTGAATGAAATGAAATTGTCAACAATTATGTTATTTACTAGGTGATTTAGCTTATTTATGGAAATGTTTTAAGGTACATAAGCCTGGTTAAGGACTTTCAACAAAGCATTCTGATGTGCTTCTGAGTTGAGCAATAGGGTCAACATAGAAATCTTTGCCAACTGCTGCTTCAATTGTTCCACTATACTGTACTCACTATGTTTAATAAACTTAAAGAATTTGCCAGCCTCTTTTTCCTTAATTGATTCCTAGACTTTTACTAAGATATCTTTAATAACTATTACTTTTCCACATATCTATCCTTTTGACTTGATTTTGGCACTGGTTTCACAGATTTCTGGACTATAGATGTGTCCACTCCTCATTACATGGCTTAGCCCAGTTACATTAATAACAACCAGTTGGTTTGTAACAACCTCTAAAGTTGTTACCCTACCATCATACTTCCATGGAACTTGTTTCTTATTTTGATATAAAAATGGAGTTGGTGCTCTGATAATGAGTCTAAGAGTAACTTCAGTCTTAGGCGGTGTGGTTTTTGGTTGGTTACGATAAATGATAAAAGGGCGACTGATGTCATAGGGTAGCTACGATGATCTTTCACCAACTATGTTAACTAATTTTTCTTCCTCTAGTCCAACTTCTTCAAAGAACCCAGTTTCACCATTGTCCATCTTTCGGATTATGCCTAAAAAGTCTAGGCAATTTTGCAAAGTGTGTCATGATTTTTTGTAAAATTTGCAAAAAGTTAGCACCAGAATCAAATTCGCTCTTGATACTTCCATGATTCTGACCAAGGATCCCACCTTCAGTCAAGATTGCCCATACTCTTTCCATTAGAGTCCTAACTTTTAGGGTTTTTTGACTTCTTGTGTCTCTTTTCTTTAGTAATCAAAGTGTTAATCCTAGGTTTGATATGATCAAGTAAAAGATATGTTGCAACATTAAGTGCTGGGTCATTATCAATTCGAAAGGTGCCTCTCTCAAGAAGACTTTGGACCTTTTACGTGAAGGCCGTACAATTCTTAATCAGTGTCTTGCTACTGCATGATACTCATATTGCAGATTTGGGTCATACTAGCTAGGGTAATTACCTTTATATGGTTTAGAAAAAATTAAAGCCATTAATCATGCCTCAAAAAGCTTATTAAACATTTTCTTATAAGAGTAAGGAAGGGGTTCATAGTGAGATCTAGGTTGGTTGGCTTTTTGGGCTAATAGATTAACACTAGGTCTTGGTTGGTGTTATGAAGAAAAGTTTGAAATGGTGGTTTAGGGTAATGTTGAAGTACGAGATCTGGGTATGTTAAAAAAGTAGGTATTTTGGGTTTACTATCTTTGGTTTTAGTAATATAAATGAAGTCTTTGATGGTACGATTGACTAATATAGTTAATAAATAGAGCTTCTTCTTTTTTCTATCCCTAGTTTTTTTCTAGTAAAAAACTCTGCAGTCGTGATTTTATCGGCCTTTATAGCCGTTTCAATCATCTCTCTAGAAATAACAGGATCAGCAAAATTCTTAGTTACATTCTTCACTAGTTTCTTATCATAGAGGGACACAAGATGCTTAAGAATAGCATTGTGGTTTCTTTCTCAATCAAGAGAGGCTGAACTTAAGAGGCCATGTCTCTCTATTTTTGCACATATTCCTTAAAATATTCAATAGACTTCTTCTTCATATTCTGAAGAGTCAATTTAGTAGGCATTCATTCAGCCATATGTTTATTTTTTTTGAAGAAATACATTGGCTAAGTTAGTCTAGTATTGAATTGCGGTTCAGATCATTATACCACCTTAGCCCAGATCCAAAGAAGCTTTCTTAAAAATAGTGAATTAGAAGCTTGTTATTTTGGGCATAACCAGCTATTTTCCTGATTAACATGTTAATGTATTGTTGAGGGGAAATGGTGCCTTTGTACTTTTCAAACTCAAGCATTTTAAATTTCGGTGGGAAGACTAAATCTGGTACTAAACTGAGGTCTTCAACATCCACATTGCTATATACTTTGGCCTCTTCAATGGCTTTTAGCCTCCTATTAAGGATTTGTAATTTCCTTTTCTTTATCTCTGCTTTTGCCTACTTTTTACCCTTTTATTTACACTTTGCCTCTTCATCAATACTAGGCTTGCCGATTCTTCTTAGGCAATCGTAGTTCTTGCACCTATCCCTTGTGAAAGGGTATAAGGGTTATAATAATGACTAGTGGATTAGCAACTAGGACGTTTTGTTACAAATTTTGGATATTAGCTGGCTTTACATTCTAAGCGTTAATTGTTTGTTCATCAACTAGTACCCCCTGGATCCCATGGCAAGAGTATTAGCATTTAACTCGACTATTAACAAACCGACTCCCTTGCCATTAACAACTCCATCATTCTTGTGATCCTAGCTTGTAATTCTTCTTGCCGTTTCAAAATGGCTTCCTGGGCCCGTCGATGACTTTTTTCTAATCCTTCCAATTATGCTAAGTGATCTTCAGCCATTCTTCTTGTTCTAAATCTAGTATGGTATTGATAAGAGGGTAGTGGTTGAGTTGATCTTTTTGAGTTTGCAATTTTGACCTTAAGAATTCCATATTTCTTTAAGTTAATTAATTTTTACTTATGAACTAATGAAATTAATAATCTTGTATGTACGTATGTATGTATATGTATAGGCATATGTATGTACGGTATGAGTATATGAATGCACTTACAAAGACACTTCCTTTAACTAAAGATTTCAAACTTAGAAATTTTCCATTAATTTTGTGAAAAATTACATGTTCACATCGTTGATCATGTAGGGATTACATTCAAGGAACTTTCAAACTTGATCATACTGTCTCTCAACCTTATCCAAAATCTGAAGTACAACATGCTCGTATTATCTTACGAGATTAATTTACATCTGTAAGTCTCTAATTCTCCCCACCATTTTCATTGCTTAGATGACAACCAAGTGGATTTGTTGTGTAAGATAATCTATATACATTTGTCAACCAAAAAAATTAGCCGTGTTCGTCTACCATCATCTTTGGCCCACCATAATTTACCAACCCTATATGCATCCAGATTGTGGTAGGCTTTCACCAAGGCATGAATATCATCTCCCTTGCATTGTAATTCTAGTCTCATCTCTGCAATAGTTATAGTGAAACCTTGTCTTTCTTCGAGCAATTGAGATACCTTTTAATGCTTTTGATCCAAGGCAACTTGGAGTCATTTATTCATTTCAATAGACCTTCTTAACTGGAGATGTGTATCAACATGCCCTTTTCTTTCTTTCAAAAATAGTTTGCTTGGCTTCTTCTCCCAAAGCTTTAGCCTTCCATACTTTCAACGCTTCATTAAGCTTGTGCATTTCTTCCTTCATCCCCTTAGCAGTGCTGCTGGAACTCTCTGATATCTCAGCAAGTTTCATTTTCTTGTTCTATTCAACCCAATCAATCTTTATTAGATTGTTCTTTTCTTCCATTTTTTTCAACTTCCTTTGCTTTTTCTTTCATCTTCATTCGTAAATAGGCAACTTGTTCTACAGCTGATGATTCTTGTCATTCATTCTTTTCCGTTCATTGGCAACTTCCTTTTTGATCAAATCGATCTTGGATGGCATGCAGGTTTCGACTTAATAGATACTCAAGGAATAGACCATTTGAGCCAAAAATGATTATGTTACAACCTCGAACTGTCCTCAAAGCATCATACCCTTAGAGTGGTCTTATCTGTGTATGCACATAATCCTAACTCATAGCTCTCTTTCCAATGTAAAGTTACTATCTAAAGTAACTTTTTATAATTCTTACCCTGATATTCCAAGTTAACACTAGCCAAATTTGAAGTCATGAGGATGAATTGCTGTGATCCATATTGTCTTCGGACCAATAATGATGCATAGAACATAGTGCCTTATATACCAAACAAAAGCACATATATCAGATTACCACACCGGTACACAAAGCATTTTGGTGAAAACCATGGTGCCTTCCAGGTTATATCAAAAGAAGCCAAGTTTTTAAGAGATTCAACCCATTTTTTCTTGGTTCTGAACTTGGGCCATTCTTTTTTAATGAATTCCTGAAGAGGGATAGAATATGGGAAGTAGGGTTTAACTTTATTTACCCCTTCACCCTAAAAATGACTTTGGGCCTAGATATAAAATAGCAAAGCACTTCCAAAGGATCTCTCTTGACCTTTTTTCGGCATGGATTGAGTGCTCAAATCATCTCGACTAGAAGTGTTAGATCCAAGTGCATGTTTCTTTTTAATCGGTCAAATAAATCCACCGTTGCGGCCTTAACATATCCAAACACTCTCAGGAAGAAAACTATCCCATATATAGCAAGAGCCAATGCATCTGAGCTTTCTCAATGTCGGATCGCTCTTGGATATATTTTCATAGATTCTGCCATGAGATCACATTGGTGTTCCCTTTCTGTTTTATATAATGGTGGTCAGCTTTGGAACCCAAATCTAAATTTTGACTCAATTTTTTTACTAAAGCTGGTCGGATTGTGCTCTTTATGGTAAATAGGTCTTGTCTCCAAAGGCCTGAGCCAATGGAGAGCTACTATCTCTTCCATAGTCAGAGTCATGTCATGCTGATTAATGAAAAACATCAGATAAGGGATCCTAAAACTCAATCACAGCCCTGACTAACTATTCATCCATATGTATTTTAAGCAAGAAAGCTATATGTCCATACTTTTCTATAAACTGAGTTTGCTTCGCATTCCCCCAGTGATCCCATATTTTGGCTAACTCTCTCAAATTATTCTAGCAAAGGTCTAAATGTGTGATCTTTAGCAACTCAGAGATAAAATCCTTTGGTATACAATCCATGTCCTTTTTCTAGTTAAATTCAGACTTAGAGCAGATCTTTTAAAATTTCTTGGAAATAATTACTGCTTGTAGTGGTTCCGCCATAAAGTTAAATAAAAATTGCTTTAAGTTGGAATTCTTTTTAAAGCAAGCATTCCTATATGCATATAAGGAAAGAAAAATGCACCAAAAAGCGAAAAAGAAAACAAGTTAGTATCTTTAAGAAATACAATAAAATTCGAAACAATGAAAATCACAAATTATTCAAATAAGGTATAAATAAATTTTAAAACGATGAAAATCACAAATTATTCAAACAAGATATCAAAATTATCCAAATAAAAGTATGAAAATACAAAGAGAAAGATAACTTTGTTCTTCCATGTGTCCCTAATTTTGGTGACACCTAAAATCGGGCATGGCTTTGACTGAAAAGTTAGTTAAGTTAGTATAGTCCACTATATGCGGTTTAGGTTAAACCACTACTTAGGTTCTCGAATTCCTCAAGCCCAGAAAGGACTAATGAGGTATTTTATCCTTATTCATTACAGATTTATGTCGAAATAGGTTTAATTCAAATGGTGTGTCTTTCATGCCCATAATGAGGCTAAAACCTCGAGTAGACGTAAGAATCTACACCCAGTGGGCTTTTCGCTGGTCTGACAAAGGCTAACACCTCAGAAGGCAGGAGCTACTTCGCCCCCTCCTAAAATATTGGGTACCTATGCTCCTTCCATATCTGACAAAGAAAAAACTATTGCAAATGTGCATAATGTGTGCGAAGGGACAAATATACCTTTTTTTGACAAAAATAACGCACACTATCCTAATCCCCAAAAAAACACAAAAAGATTAATGCAAAATAAATATTAATATAATGAAAAGGAAAATTTTGAAAAAGGAATTTAAAATTAAATACAATTGAAAGTGGATTAATTGAAATTTAGTTAACACATAATTAATTTTAGGCCTAACTCTCTACATGCCCCTAGTGGAGTCGCCAAGCTGTCGCAATGTGGCTCGGATACAAATCCTGACCAAGCCCGAATTAAATAGTTTTCGCTTCTATATTTGTTGATATATCACTATTTTATATTCTCTTATTACTATAAGCCATATCATTATTGATATTTTTTTATTTTTAGGGACTGGGTGGTAGAGACTAATCACTCACTCGACTTAATCATAAATAGTTATTACGAAATGACTATTTATTTAGAGTTGCCACTAATCTATTTGAGCTAGGTGAGATTGGTCACCTCTCAAACCTCACATTTCGAGGGTTATGAAACCCTATAATATCAACTTCGAGGATCGTGATCATACCAGAGATCATATACAAAGGTTCGAGAGTCAGGTACAATCATAAGTAAAGATCGACCCTCTCGTGATGCCCAAAAATCGACATCTTATTAATTATGTGTTAATTTGACTTTTAATTTTTTTATCCAATTTCAACATAAGGCATTTAATTATAAATTCCCAAAATAATATATTATGTAACAAATTTATTATCCCATGTCGAAAAAATTGGGTTTTTAAAATTTTGAAAATCAAAATCTTTTACGCACTTCATTAGAGGACTAGTGTAACATGAAAGCTTTTATCATTCTCTTTTGTACCCCAACGAAAAACTAAAGGAGCACAAAAAATTTTAAAATTCAAAAAATCATTCACATTCCGCTGAAGGGCTAGAGGAATGTGAAAGGTTTTAATTTTTCAAAATTTACAACAATCTCGATTTTCACTTTGAAAATGATATTTTGTTATTAAAATAATCCGTAGAACCTCTCTCACATTTTAGGAGAAACTCCACGAATTATTTTAACTTGAAGGCATTGCCTTTATTTTCTAAAAAAGAAAATTTTATATTTATTTAAAAATATTTACAGAACATCCTAAGACTCAATAATAATCTAAAATGACGAACCTATTTCTAATGTGTACTTTTGACATGAAAATATCCTAGTAATCACATAAGACTTGGTTCTAATGCAAAATTACCAAAATGCCCTCAGGCTATACATTCAATATGAAAGTATCCTAGCAGCCTTAAAGGATATGAAAAGGATTATAAAAAGGTGAACCTGTCATAAATGTACATCTTTGGCATAAAAGCATTCAATGACTACCTAAGACTCGATTTTAAAAAATTACCAAAAAGCCCTTAAGGTGCCTTTGATGTGAAAGTATCTTAGCAACCCTAGAGGACATGAAAAGCATTATAAAAAGGTGAACCTATCCTAAATGTACATCTTTGGTATAAAAGCTTCCCATTGACTACCTACAACTCGGCCCAAGGGAAATTACCAAAATGCCTCTAGGGTTTCCTTTCACATGAAAGTATCCTAGCAACCTTAAAAGACATGAAAAGGATTATAAAAGGTGAACCTATCTAAAATGTGCATATTTGGCATAAAAGCATTCCGATGACTACTTAGGACTTGGCTCGAGAGAAAGTACCAAAATAAGCTTAGAGTATACCTTCAACGTGAAAGTATCCTGGCAACCATAAAAGACACAAAAAGGATTATAAAAAGGTAAACCTATCCTAAATGTACATCCTTTGGCATAAAAGCATCCTGATGACTACTTAAGATTTGGTTAAAGAGAAATTACCAAAATGTCCCTATAATGTACCTTCAAGGTGAAAGTATCTCGATAACCCTAAAAGACATGAAAAGGATTATAGAAAGGTGAACCTATCATAAATGCACATTACTGGCATAAAAGCATCCAATGACTACCTAGGACTTAGTTCTAATGAAATTACCAAAATGCCTCTAAGGTATACCTTTGATGTGAATATATACTGGTAACCTTAAAAGACTCGAAAATGATCATAAAAAGGCTAACCTATCCTAAATGCACATCATTGGCATAAAAGCATCCTAATGACTACCTAGGACTCAATTCTAATAAAATTACCAAAATGCCCCTAGTTGTACCTTCGACATGAAAGTATTTCAGTAATCCTAAAGGACATGAAAAGATAAGTAATGATGACTTTTACTTTAAATATGTAATTTAGATGACAAAAATGATCTAAATTACAAAAATTACAAACGAATCCTTAAATTTCTCAAGATTAAATATTAGTCTTAAATTGACTAAAAAAATGCTAAAAAAATTTTTTGGCCCAAAATACCCTATATGGGTGATTTAGATTTTAAAGTAACCTAAAATGCAAAAATGCCATTAAGTCCCTAAATTTTCAAAAAATGCATTTCGTATGCTAATAGAGAACCGAATGCGAAAGGTTTTAATAGTTTTAGCACCCAACCAAAGGACCAATGTAATGCTAAAAATATTTAAAATAATCTAAGTGAATGATTCCATGATAGAGATGACCATTTTGACCTAAAAATGCTAGATTTCCCTAATGGTCACTAAACTTTCCTAAAATTGCAAATTGGTCCCTTGATGATTAAAACATAAAATTAAGCATCAAACGAATCAAAATAATCACAAAAAAAAATCACATAGAAAATTACAAGCAAGATTTGGTCACATTCTTTTGCCCCAAGAATAAATTTTTCAATATTTACACAAAAGTCCCTAAACTTCTTAAAATTAAAAAAGATCGTAAAAATAAAAAAAATGTATTTTAACTTGATAAATGCATAAAATACACTCCTAAGGATGTAGGTGTGCTTCGGCCAAGCATATAGGTCTAAACAAAAATTTTTATTATTTTTTATTTTTTTACAAATTAGCTCATAAACTTTCTACATTTATAAAATGACCACAAAAATAAAAAAAAATCATCACATATACATGCATGAATTTTGACCAACACCTAAATAATCTATCAATCAATTTTTTTAAACTTGGTAATCCACATATTCATATTTTATCCAACACAAATTAACACTATCATATGATACAATTACAAAAATAAATATATAAACATGTGATTTCAACATAATAGCAAGAAAACACTAAAAGAAATAAAACACATATGAACATATATATAACAAATATAACACCAAAACCAACATATATCAACATAAACATGTTCATGAAGAAAGATACTTTACTAACAAGAAAAAAATAATAAAATCAAGGAAATTAGATTCATGGCCATTATGCTTAGTCTTTCAACATAGATAAAAAATCCATAAACTTAAGCATATTCTTGGCTCACCCAAATAGAAGGAAAATGCATGAAAAACAAGACTTTAAAGATTTTAGTAGAGATTATACCTTAATAGAGCTTTGAAATTTTTTTTCAAGTATTTTCTTTTTTTTTTTAAGTTTTTTTCTTTTTTTGGCTCCAAAACTAAGAGAGCTTGAAGAAAACATCATTCTCCATTTATAGGGAGGATGATTCGGCCAAGAAGGATTTTAGTGATTTAGTTAAGAAGGATTTTCATCCTCCTTGGCTGAAACTTTCATGCTTTTTTCAACATGCACTTTGTTTATTATTATTATTATTATTATTATTATTATTATTATTTGATTTGATAATTTATTAACTTGTTAGGTTGAAAATAATGATTGTTGTGTCATAAGCCCATGCTCTTTTCATCTTTTCTTACAAGCCACCATCTTTATTGCCATGATAATGTCAATCTAGGTGGCAACTTGATGGAATAGTTAGGAAAAAACTAAATTAGTTAGAAAAGAATTTAATTTCAACCAAATTAAATTTTATGTAACTAAATTAGTAAATTATAAAATTAATTATGTAAAAACAAAATTATTGATAAATTTACAAGTAAACATAAACTTAGAAGTAAAGAAATAAATGTAATTAAGGTGCAAGAAAATCCTAATTAAAAATTCCATGAAAGAAAAAATGATAACAAATTAAAGGTCATTTACTGAAGAAAATTTCACATAATAAATCTAATTAAGAATTTAATCATATGAAAATTCCAATCAAATTCCATAGAAAAAAATTGAATAAAAAAAAGTTAGTACTCTTTGTTGGAAAATTAGAGATTAAAATAGGTTTGGTAGACTTTTAGATAATTGAAATAGGCTTGGCAGAAATTCAATAAAATGGGCTTGGTAAAATCATTAGGCTTTTTCAGAAATTATTGAGTTTATGAGGCTTATTTGCAAAATTTAAAATTTTTTAGCCCATTAAAGAGATTTTACTCAAAATAAAATTAATAAATTTATTTTATAAATATTTCAAGTATTGAATTATATAAGAAAAATTTTTGAAAAGTTTCATGTGCAAGAAAAAGAATAACTAAAATCCAAAACTCGTAAAATTTTACGAGAAAACCTTTATGGAAGAAATTTGTGATTTGCAAAAAAATGCAAAAATCATAAAATAAATTAAATTTTTTAAAACTTGATTTAATATAAATTTAATAAAAATATTTAATGAATTTTAAAAATCTGAAACTCAAAAAATTCCTTCCAAAAGAATTTATAGAGTAAAAAACTTCGTATCTTGAAAGCGAAAAAATTTTAAAAAATACAAAAACTCATAAAATAAAATGAATTTTAAAAAATTAATTTAATATAAATTTAATAAAAATATTTAATGAATTTTAAAAATCTTAACTCAAATAATTTCTCCCGCAAAAATTTATAGAGTAGAAAATTTTGTATCTTGAAAATGAAAAAATTCAAAAAAAATGCAAAACTCATAAAATAAAATGAATTTTGAAACACTGATTTGATGGTGGTTAAATGAAAATATTTAAAGAATTTTGAGTTTCAAAACTTGAGAAAATTCAATGGAAAATTTTACATATAGAGAAAAGCTTGTATTTTAAAATCGAGAAAATTTTAAAGAATACATTTAAAATTATATAAAATTGATTAAATACAACATATTATCTGAAATATTAATTATCAAAAATAAAAAGGTGAAATTATGAAATCCAAAATAAATTTAACTAAAACAATTTCACGAGCATAATACTCGTGATACTATAAAATTCAAAATTAATTAACAAAATTGACAATTTGATACCTGTGGTAGGAAATGCCAATGCTTATTTTTTTCTTGAATATTTTTTATTTTTTTGAATGCATATTGGCATAAATATTGCACAAATATTGGTAAAAATATACAACAGTCAAAATTTCGAGCTTTGCAAAAAATCTAAAAAAATTCTCAACAATGGAAAATTTAACCATGATATCATCTACAAGAATAAATTTTCAAATTTGGTAAGAGAATATTTAAAAAAATGATTTTTCTCTTGAATATTTGTCTTTTTTATCTGAGATCGGTCTTCTAATAATACTTTTTCTGTTACGTGCCAATACAATCATCTATGTGTAATAGAATAAGTTACAGAAACACGTAAACCACTCGAGAAAGGTTAACTTCTATCAAGGTAACAACTATATTCCCTATTTCGAATAATTGTAACTATTAAAAAAAAAAACTTGAACGAAATTAAATATCTACAATACATACACCGTCAGACACAAGCAAAAGATAAAAACTAAGTTGACAAAAGCAAGAATATGGGTGTTGACAATGAACGTGAAAATGGCGAGCTTTGAGCTTTAGTTTTAGTTATTTTCACTTTAGGTTGTAGAAGAAAGAGAAAGAGTCAATGGGTGAAAGAGGATAACAATTGTCAGCTGTTGCTTTACATTTTTTTCTTTCCCAATTTCTTGAAATTGGTGATAATAGCATATGGTCGATGGATGTTGGCATTACTCGACCCTTCAGTGTGTTGTGGGTTTATTTTAATATTATTTTATAGTATTTAAATATGATTTTTTTATTTATTATTCAGTCAACACTCAATCATATAAATCTTATTTGAATAAATTGATTTTTTATTTATTAAATATGTTTTGCATAATAACGAAAAAGTAAAAATACTAATATTGAAATATTTTTATATAAAGTTCTATATCAGTTAAGAATAATTAAACCTGTAAAATTTATTATGTTTATAAAGTAATGATTAAAATTAAGGTTTGTATCCAATTTAATCAAAGTTTCTATCCAACAAAATATTTGAGTGTATTATGACTCTACATGGAACATATCTAAATTTCATATAAAACATATCATAACTCCAAATAACGTATCAATTACATCTACCCTCAACGTATCCGATACATGGAGAAGTGGTGTGCTGCACCTTTGGACCCATACCGTGTCTCTCCATATAACGTGTTTCTGCTAACTATGGGCATAACTGGAGATGTTCTCACTTCTCTCACTAATTCGTTGGTTTGAACTTATAGACCTCTTTAATACAGATCTTGCATATGATTAGAACTTTAAGTTACCAGCAATGGTTCTCTGCGATCTTTCCATACATAACAATCTCAAATAGTTGCCTTACTTGAACTGTTTTCCTTCAAACGTCTGACCAAACTGCCAATTTGCTAGAGCAACACTGTAAGATGCAACTGTCCTGCCAGTACTGGCTGTTACCTCAAAAGAAAGTGGCTGTCCTATAAGGTTAATATTGCAATGCCAGTTTTGCCCCCAGTTTCTTGCCATAGGTATCCACCCCGTTTTCGGGCCCTTCACTTTCACTGCTACTACTTGACCATCCGATCCCACATTGGTAATCAGGACCTGAAAGAAGTGATTGCTCCCGCTCATTGCGAATCTTATCCCTCCCCTTCTTTCACACTTCACCCTACACAATGTTTGCATACACAGTGATTTCTTTCATTCAAATACATGGAAATTTCTTAAAACATGCCGAACATGTACGGTTTGATATGTTTTACCTTTTATACTGAACTGGCACAATATCTGCTCTTTTCTCTGCAATTTCAGCAAATGCTGCCTCAGACATCTCAAAGTGTTCCTTGGGGAAATTGCACCAGCCACCATAATCTGCAGAAAGCCCATAATTCGGTGGACAGAAATCTGTGGCAGTGAGGATGACTGAGGGGCTCCCTTGGAGACACCACAAGATGTGGTCAACACATCTGAGCTCAAAGCAAGCTCCACAGGTACTCCCTTTGTTGAATAACTTGGTACTAAGTCCAGCACTGTACTTCCCATAGCTGGCCTTGTGAAGGTCCTCATAACCACATGCTCCTTCTGCAGGATCAGGCCAGTGATATTAGCTTGAATTAATTTTAGCTTTTGGCACGGATAGTTGTTAATATAAAAGAGCATATTGTGAGGTTAAAACTGGAAATTGAAAATTGCAAAAGTAAGTACCTATGATGATCGATCCATCTACTTCTTTAGCATATGTTGCAGTAGCTGAATTCCATTCTTCCTCCTTGGAAGTTACCTGGGATGTTAGCAGTGGAATCAAATAGATAACCATAAGTTGAAGGGCTCCCATTTGAGATAATGTGGCCTCTCAGAACTTGAGTTGTGCTTCAATACGGTTCTTTTTTTTTCCCCTCTTTATTGGGATTCTCGTGAGAAGAAGCGTAAAAACAAACCTCTTTCCTAAGGAAAGGACCTCAAACTCCTTTGTGAGGTGAAGCTAGCTCAGTTGTTAAACTGTAATCTAGGTGGAAACCGCATTCAAAGTACAGAGTTTGAACTTAGGGAAAAAGACATCTGGGGGGATGGAGTCCTTTTTTTTTTTTTTTATTTCACATTTTGGGGCCACTTGAAGACAAGGAAATCGTAATTTATAATTAAAAAAAAAAATTACTAAACGGTTAAAATCATTAGAAATAATTTCAGGTTCGAGTACCGTATCTTTGTCTAATATGGAAAAGAAGATATGCTTTCTTTTTCTTTTCATGTCTACCATCTAGTAGTTGGTAATGAGACCGAAAAGAGAGATTGCTGCTGCATGTCTGCATTTTGCTACATGGTTAAGAGGAGAGCAAGGCCAGAAGGGTTGAAGGCTTTGTGAATGGCAGACAGGAAAAGCAGAAGTCTGAGAGAATAAGATAAACTACTACTATTAAGAAATCATAAAACAATTTTTTTTAAGGGGTGTAGAACTTTAGATTTGTTTGTAGCAAGCACTCGAACGAAGTAAAGATATACATCCATATCTCTTCTTTTTAGGAAAGAAAAATAAAGAGTGGTGGGGGGGGGGGGACTTCACAGGGAAAAGGGTTTTGAGTGTTGGGAGGAACGGAACTAATGTTTTTCATGGGACACACGATATTAGAATTGTTTAATTATAATAAACTTAAAAAATATCAGACATTTTATTTTTTTTTTTATTTTGTATACACATATTAAGATATGTTATTTTTTTCAATTCATTTGTAAAATTAAAATTTGTTACTATTAATATATTTAATAATAATTTTTTAAAAAATGTTTGCAGTTACTTGTTAAAAGGATTTTTATCAAGAACACGCATTGGAGCTTTCTAACTCTATTTAACAACTGTCACATATTTTATTTATATTTATGTTTTTTTAAATATAAAATAATAATATGTAATAATTTTTTAATTTTATTTACAAAATTAAAAAAATTATTATCACTATACTTGATAATTATTTTATATTTAAAGTTTTTTACAATTTTCTTAAATTTTTTAAAATAATGCATTAAATTAAAAAATATTTTTTAAAATAATAATTTAACGAATTTACAAAAAAAAATTATATAGACATTCATTGGAATTCCATTTTTAGGCATCAAAAAGGGCGTTGATATTGATGATTGAATTCGGCGGGATAAATTAGCTCAGGTGGGCCACTGTGAGACGTGATCCCACAACCGTTGTTGCTCGAATTGGTTGCCACTTTATTGAACTGTCACTCAACTTTCAATCTATCATCAGGATATATTACAAAGTTATTAACAGCATTTTGGGATTCTGTTATTGGAAAAAACGGATAAAAGTCCAAAAAAAAAAAGAAAAAGAAAAAGAGTCGATCTAAATTCTAAAGGTGATTTCGGCGACAAATATCAAATTTGTTCCTTCAATTTTGGGACTTATGCCGTGTAGCAAATGATAGCAAATTGTGCCTTTTATGCTTGCTACAATCTGTATGCGACTTGAACTTTGGAGGAGTATCAAATATGAATGTATCTCGTATACATATATTCAATTTTTAAAATCATTTTATATATTTAAAAATTATATTTTTATATTTATGTTTATATAATATCAAATACATACATCAAATATGAATTTTTTAAATGATGAAAAATAGATAAAATAGCTACAACTAATTGACTCAAATAAAGATTCAATGGAACCAGCCTGAGCTATATTTACAGATAGCAAAATGAACTCGAACCTAAAAATCCGTTTAAAAAAATTTGAGCCCGAACCCGATTTGATCAAAAAGTCAATAGCTCGAACCTAATAAAACTCGAACTCGAAATAGTCCAAACTCGAAATAGTCCAAGCCCTAAATGATCCAAACCTTAAAAAATATGAACCCAAAATGACCCGAACCTGAAAGAACCCGAACCCGAGCCTGACCCAAACTCGAACTTAAATTTAATACTAAAAATAAATATGAAAAATTATAATTAAGTAATTTTTAATAAATCAAAAACTTTAATTATGAATTTTATTTTAATATTCTTTTAATAATTTAATTAAATATTAAAA
>JBBYHL010000005.1:1362834-1375847 GCA_038381835.1 Adansonia madagascariensis
CATTTAATGGCCAAAAGAAATGGGCCATAGGTGGGCAAAATATGGTCCACATAGGAGGGACCAAAACAGCCCAACACTCAGAACTTAATTCTTGGTTATAATTTCTGATGATCTGATCCCATGTTTGCCCAGATTGAAACCTCTTTCTTTCCAGACATAGAACTGCATTTCAGCCTTGATAATGTTGTGGTTCCCCTTGTACTAAATGAGTTTAGTCTATGAGAACCTTAGTTGTTTACTTTCCTGTTTTGACGTTCAAACTTCAATGTACTATAACCTAGTAGTATCTACATCCTTATGAATGAAGAGTAGTTTGAATTTGTGTGAGTAACAAAGAAGATAAGATAGAATCACGACAGTTTCATGGTACGCTTTTTTTCTAATCTATATAATTTTGTTTAACTTGTTACTTTCAAATTGCCAGGCCTTCGTCGCAGCATGGAAGAAAGCTTGTCAGTCTACAGGTGAGGTAGACATTGTGATCCCAAAGGGGACATATTTGGTTGGCCCTGTTAAATTTGCAGGGCCCTGCAAAAATATGTCTAAAATAACAGTCCATATGGAGGTAATTTCAGCATACATCCTAGCTTATTTTCTTCTTCATTTCCACTCATAATGTTCCACCATGAATGAGCAAGAAGCTCTCAGGGTTATCTGAAGGCAACAACAAACTTGTCAAAATATAGAGATGGAGCTGGTTGGGTTGAGTTTCGATGGGTGGAGGGGCTGACCTTGAATGGAGGAGGGACTTTCGATGGGCAGGGTGCCAAAGCATGGCCTTACAATCGGTGCTCCACTGACTTGACCTGCAAACTTCTTCCGACCGTATGTTTCATAACCTTTTAGACTCAAACATTATTATTTTTTTAGCCCTGATCAACTCTTGTTGAAAATCGTCATTGTTTTTTATATCGTTCACCAATGGCCTCAGGCGTAAGGATTAAAAAGGAACCTTGCTTTTTCCCGGCCAATAATTCAGAGCATTCATATTAGGTTGTAGCCAAGAATAAGGATCAAAACTTAACGAGGAAAAACTTTCTTTTCAGCAGAATGTAAAGTTTTTGGCGATGAATAGGACGATTGTAAGAAGCATAACATCAGTAAACAGCAAGTACTTCCATATGGCTCTCGTCGGATGCAAGAACTTCAAGGGCAGCAAAATCAAGATATCCGCTGCAGCAGATAGTCCGAACACTGATGGTATCCACAGTCAGCGAAGCTCCGGTGTCCACTTTTCACAATCACTTATAGGTACAGGTGATGACTGCATCCTTATTGGACAAGGAAATTCGCAAGTAACCATAACAAGCATCAGCCGCGGACCAGGACATGGCATCAGGTAGGTACTTCTGTAACCATAACCATTATCCTCTACTTTGATCTACAAAACTCTTATTCTCTGTGTGCCTGTAATAGTGTTGGAAGTCTAGGAAGATATAAGGGTGAAGGTGATGTTAGTGGATTGGTGATTAAAGATTGCACCATGATGGGGACCTTAAATGGCATTAGGATCAAGACTTGGGCCAACTCGCCAGGCAGAAGTGCTGCAACCAATATGACATTCGAAAACATGAACACGAAAAACGTAACCAATCCAATCATAATCGATCAGGTATATTGCCCATTCACATCTTGTACCCCAATGGTAAGTACTCCAGATGACGACACTACCTACAGTTTCTGATACATCCGGAAGAAGCTGACCAAAATAATGGCCACCAAATGACTTGAGTGCAGGGACCATCTCAAGTGAAACTGAGTAACATATATTTCAAGAAAATAAAGGGAACATCATCGTCTGCAGTGGCAGTAGCACTAGAATGTAGCAAAGGGATTCCATGCCAGGATATTTACCTTGAAGATGTTCACGTGGAGCTGGCATCAGGGGAGAAACAAGTTACTTCCACCTGTAAAAATGTCAGGGCTAAATATATTGGCACCCAAATCCCACCACCGTGTGCTTAACTTTCATGTTAAGGCCGAATTTTGATATTTTCGAAGTGACCCTGCAATGATTTATAGCAATTTATATTGTGTATATATGCGTATGCGTGTGTGCAGTTTGTGAATTTGCTTTGTGCCAGCCAACTGTCCATGCAACTTTTAGGAAATTTAAACTTACATGTATAAAATGCAAAGACAAAAGATTTGCACAGTGAGAGAAAAAGGCATTGGTTTGATCGGCAAAAGAAACGACTTAAATGATATTTTTTTTTCCTTCCATATTTATAAGCAGAAGAAAGAGCTATAGTATTTTTTTTAGGCTAAATGTTTAATTAAAGATATATTGATAAATTGCAAATTTAAAGATCAAAATTTTTTTAATTTTACCAATTTAAAATAAAACGTTGTCAAACGTTTATGATTAGAGATATATTTAGACGAAATATTGTGCGTCTTACGTGCTCTGTCAATTCTGAAGTTGAAAAGAAAAAAAACTGATAATGTATCTCTTCTTTTAGGGTCGCTTGGTAGGTTTAAGATGAAAGTTAAAAATATATATTTCTTCTTTTTTTTTTTTTTTTTTTTTGTTAAAAGTTGGAAAAAGAACAGAAAAAACAACTAAATTGTGTTATTTAACTATTTTATTTTTAATAAGTTGAAATAACAAAGTAAAATTTAAAAAATCATGAGTAATGTTATGAATTTATAGAAATGAGTAACGAATAAGTTTGAACAGAGTCGGTGCTTTTATTTAATTTCTTTATATGGTATTTGATATATTCATTGCTTCCAGTTTAATTTTACAGATACAGGGTAGTGGAATAGAGACTAATCTTTATGCTGTGTTTGAGTGAAGATTGAAATGGTAATAGTCTCACCTCACTGCTTTTGCAGCCATTTCATCAGCTCTTTTTTTTTTTTTTTTTCCCCATGTTTCATCGGCTAATTAAGATTTAAGACTTTTGCATTAAACATGATCTTTTATCGCCAAATTTCATTGGTGAAACATCCGGAAGTTACCCAGTTTCTTGGAGGACGGCTGCAAGATTGTCTTTAAATACAATGGGGTTTTGGGTTGATAATTTCATTAATTAATTTTTGCTATCATTTCTCAATCCAACATGTTAATCATTCTATACATTTAGTTAATTAGTGTCAGGTGGTAGGGCCTAGAAACTTTCATTTAAACATCAAGTCAATCGATAATGAATTGAAATGTGAACTTGATTTTTTTATTTATTTATTTTTTAAATCTATGCAATGCATGTAAACTTGGACGCTGAATGTCGCTTACTATGAAATATTATAGAAAAATTATAATTCAGAAGCTTTTTGCTAGCTCATCACTCATGATTTTGTCTTCATTAATTAAGTAAATTCTGAGGGGTAGCGTTAAACAAAACTAACGCGGATAGTTATAGGGTTCGTAGTACGTGGGTCGCTTACCATTCCATTAATCTTGTTGGATATGAATAAATGCTAGTATTCTCGATTTCTCCTTTTTCTACTTGAAAAATAATTAATTATATCTAGAATAAAATTTGGCTAGGAAACGGGTTTGCATTCTTAATTAATGATTTTATACCAGGTTTTTCAACAGGAATGGTACTTGTGAGCCATTTTTATTAACCAAGGAACATGGCAAAAGTAGAGCCAACAAATTTTTTCAATAGAAAGAACTACGAAAAAAAAAAAAAAGAAAAAAACAGAAAAAAACAAGGTTTCCTTGAACGGCGAAACACACATCATCAGTTGTTCTTGGTAGGATAAGAAGCCATTTTGTTGATGCCACACAGGCCTTCAGGTTTTCCTGTATTCCTCTTCATCCTTATGTACCCTTTTTCTCCCCAGTTCGACCCCCAAGAATTCTTGACGATGATGTAGTCTGACCCCTTTGCTGTTCCATAACCCACTGCTGCTACTCCATGATCTAGTTCACTTCCACATGGCCCGTTGAATACACCCTATAATAAAACCCACAAACAATTTGATAACCAGGATCATATTTAAATTACAATCACAAATATGTTTTCAATTGTATTATATTTATTATAATTACAAACATAAAAAATATTATTGTAATTCATTACAGTAAATATTAATTGTAAATACTAATAATTAAAAAAATTAATAAAATAATACAACTATAATATTGCATTACAACCCTTAAATTCCTGATTAAGACACAGAGAAATCTTGTAACGCGAATGCTATGATTATAAATTTATTTATAAAAAGCTAAGAAGCTTACCCCACTATAGAATTGGAAATCTCTGCCAGAAGCCTCAATGGCTACACTGAGCGGTTGGTGAGCCAGGGCTTTCAAGAAACTTTGCTCATCATTTTGTGGTACGTCGTGGTAACCACTAATTGTCACGACATCCATTTCCTCCTGAAGATAACCAAAGCAAAGACATGATTAGTCAAATAAGCCATTGCTTACATAAAATGCAAGCGTAGCTTTCACGAAATGTTTATGAATATTAATTTACCTACCTTCTTTTCTTCACAGGTGCCTTGCTCCATGAGGTACGGGTAGTCTTCCTCTTTGTGAAGTCCACCATTGGCGACGATGAACTCAAATGCATAATCCATCAGACCTCCATTGCAGCCATTGTTGAAAGTTGTGTCGCAATCAATTAGTTCTTGCTCGGACAACGAAGTTAAGTTTCCTGTTACTATCTTGTTTATGCCCTCAACAGCTGCTACTGCTGAAAAAGCCCAACAGCTACCTGCATTCATGTTTACCAATGTTGTCATAAAAATCGCTATGCATTGTTGGCATGAAGGCCATTACAGAGATGATATGCTTACCGCAAGAACGTTGATTCTTGACCGGGGTAACAGCTGCTTTCTTTCTCCAATCGACAGACTTTGGCAAGTCAGTCACATCTCTGTAAGTAAACTCTGCTTGTGATTGAGTCTTTCTTCGAACTTCTGATTTGAGTCCTAAATACTTGCTCTTGAACTCTTCATGGCTCAAGTCAGCAAACTCATTCAACCCAAGCCAATAGCTGCTGATTTCCTTATTTCTCTTCTCAATGTGCTTCAAGTTATCCTGGAAAACCTCAAACCTCAGCAGCTTCTCTTTAATGGATTCATAAATTTTCCCATGCTTCAATATCCATGATTCAAAGAGCTGAATGAGTTTATCCCTGGAAGTTAAATGTTCAGGTGAATAACCCACTATGGAGAAATCGTGAGCCAGAGCAGAAAATATGAAAAGTGATGCAACGAATGTTAGAATGGAGAATTTGGAAAGCAAGGAGAGAGTCATTTCTCAGTTGATAAAATCCTGTTTCTAAAAGATTTATAGAAGAATAGTGGGTGAATTTGAGGATGGGATTGGGGTGGTTATACTTATTTATGTATATATTTTAGCTTTGTATGTTGCTTTCAAGTGAAGTTGGAAAAAATGGTCTAGAATACTGAGCCTTTACGATTGAATCTCTTGACAGGCTTTTGTCCCAAGCATGCTCATTAGGTTCAAGTTTCGTCAAAGATTAATTGATTGGAAAGGATGGTACATTGTTTTCATTAAAATAAATTAAATGTTTAAGCGTCTGACAAAGAATCTTCTAAAGAAGAATTTTTACATACACAGACTAACTAGACCCACTCGCCATGCCATGCCAATTCAATCAGATATCTCTGTTTTTTTTTTTTTTTTGGGCTAAGTCAGTCAATAATGAATCACGCTTTCCAAATGATTACTTGACGAGAGCGAGGTTGATTATTCGCTGGACTAGGAAATTTTTGCACCGCATAGTAAAATTTTGTAGTCCTGCAGACAGCTTCCCATCGGATACAAGTATACACCGGCACAACACTGCGTTAACAAGAGATATACAGTGAATAAACGTTGTTACTATGCGCTGTGATCCGGATGAAATGCTTGCTTTACTCCCTCATGTATACCAAGTAATGACATTCTGGATCATGACAGATGCCATTTTTGAAGTTAAATTGCAGAGCTTAAGAGACTCTATTTACTGTAAGGATATTCAAACTTGGCCAGAGATAACTTACGTTATGCAGCACCAAGGAAGAAAGCAAGCAAGGGTAAGATGAAATTCATGGGACGCCAAGGGTCTTCAGTTGTGAAGCCACTAAGTCATTCCTTGGCTTCAATTTCTCCGAAGCAGGCTTTCAATATGCAGCTATAGAAGATTCTCAACTTATTATTAAATCTCAAACGATTTTTTTTGGGATCAAAGCAGCCTTGTAAATACTATAATCAACAAAGAAAATGAAGTTGTTGAGTGTAGTGGCGTTTTCCTAGTCATCAAAAGCACTAATTTTGCTAGCGTTTACATTGAATGGAAATTTGGTCATCACCACTGCACGGTGCATGTAGACTAGGGGTCTTCCAGAATTGTGTTTTGTAGTAAGAACATAATTAATGTGTTGGTCTTGTAATTAATGCAACTTCTGTGTGTGTGTGTGTGTATATATGCTTAATGAAAACCTTCACCTCACCAAATCCAGAACGTCAGCATTGTTTCTTCACTCATTCACCATTTCTTTAACTTTTCCTGTCCATTTTCATTTTTTAGTTTGTTCCGAACTTCAATCGATCGGTATAAGAGCTATTATATGGTAATAAAAGGCCTAAAAATTGTGGAGACTTGAGTGATATAAAAAAAAAAAAAAAAGAAAAAGAAAACTAGCTATTCTTTGTCAATTAAAATGGCTTTAAGACTTGTTCTTTGCCCCTACCACTTGTTTTCTCAAGTAAAAATTATCTAATATAGATTGCAAAATAAAGATATATCCGAGTGCTTTTGATTTTTAGTATGTGGTTGACTAATTTTTTAGGAAACGCACCACCTTTTGGCAATCCAACTGTAAACCAAATGAAAAATTATAATGAAGAAAAGCAAAAAGATACTAAGACAAAAGTTGTATTGAGTTTTCTATTTCAAATTAAATGTTTATCAAAATCACAGCACGTGAAACAACAAAACAAGCTTGGGACATGATAAAAAAGAGTTCCATATAGTGATAAGACCCAACAAATGTTAATGCTCAATCTCAAAAGAGAATATAAAGTCTTAAAGATAAAAGAGTTTGAAACTTTAGAAAAGTGCAAAAGCAAACTCATGAAGACAATCACCAAGCTTAGATTACTCAAAGAGGTTATAATAGAAAAAAGAATTGTAGATAAAGTCCTTATCAATTTACTTGAGAGGTTTAAATCCAATATTTCTTCACTTAAAGACTTTAAAAGCTTAACTAAGATTTATTTTGCAGATTTGATGAATGCTCATGAGGCATAAGAGCAAAGAAGAGTTATTAGGCAAGAAGGTTCAATAAAAAGTGCATTTGTAGTCAAGGAAAAAGGAAAACTACAATACAAAAGCAAGAACAAAAAAGTAGGAGATTGAACAAAGAAAAGCAAATTTCCACCATGCATACATTGTAAAAATACCACATATATATGGAAAAATATAGATAGTATAGACCTAATAAATAGTGCAAGTCTTGTAAGCAACTTAGCCACATGGAAAATGTTTGTAGGAACAAAACCAATAGCAATAGGATCAATAAGCTAGAGTTGTAGATATCCCTGAGTATCAAAAGGAGCATGTTTTTATTGCTTCCTATTATGCAACCTGAACTTCCCCAAGTGCTCATTGATAATGGATGTACTCATCATATGGCATCAGATACCATCTTGTTGAAGGAACTTGACGGGACATTCAATTCCAAAGTCAAAATTAAAAATAGTGAGTTCATAAACATCCAAGGAAAAGGAGTTTTGATAGTTCAGGCACCATTAGGCACAAAACTTATTCCAAATATTTTTTTTTCATACACAAATATAATAAAATCTATTAAGTGTAGGACAATTACTAGAAATGATTTATTCCTTGGTGTTAAAAGAAAATTTTGGCTTAAAGTTTCGTATGGTGGACCAAAGTTGTTTTAGTAAAAGTTGGTTCATTGAGGTTGTGTATAGACTACTAGACACTTACTAAGCTTACTATGAAGAACAAGTACCAAATCCCACTCATTACAGTCTTGTTTAGCACTAGGCTAGACTTGTAATTTGGGCACTATCAGGTGAGGATAATTGAGGGAGATGAGCCAAAGAAAACATATTAACATATTATGGCTTGTATGAATACCATGTGATACCTTTTGGCCTGACAAATGCTCTAGCAACATTTTACACCAACATGAATAAGGTACTTCAACATTTCCTAGATTATTTGTGGTTGTTTACCTTGATGATATTATGATCTACAATAAGTCATTTTAAATAACATGTGGAGCATTTGATAAAAAGGGGTGTTCCAAATTCTTGCACAAAAATGAACTTTATGTGAAATGGGAGAAGTGTTCTTTTACCCATAATGAGGTACCAATTCTAGGGCACAGTATGGGAGGTAGCAAGATCTAGATGGTGGAAGCAAGGTTCAGCCATATTTGATTGGAAGCCACCGACCAAGGTAATAAAGTTAAGTTCATTCCATGGATTGATGAACCATTACAGTTGTTTCATCAAAGGCTACTCCAACATCACGAGACCATTAACAAACTTGCTCAAGAAAGAGAAAGTATGGGATTGGAGTCTTGAATGCCAAAAAACCTTCTATCAATTGAAGCATGCTAGGACGAAGGAGCTTATACTTTGTCAAATCATACTAAATTGTATAAGATTCATATAGTGGCGCCAAACTTTGCAATTAAAGGTGTACCAATGAAAAATAGACATTCAATGGAGTTCTAGAGTCAAAAGCTTAATAAGAGACTGAGTAACAGTATACAGTCTAAACAAAAGAGATAATACAGTGGTGCTTTACTTGCCCACATAGAGACATTACCTATTGGGTTATTGGTTCGTTGTATTTATTGATAATGTTTCAAACAATTATTTTCTAACATAGCAAAAGTTGTCCTTCAAATAGGTTCGTTGATAGGTTTTTCTAGTAGAGTTTGATTTTAGCATGGAGTACAAGCTAGGAAAAGCTAACGTAGTGGCTGTTGCACTAAGCCAAAAGATAGATCTTGCAACCATCAATCTCACTGAAGGTTTACTATTGGAGTGGATCAAGGAAGGGTTAAAGGAGACTAAACAAGTTTGGGTAAAGGAGACTTACTCTACACCAAGGATCGTATGGGAAGTTGCACAAGGAGCTTATGCAAGAGTGCTAAGATTTAAGATGTGCTAGCAGTCCAAGTGTGCACTATACCTTAGTACTCTAAGAGAATCACTATTACTGGCCATATATAGGCGATGATGTCGAGGCTTATGTAAAAACTTATCTTATGTGCCAATAAGACAAGGTTGAGTTATAGATATCGGTTGAACCATTGTAGCCATTATCCACATAAGTGCGCTTATAGGAAAGCGTATCCATGGATTTCATAATTAGACAGCCCAAGCAAGATAGGCATGGGAGAATTATGGTAGTGGTGGATAGATTCTCAAAGTATGGGACTTTCATTATAGCAACCAAAGAATGCCTAGTGGAGGAAGCAACTTGATTGTTCATGAATAAGGTGGTGAAGTATTAAGGAGTACCATAAACCATTGTTAAATTTGGGACGAGTGATTTACGAGACCTTCTAAGTCGTGTGGTTCAAGTTATTAGGGTCAAACTTGAATTTTTCCACTAATGTGCATCCTCAAACAAATAAGTAGATCTCAAAGTGAATACTTTATTGGAAGTATATCTCAAGCACTATGTGAGTGCAACACAACATGACTAGCCAAAGTTGTTGGATGTGTCATAGTTTTCTTATAACTTGCAGTAGAGTGAGGCCATAAACTAAAGTTCATTCGAGATAATAATAAGGCAACAATCGCTCACTCCCAATGCTATTGAAAAAGGTTATACCTCACCAAACCAATTAGCATTCAAGTTTACGAAGACTTGGCATGAGTAGTTGACTTAGTCTGGCATTGTCTACATAAAGCAAGAAATTACACCAAGATGTGATAGATCAAAAGTGCAGAGATACACAGTTTCTGGTTGAAACTTAGTCTTTGTCAAATTGTAATTGGTGTTGCACAACCCAGGCATGCACAAATGCCTTGTATAAAGATACGAGAGGCCTTTCAGAGTTTTATAATGGGTAAGCAAGATGGCCTACAAACTTGAGTTGCCAGTTGAGTTCAAAATACACCCATTTTCCATGTTAGAATGTTTAAGCCATTCCATAAGGATTAGAAGGATCCAGAACAAGGTAAGTCATGTGCACCTATAAGAGTGAAGGCCTCATACGACAAAGATAAGTAGTTAGGAACTAGTACAGGCATTGTGGCAATTCAAAGATATGATTTAGCAGTTCCATTTAGAGGACATGGCGAAGGTGTCGTTGGAAGAGGCGGGGGAAAAAGTCACAGGCCATACCTTCAAGCTCAAGCCCAAGGACACAAGTTACTTGGGGCAACTTGGCCTACTAAAATAAACCCAATATCGAAGCATCTAAAAGGCCTAAATATGCTTGAAATTTCTAGAAGCATGGAGACCAGTTAAATACTGTTGGTCCAATCACTTTGAACTCTAGAGTTAAGAATTTAAATTATTTAAGACTCTAGATATTTGTAGACAAGTATAATTTTTGCAATCCATTAGAAATGTTCTAAGCTACTAATGTAAGGGGATTCAACTATAAATAGAGGGCTCTCACATTATTTGTATCCTTAAACACTTGAGCAAAACATTGATTAGGCATTTCTCTCATTTCTCGGTGTTTAGTTTTTCTACTTAACTTTAGTGCTTAGGGAATTCAGATTCTCCTTTTACAGTGTTTATAGTTGACTTAAGCATACAAGGAAGTGATTTCCAAGCCTAAAAACGCGTAGTTTGCTAGGCTAAAGTCCACGCACATGACACATGATCTCTATGCTTGATAAGTAGAGTTCGAATCCTCTTCCCCAAATCTTAAAAGTTGCCAATAGCCATGTGATCTATTTGTTGAGTTCTAGACTCTTGCTTCCGATGACCAAGGAGTAAACTCTGAAAACCTCAATTATAAAAAGAAAGAAATATTAAAAAAATAATTGTTAGGATTTAAACTAGAAAATTATGATATTATATTAAATTGAATAATCAATTATTCGTAAAACTTAGATTTATAAGAAAATATGAAACTATCTTAATGAATAGACATTGGATCTACCACGATTAATGATTAAACAATACCTAATTTAAGAACTTAAGTCATTCCAATAAAACAAAAAAAAAAAGAGTAATTTCCCAATTTGAATATTAATTATCATCAATTTTCCCTTTACAAAAATAGAATAAAGCAGGCAGTGATAGGGGTTGTGAACACTACATTTCACCTCTCTCGCACAGAGTCAGTCGCCCTCTTGCTTCTCTCTCTTTTTCTTCTCCTCCTCTTCTCTTCGTTGTCTTAGCAAGAACGCCATCCTATCAACCATTCCCACTCGCTTTGGCGTTTTCCTTTCCTTGTTGGAGAGCCACCATGAGCTCCATTATCCACAACTTTCAAAGGAGCCAAGCACTCCCTCTATCTCAAACCGAATCAAAACGTCAGCTGCCACTGCTATTGCCAGGGCTGCGAAGAAGGCTTTCCTCTTTGTCTCTTAAAATACAGCCCATCTCTTCACCAGCAACGTCATGGACGATCTCTAGACCAAAGTCTTTGTCTTCCATGGAAGACTATCCTGGTAGCTCCATCCGGAAATGGTGGACCTGGTGCTGGTCATGTGTTCTGTCCAGAAAACCCATGTTTGCCCAAGACCTTGAAATGAACGAAGAAGAAACTAGGATTCTGGGCTGCCACAGTGAAGGCAGCTGGAGACATGTTTTTTACAAGGTTAGGTCTGAGATAAAAAAACTGATGGGATCTCACAAAGTTGGCCTCCCTCAAACTTACAGTTACGATTCTTTTGCCAACTCCAAGAATTTTTATGATGGAAAGAAGATCTATGGTTGATCATTTGGAATGCATAGATGGAGGCTTTCAAAGAAATTAAAGCTCTAAAAGGAAAATTATCAAATAAATAAGCAATTCATTGCTTCAAGATTCAGATCATAAGAGAGACCGTAGAATTCTATATTTTTTTCGTGTGGCTCTTTTTTTTTTCTTTCTTGTATTCAGCTTTCCTTTTGTTATCATAATGCAAATATTGATTCGTCAGAAGAAACAATGGCCTGTAATTAATTTGTTCTGTAGTATAATGTGACTTTGCTTGGAAAAGCAGAGTTAAAACCTCAACTACTGGTTGGTTTAGTAGACTAATTGTACTCTTTCACTACACCTAAAAATCCACATTGTTCATAATTTCTAGTTAACTGGCCATAAATTATGGCTATGAGGTGCACCTTTGAACAAAAAGGAAGTTGCAGAAAAAGGGTGGGTTCACTTGTTACTCAAAATCTGTTAGCTACAATCCCAGTTGTTACTGGACTATAATTTTTTAATTTCATTATTTATTTTTGCAGCTTCAATTGTATAATTACTTTAAGTTATTTATTTATTTATATAATGTAAGATTGATACCTTTTGTTTTCTTTTTCTTTTTTTTTTGTTTCCTTTTTTGCGAGATAGATTGTTCTAGATAACAGGATCAAGCATAATGCAATCAAAAAGAATGAAAGACCTTCCATATCAGATAGATCTAGTGGATTGCATGGGACTGCGTTTCCAGTATTTTTGTGACATTTTCATGTAATTAAATTTCTTATAATAACTGAGAGAGATAGGCTTTAGAAATAAGGTAATAATTACTAGTATCTTATCTTAATTTTTATTTTTTTTAAATATTACTATTCGATATTTATATTTAATATATATTTAAATATGATTTTTAAAATATATTAAAAAATATAAAAATTAAATATATTTATATTAAATATTAATTGTATCTGATATTTAAATCTTAGTAAGTCATAGATTAATGCTAACAATCAGTAACTCAATGGGTGCAATATTTATTAAGTTATACAAAACTATCGGGTCGCTTTCTCAAAAAAAATAAAGAGACGTCGGTGCCAGAGACAAAAGTTCAATACCAATTATTGCCAGCAAAGATTGACATGATGATGGGCTGAGCTGGGGTTAACTAATAAGCTATGTTGTCTTTA
>JBBYHL010000005.1:1385978-1425818 GCA_038381835.1 Adansonia madagascariensis
TATCTTGTCCACCCTTTAAAGCTTTCAAACCAATTTAGAATAAATTTAAAAAGTGGGATCGCGTGATGTTGTCCCCTGTTCTTGGTCATGGTTAAATTAAGTTATTTCATTGAATTTCATCTTGAGATCTTCATTTGTCTCCGTATCACCCCGATCAGACTCGAAAACATGCTTTGACCTCTCACAAGCTCGTATCAAGGCACGAATATAATTTTTTTACATCTTTACCATTCTCATCCATAATAATTTCTTTTACCAAAAATCGTCAAAATGTTCACATATTTTTTAAATCACAAAGTTTTGTCAACTTAAGTTTTCCAACTCAACTTCATTAAAGGGTGTCAGATAATGTCATTTTCAGGGATACTCCAACCCTTACCTTTCAAAGGGATACTCCAAACCCATTTTTCAAGATTGTCAAGATTTAAAAATTTTCCTTTTTCAAAAATTATTTGCCATCCACGGGAATACTCTAACCCTATCTTTCTGAGAGGATACTCCAACCTTGTCTTTCAACTACAATTAAATTTTTCTCCTTCTCAGATTTCTATGAATGTGTCAAACAAACCTCGCTCAATCAAGAAACCCAGAGGCATCTAAAAAATTATTGATTCAGTGATTTCCAGATAATCGATGTTAATTGCGAGATAAATTCCAATAGTCCATCCCTTTTCTTTATCATTGCATTGAATGATCCATGTTATGTTACTCCATTTGTTGTCTTACTAACGTGATTTCGTTGTGATGATCATTTGCATTCATGTTTTCGAATCATTTCAAATAAAATTAAAGCTAATGTTCCACATGGGTATCTCTCTAATGCCCAAAGTGGAACATTCCATTTTCAAAGTAAGATCCAGAGGTCATTTTTATTGAAAATTTCTATATTCCTCATATATCCAGGGTGTATATGAGATTAAATCTTTTCATCAAAACCTAGATTTGTATTTCTATAAAATTCATGCATTAAAAAAGGGTTAATGACAAGATCGAAAGAATCGAAACTGAGATAAGGCATAGCTAGTGGGGTACCAATTTTGGGCATCGCGAAGAGGTTCGTATCTCATCATGCATAACCAACTCCCAAACCCATATAATGAATCTTTGTACTACATAGACCACAGGATCAACGTTTTTGTTTTGTAACTCAAAATGTAGGTTTCAATAGGCATCCAGTCATGCCTAGCGCAAAATAATCAATGGTGACTCAATGCGTTGGCCATTTCGTGATGGTATTTGAGACCAATAAGATGAGCGATTCGTCTTATGGTCCCTTTCACTATATTACAAGTCAAGAATTCGTACATTCTCATTCTCATCACATCACAAAAGAAAAGTCTCGGTCAAGAAGACATTTCCAAGTCAGAAAAATATTTTAAGTCGTACGCACCCATAGATCCACGAGAATCCACCCTGGGGCATGTTATGACAGCCCAAAATGATCGGTGGCGATTCCAAGTGTTGGCCACTTTGTGATGGCCGTCTGAGACCAATAAGATGAGCGATTCATCTTATGGTCTCCCTCACTGTATCATGAGTCAAGAATCTATACTTTCTTATTCTCATCACGTTGCAAAGAAAAAGTCTTGGTCAAGAAGACATTTCCTAGTTAGAAAAATATTTTAAGTCGTATAAGCCCATAGATCTGCAAGGATCCACCCCGAGGTATGTTGCGACATGTATTTATGGATTGGGAGGATTTTCTTGGGTACTAGTTCTCCTTCATGATAACAGCGAAGGCAAACTTTTTTGTCACGGGCTTAGATCATGTGTGTTTGATTCATTTGATTGAGCAAAGAGCTTTCAGTCAATTTTCTTTAATAAGATTTAATTGATCGTATATATTCTGACCCACTTAGCCTTTTCAAGCTTAGGCGCTATCAAAACTCTTAGAGAACGAATTTCAACTTTGATAACTAAGACGTCTTCCATCCCATAGATAAAGGAAAATAGGGTTGCACCTGTGGAAGTCTAAACTAAAGTTTGATATGCGTGCAATGTGAAAGGTAACTTATCATGCCAATTTTTATAAGTCTTGGCCATTTTCTCAACTATCTTTTTGATGTTTTTGTTGGCTGCTTCAATTGCTCCTTTCATTTTTGGATGGTATGGCACCGAGTTATGATAGTGGATTTTAAATTGAGAAACATTGCTCGCATCATACCATTTTTCACATTACAAATGATATTCATGATGATTTGTTTGAGAAGCCTATATCGACAGATTATGTCTTGGTGATATTGGCGTATGAAGCTGTCTCAACCTATTTAGTGAAGCATTCGACCGTTACTGAGTTAAATCAGTGTTTGTTAGTGGCCTTTAAGAGTGATAGGCCCGATTATATCCATTCCCCATGCAAAGAGATGCTATGTGATTATCATGACATAGAAGAGGAGAAAGTGAGACATTGATCTTATCTGTAGAAATCTAACACTTATGACACTTTCGGGTGTAATTGATACAGTTTCTTTTGAGATTTAACTTGTGGTAGCTCGATCTTATAACTTGCTTAAGCATCTTGTGGCCATTAGCATATGTACCACAAATCCCCTTACGAACTTCCTTTAAGATCCGTTTGGCTTTAGGAGTATCGATGCATCTGAGCAATACTTAATCTTGACTTTTCTTATATAAGACTTCCTCATTCAAAAATAAATCCATGGCTATTCTCTTAAAGGTCCTTTTGTCATTTTTTATGGCATGCTTGGGGTACTAGTAATCCCCAATATAGTGGAAGATGTCATAACACCATGGTAGGCCATCTTTCTTTTCCTCGACATTTTGACAACGTACTGAAGTTGTGTAAATGCTTATTTGAATGGAAGCGACATCTGATTCTCAACTAACTTTGAACATGGACAATACGGTGGCTAAAGCATTAGTTATTTGGTTCAATTCTCGAGATATGTGTTGAAAGCTAATATCTTGAAATTCTTTTTTGAGTTTTGAAATTAACTTTTCATAATGGATCAGTTTAAGGTACGAGTTTGATATTTCTTTTTCAGTTGGTATATGACTAGGGCTGAATCTTTGAAAACCCATAAAGTCTAGACATTTCTTTCGATAGTCATTTAAAGCCCCATGACACATGCTTCATATTTCACCATATTATTGGTGCAATCAAAGTTTGGTCTTGCCATAAAGGGGTAATGACTTTCATTAGGTGAAATCGGTATCACTCTAATTCCATGTAATAGAGCATTTAATGCTTTAGCAAAATACGTTTTGCATAATTGATCATAACTAAGGGTTTCATCCCTTTCAATTATGCACATCAAGTTTTCATTCGAAAAGTCAAAGTTAAATGACTTATAGTCACTCATGGCCTAAGTTGCCAAGAAATCAGCTATTAAACTACCCTTAATGGCTTTTGGGTTGACATATATAAAGTCATATTTGGATAGCAGAACTTGCCATCTGGCTAATCTTCCCAACAGTGTAGGGGCCTCGCAAAGGTACTTGATGGGATCATTCCTTGAGATTAACCATGTAATGTGGTATAGCATATATTGCTTGAGTCTCCAAGTGGTCTAAGCTAATGCATAAGATAACTTTTCCACCATGAAATAATTGTTCTTATACTCTGTGAACTTTTTGCTCTGGTAGCAAATAGCTTGTTCTTTTTTTTCGACTCGTCATATTGCTCGAGCATACAACCTATGGATTTGTCAAAGATTAATAGGTAAAGGATTAGAGGTTAACCTGGAACTGGTAGTACTAACCCTAGTGGGCTCGACAGATAATGTTTGACTTTGTTGAAGGCTTTTTGGCATTCTTCACTCCATTATACAAGATCTTATTAGCAGAGGAGCCAGAAGATCAGATCGTTATTAATAAGCTAGGATATGAATCTGGAAATGTAACTTAACCTCCTTAAGAAACTTCTCACCTCTTTTTTGGTCCAAGGTGGAGGCATGTTTCGAATAGATTTGACTTTATCTAGGTTAATTATTATCTATTTTTCAATGAAGATAAAACCTAGTGGCTTATCGGATGTGACATCAAAGGTACACTTGGTAGGATTTAGTCTTGGTTCAAAATTTCATAGCCATTCAAAAAGCTTTTAAAGGTTAGAGACATGCTTGTCTTCTTATGTTAACTTGGCAATCATATTACTTATGTAAACTTCAATCTCTTTATGCATTAAGTCATGGAATAATGTAATTGTCTCTTTGATAAGTTACCCTGACATTTGTGAGTCTGAAAGGGATGACCTTATTGCAGAATGCACCCCTTATTGCAGAATGCACCCTACATGGTTACAAAAGTAGTTTTTTCCATGTCTTTGAGGTGCTATTTTGATCTTATTGTAACCTGAGAATCTACCCATGAAAGAGAATAATGAATTTTTGACAGTGTTGTCAACCAAAATATCGATATGGTGTAAGGATAAGTTGTCTTTCGAATTGGCCCAGTTCATATCTGGATAATCAACACATATTTGCAATTTGCCATCTCTTTTTAGGGACTGGGAGAATACCCATTATGGATATTTGGCTACAGCAAGGAATCATGCGTCGAATCATTACTTAACTTCTGTTTTGATCTTGAAGAGCATTTTAGGTTTCATCTTCTTTAGTTTTTGCTGGACCGGTTTTCATTTAAGTTTGAGGGGAAGTTTGTAGACTATAATGTCAGTGTTGGGTCCAAGCATGTCTTGATATAACCAGGAAAATATGTCAATACTCTCAAAGCGGGTTCATTAATTTAGTTCTAGTAGAGGGTTTTATGGAAGTTCTGATCTTGACTTCCTTCTGATCCTCAGTCTCTAAATTTACGACTTCAATTGGCTTCTCATGGGGCAAGATATGTTTTTTTCCATGCTCGACTAATGGTAACAAATCTAGTGGCATAGATTTCTTCTCAAAATCTTTGTCATAATCAACTTCACTAGTATAGATTGACTGTTCAAAATCAATCTTTAGGAGCTCATTGAAAACATCCATATAACTTTACCAGAGCACCTGAAAAGGTAAGGAAATAAATAATATAGACAAAAGTGTGTATTAACAGAGAATTTGAGTAAGGGCATTGAATGAAAATTAGCACATGAGATGAAATGGTTTATGCAAAAGTTATTTTTATTGAGAATATTTGATAAAAGATGCCCATTACATGGGATCCCTATGAACTATTAGGCAGAAACAAGTAGGTTTTTTCTTAACATTACATAGAAATAGAATAAAAAAGAGTAGGGATTTTTGACACGGCCTTACTGTCAAGTACATACTCTGATGGATGCAGATGGATTTCATTCTTGACTCTGATTGTCCTACTTGGTTGTTGATGGTGTTGATGTGGACGTTGTAGAGTGCACAATCTAGAATAACCAGAACATCTTTGACTTTTATCTTTTCTGACTGATCTGAATCCATGCATCCTCTTAATCAAAAGGTTTCACAGATTGGTGGGAAAATCATTATTTTTGGGATTAATTCTTTACCTAATAAATAGGCCAACCTTTGATCTCTAACTTTCTTAACTTGTTCTTTCTTATGCTACATATTAGACTTGAATCCTAAGCCTTTCTTGTCAACATGGCTAATGACTTTTAAAGCTCTAGCTATTCCTTGAAGATTCCTAACAAGCTCTTTTTCGACTCAACAACCCTTGCCAATAGTCAACTTCAAATCCATTCGGGTATTCCTTGATAACTAAGGCTTAACTATTGATAGACTTTCTCTTACGAATATAGCATTGACAAATTTGACTGACTAGAAGGATGGCTCAAACATATTTCATTTGATTCAATGTAAGTACCATCAATAAAAGTGATGGTGATTATCTCTTCTTCAACCCCAATACTGACCACTTTGTCGTTGATGATGATATTTCCCTAGTTAAATGTATTCAAGGCGTTTATAGTAGACAATTATAAGATGGAACAATTTTCTTTACTTGAATCTTGATCTCATAGGTGCATGGGCCTATCTGAAATAGAATGGTGATGCTTACATTGATTCCGTGATAAGTCTCATTAAATGCTTGCATTACTATATGGTTGTGCTTTATGTGGGGTGCATCAATAGAAAGCTTGTTTAAAGTAATCAGGGGCATGACATTGAAGGCAGAGCCATTGCCTATGAGAACCTTTGGCAAAATGCAGCCTTTGTAGTGTGTGGTGATATGTAGGGCTTTTAACTACTCCTACCTATGAAAGGGATTTCATCACTAGTGATGAGATATAGTTGTCAGTGTAACGCGGTTTACTATATAGTCTAATTTATCTACCAAAATGTCCAGGGGAACATACGCCTCGTTTAACGTTTTTAACAATACATTTTAATAAATTTTTAAGTTAAGAAATAGGGATAACATATAAACTTTATTGGTTGTTTACTCAACTGATCGGCAATACTATAGTCATTGTGTTTAATGAATCTCAAAAACTTGGTGGCTTCCTTCTCCTCCACCATCCCTTTTACTTTTTGAACTCTAAGTCCTTTATCCTATCTTAAGATACGTCAATTACTGGAGAGGCATCATTTTTTTGACTATTTTGAGCCAGAGGTGCATAACATCGGCCACTACGGGTTAAGTGGCTGACTCTGACAAATGGGCAGTAGTGGGTAACTGGGTAGGCTCCATGGTTATCAAACTTAGGCTTCATATTTCTAAAGGATGGCTTTTTTGCTCTTGTATGGGAATGCCATAAGGGCCTCTATGATTAGCCTCAAGATATGTATTAACGAGCTTGCTTTTGAGCTTAATTGCTTATAGATTATGAGGGGCATCATTTCTTGTATGGGGATTAGGTCATTTATTCCTTATTTATGTTCACTGTAGGGGAAGACGCTTCTTATCATAGAATCTAATTCTTACTTTGTTCGTCATTTTTTAGACCACTGCGTGAACTCTTTTGTTATTTAGAGAGTGTAACAATGAATTGTGTGGAAGTCATATAAATCATTAAGTTTATCTTCTGACCTCTTGATAGCGTTAAGCATTCCTACCTAAATCAATATCTGCCAAACCAAAATCATTAGTGTCTTGACTTTTTCTATGCTTTTCTTGACTTCATAATTGTTTTTGACACCAATCATATTTTTTATCGGCTTGGCATCATTGGTAGGGGATTTACAGCAACATCTAACCCTTGATTTGTTTCGAATTATAGAACCTTTAAATCAATAAGGCTTTGTACCCTCCATTTAAAAGAAATGCAATTTTCGGTGTCTTAACCTGCGGCCCTAGCATGGTCATCGTAATAGGCATTGGGGTTATACCATTGAGGATATAGAGGTTTTTTCTTTAGGACATACATATAGGGATTAGATTCTTTTGAAGCAAAGCCTGATAAAGCTCTTTGTAGGTCATAGGGTTAGGGTCAAATTATTGCCTTTGCTAGTTTGCACCCTAATTGTTTGGTGCATTGTTGACAAGATTGTTGACAATTTGGTTAGCTTGTGCTTGATTATTTTGTCACAGATTTGATAAGATAGTAAATGATACATTGTAAGTAACAGTGTAAACTAGCTGAAGAGGGATCATGACTCGGTTAAATTAGGGTGCACCCAGGTAGTAAGGATTAGGCACCTGATACTAGCTCGATTGAGATTAGTTGGCATGGCTTATAGCATTTGCCTTCATTTTTTTTAGTGGTAGGTTTTTTGCTTGACCTAGATGACTCACCTACTGACATTCGACCACTTTTAATCGTCGTATCAATCATTTTGCCTAATAACACGAGGTTAGGGGAATTTTTAATGGCATTCCCTACTAATATTTATAGTGTGAGGCATGTAAGGTGTTGTTGAATGTCATGGTCAATTCCTTTTTAGTTAGAGGAGGGCCTTCTCTTTTCACCATTGAGCATATTGCTTGAAACTTTTTATGGGTTTCTTTTCTAGATTCATAAAAAAGAAATGTTCAAGGGCCTAATTTTACACATGTAGGTACTGGTTTAAAAAGGCCCTAGTCAAGTCGGCCCATGATTAAATGTTGACATTATTAAGCTCAATGTACCATTGGGTGGCTGCCTCAGTCAAACTATGCTGAAAATAATGGATAAAGAGTTTTTCATCTTTCTTGTACCCTACCATTTTCTTGAGGTACATCTACACATGCATGGTAGGGTTAATAGTTCCATTAAATTTCTCAAACTCTAATATCTTGAATTTTGGGGGAATGACAAGGTTTGAGACCAGAGACAAAGATTCTGCATTTATAATTTTAAGCTTGTCACTATCTTTGATGGCACAAATACGTTTTTTTAGCAGCTGAAACCTTTTCACCTCATCAGCAAATGTTGTAGGCTTCTAACCATTTGTTTTTTTATCATCATGGTTGAGGTTTATAGGATCGGTTGGGGAAACTGTTGCATTCACCCCTTGAAATCTTGAGATAAATTGATTTGCTGCCAAAAGATTTAAATAGATGACTGGTGCTATTGGCAGGGCTGACGCTATTTTAGGTTTGTGCTTTTGATGAGCCACTTCTTGGGTTAGCTAGTTCTTCTTTGGTATCTATGCACTGGCTTGTCCCTTTTCTTTGGATATTGTTAATAGCTTCATAAGCTTTATGATTTTTGCCTATATCTCATTTTACCAATGAAGCATTTGATCTTAAGACTCCTTGTACATCAATTCAAGTAGTTTTATCCATGCTTAGTGATTGTTTTCCAAGATTTATTTGTGACGGCAGGTATTGTGGTAGTGTGGGATGATTGGTTTCCTGTTCTTTGTTTGGTTTTAGAATCCCTTGCACTTTTATAGCCATTCCCATACTAGACTTTGTTAAAATGTATTTATTAATGATTGCTTATGAAGAAATGATGATGATGAGTATAAGAACATGATAATAAATGACTATTGATATACATGCATGGACATGATAACAATAGAATAGAGTTAGTTATGCAAACGCAGTAGAAACAATTGGTTTATAAAACAACTTCACTGACAATATCTTTCACAGAGCAATAAAGGAGCTTTGATTACATGTGATTACATTCGAAAATATCTAATGAGATTACATTGCTTAAACATGTGTTCCAAGAACTTCAATAATTATTGTTTATGGTCCCTAATGGGTATGATGTCTTGTTTTAGACATCGGGCCACCTCAATCATGTCATCCGCCTCGATCTAGGCTACCCAAAGTTGTTCGGTAAAGTGGTCATGATGCTCTTGATGATTAAAGCATGCTTGCTTGACCATTTCTTACCATTCTTGCTCTAGTTGTTCAAAAGCTCTCACCAAGTCATCGATCTAATCTTGACGATCTTGGAAAGAATGTTCCAAATTCTGAATTCTGAGTGCAAAAGCTTCATTCTCGACCCTATTCGCTCTCAATTGGTGCACCTGAGCTTTCATACATTCAATTTTCTTCTGATAGGTTGACATAATAGCATAAGTGCTGATAAGCTTCTCCTTCTTGATTTTAGTTTCTTCATTCCACCGATTTAACTCTTTGTCGAGGGCAACAAATTTTGCCTCCCATTCAGCTGACATCTTGCTAATGCATCAAAACTTGTTTCTTTTCTTTAGTGCTATGTAGTTTTTCTCTAGATCCTCGAGAACCTCTTTTAGGTGATTTTTTTCTTAACAACTGGATTCATCTCGTCATCCCGGAGATAGATGTCTATTTCTAATTGACTCTTTTCATCCATTAGATGAGTGATTTTTGCAGTAAAGGTCATATTTTCTTATTCAAACTCCTGCTTAAGCAATTTAATCTCAGAAAAAGCTCATCAATTGGTATTTATGACATCCTAACACTAGATAGCAGCAAAGCATTATTAGTTCGATGGATCCTCCACTCTTTATACCTTAGAGTCATAATGCTTCCTCTCTAATATCTCTCTATGCAATAAATTTGCCACCAAGCATGGAAGGCTGCCTGGACTTTTGACTTGTAATCAGGCCCACTATAATTGAAGTCCCAACGCTCAAACTTTTAGGTGAAAGAGATGAATTGTCGACATTGAAACTATTGCAAAACTAGGAGAAAGGCATAGTTGGTGCCTCCCTCAATTCCATAAGTGGCATGCAATTAAGATCTCCACATCTGTATATGATAGGCTGAGGAAAAAACCATGGGACTTCTCTGTGACCTCTTCTCTTTCGAGGTTCCAAAACTTTTGAACACATTGCTCCTTACACTTGTCTTAGGGTTATTCCTTCTCATGGACTTTGGAGATAGAGCTAAAATCAATGTAGAAGTTATACAACATTATTTTTTTTAAAGCAAAAGTGGCTGATGAGCCTAATGCGAAAGAGTGGGGCATATCCAAAGCGCAACCTGTCCTTTTTTTTTTACATAAGCTCAGGGCTTGAATAGTCTAGGAATAATAATGGATGTGGGGTTGATGTTGCAACATAATCGAAAAATAAATCTATGATTGCCACCTCGACATAACTTAGAATCTTTGAGAATTTGAACATCCCATATGTAGCTAGTGTATAGACATCCTGACTTTTCTTTGGATCAATAGCATTTGCCATTGTTTCCTTCAAAATAACCGAAGAAGTGCACTTTCAGTTCCCTTTCATCTTGACGTGTCGATCCATGGTTCTATGGCTCCGAGGATCTATGCTAGCCTCTTCTTAAATGGTGGAGGTTGCGATGATTTGTAATACTTCCTATCAGACTTGACCTTTTAAATGTTAAGTAGGGCCATGTATTCATCGACCATGGGGACCAAATCTTCTCGATTAAAGGTGAAGCATTAATATGTCAAGTTCCAAAACTGTGATGCTACTCATAATAGGCCAACATCCAACTGAATTTGGAGTAAAAAGGCTATGTCTTTATACCTTTTGTAAATGATTTCCTATCGGTATTGTTCTAACTAGCCCATATATGCTTTAGGTCTTGCCAGTCATTCTAAAGTACCTCATCTTAACCCTTTTATGCACTGTCTAGACACAACTAGGCTTAAGAATATCCATCTTCACACTGCTGATGTTCTGACCATGCTCTAACATATTCAAAAGACTTAATGATAGAGGTGGACTATTGCTTTATGATAGATACCCCCTTGTTGAAAACCAAAACCCTAAGTAATTTTCTCATATGACTATTATGATGCATAATGCATGCAATAATCAGAAAAACAAAAGAAAAGGAAATAGGTTAGTGACAATATAAAATAATGTAGACACAAATAAAGAATAAAAGAATGTAAATAACTCATAAAAAAGGCCCCAACAATAGGTTTGACGATGCCTAAAAGTGAATACGACAAGCATCAGAATAAGTCAAGTCTACACAGATGACATAATGATGTGTCCAAGTTGAAATCACCTTATCAAGTTGATACAACACCTCTAGAGGTAAGTCGACAACCCATATGGTGGTGTACGTACGCCATCATTTAGTATTAACATGTGTTAAGCCATCGATTAGACAACATAATGGCTTATTCAAGTGAAGTTTTGCCTTGATCAAGACAATATGATGCCTCTTTAGGACAAAACTAACTGACTAGGAAGTGATGTTCATTCATCACCACCTAAAGCAGGATACGCTTTAATCTGCTGTTAGGTAACATATCGGTTTTTTTGTGTTGAATATGATTCTTTAGGGTGACATGGTTGCCTTACAAGTGGCAACATTCGTTTACCATCACCTACTTGTTGACAAAGGTTAGCCATCAGTTAGACAGCATAAAATCGTGCCCTAACACTAACATGACACACGTAGGCTACAATGTACATTCACTATCACCCATATAACTATGGTATGCAAGAGTAAAGGTTGGAAGTGTTTCCCCAAATATCCTTATTCTTTGGGTCATTCTAATATCATTTATGTATGCTTCACATTAGTTTGGCTTGTAGGGCTCATTATATTGGTTTGAGAAGACATCTAGATCAGTATCTGAATCACTCTTCTGTCTGGTAAGAACTGCAGAGCCACCCCGATCCTGGGCCCATCACAGGTTTGGCGGAATAGGTTTGCTCCAGTGGATGTATTTCCTTATGCAAATGTGGAGAGGTACTCACGGACATATAGGTACTTTACACCTCGAAAGGTATTGCTATGCCTATACGGAGCAGTATTGACGAAGGTGGATAGCTCAATTCTTCCTAATAATTGTGACCCTAACCTCACCATGGGGTTTAATGGGAATCTAATGTAAATGGACATGCACAGTGTGTGTCAGGAAAATAATTAAACCTTTTGTTTACCCATATATTACCATATTTTTTTGAATTAATGTTTATTCAAACACAAAGTGATCTTTGATGATATGACAAAAAAATCATGACGAATGAAAGATTAGGAGACAAAAATGAAAGAGGATTATAGTTGAATAGTGATTGAAAATTGAGGAAACCGAGAACTAGGTGAGAAAAGACTAGTTGTAGGCCTAACTCTTTAAACTTATACCTAGTGGAGTCGCCAAGTTGTCATCACCATGCCCATCGTAAAAAGTAGTGTGCACGACTTAAAAAAATATTTTGATTTCGACAAAAAATTATCCTCTTGATCGAGATTTCTTATTATTTGTGACATGATTAGGAAACGAGAAAGTAAGGGCTTTTAACTTTTAATAGTCAAGAAGTACCGTCCAATGAATCACTCGTCTAACTAGTCTTAGGTGGCCACTACGAAATAGCCAATGATTGGAGTTGCCATTGTTCATTTGGCCTAAGAGTGATCAGATGCCTATTGAAACCAATATTCTGAGTTATAATACATGAAACATTGATTCCACGATCTGCATGGTCTAAAGATTTATCGGTTGGATTCGAGAGTTAGTTACGCGTAAGGAAGTACAAACTTCCTCACAATGCTTAAAATTAGTACCTTTTTAGCCATGTCTTAATTTGGTTTCTATTTACTCAATTTTGACTAGTCATTATTTAAATATAATCCCCTTTTAATGCATGAGTTTGAATAAAATGATAAACTCAGGTTTTTAAAGAAAGTTTGTATCTCATACGCACCCCACGGGGTAAGAAGCCTAGAGAATTCGAGCTAAAATGATCTCCGAATTTAATTTTAAAAAAAATTGGATATCCCGTGTGAGACAGTACCTTTGTAATTTTTTTTGAAAAATGATTTTGACAAATATGAATGCAAGATGTCCACCTAAAAGAAAAATGTGTTAGTAAGATGTAAGAATAAGATAATATTGCATAAAAATAAACCACGCAAAACAATAAAAATAGAAAAGGTAATTGGAATGTGTCTCATAATTTTTATCAATTATCTTAAGATAACCTAGTTGACAATTTTGAAATGTGTTTAGATACATTGATTAATCAAAGTGTGAAAATCAACCAAATTCCAAACAAGTTCGAAGAAATCTGGAGAGAGAAACTTTAATTTTGGCAATTTTAAAAAGCTAGGTTATGGTATCTTCTTGAAAAATGGGGTTGTGGTAACCCCATGGATGAATATTCGAATAATTTTTGGAAAGATAAGCTCGAAGGATTTATCATGACAAAGGTTCGATGATTTCTTAACAAAAATGAGATTTTGACAATTCTTGAGAAAATAGGTAATTTTCGATAAAAAGGAAAATTAATAAAAATAAGGATGATAGATCTTGAAAACTTGTTCATGCCTTGATCTAAGCCTACATGATCGATGCATGTTCTTTTTGACTCGACGAGGTTAATTGGGATCGTAAAAAGGTATCCAAATACCTCAAAGTGGAAATTAGAGAAATCGACTAATTCTAACAATCGTTGAAAATAGAGGACAACCTTGTGCTCTTCCCATTCTCAATTTTATTTTGGACAAATCTGAATGCTCCATGGGTTGTATGGGGTAGCGTTGGAAAGTAATTTGATAGGGATTGATAGAAAAATATTTCAAAAATCTTAAAAGATCGCCTTTTAGGTGGAAATAATTTTTAAAGGTAGGTTATTTGCGACACTAACAGCATGTGCAGGGGAAATGGTATAGTTGATTTTGAAAAATCATTCTTGACTCATACAAAGTCGTTAAATCACAAAAGATCCCTTTCTAGAAAGGGAATTTCATGAAAAGTTTATAAAAAATATTTAAAAATTTAAAAAATCATCTAATGGGCCAAAATGGCCCAAATAGAATAAGAATCCCTAATTCTAGGGATTTCAGACAGCATTGGTTTAAAAAATCATAACTCCCTCATTGGGAGTGATCTGAAGGCAAATAAGATACGATTAGAAAGGTAATTTAATGGCCTTTTGGGGAAGAATATTAGAAAATTCATGAAAAATAGTTTAAAGTTCAAAAATGATTTTCCAATTCATTAGTATAGTGTTGTCGAGGCAAAAATAGGGGCATTCATTTTTTTTTGGGTTTCTTAGGTCTAGGCTTAGGCCATAGACATTTGAATGCCTTAGGGAAAGAAATGTATGACATGGTGTCACAAGCTCATTCCATAATCTCGGCATAGTTGGGGTGATGAAACAGCCCATTTACCATGCTAAAAACACAAGGACTCTACGCAAAAAGATCAAGGCATAAACAATTATGGATACTAAAAAGAGGACATTTGTTTTGAAAATAGAACATTTGAACTTAATAATCCTTGAATTCAAATATGAAAAACTTGATTTTTTTCCCAAAATTGGAAGACTAAGGCAATAGAAAACCTTAAATCCATGTTAATCTTCATATGTTGAGGTTAACATGGCCTTAACTTGAGGGTTTTAGGAAAATAGATTTTTGACAAACAACAAATAAGCATTTTGACAAACATTTGATGATCAAAGATGATGTTCATGATAATAAACATGATTGACATGTGTAAATATGTACAGATGATATTTAAGCATGAAATGGTGGTAATATGTGAAGAGATGAACATGAGAATGTATAGAGGTGATAGTTAAGTGCATGACATCAAGAAATATGTCATGGAAATGATGTAAACATGCTTGAACGAAAAAGGAATGCTTGTTGGAATTTTATGACACAAAACACATGACTAATATGGAACAAAAACGTAATAATGGAGAAAAATAATGGAGGAGGTCAATAAAGCACCAAAAAACCTAAGTTTACCATATCCAGGGCCAAAAATGCATGATGGTCCTAAGATAAGGTCATGGTCATCATGTTTAAGCTCATTAAAATGATAAGAAATGCAAAAACAAGTAACTCAAAGGAAAAAAGAAAGAAAAACATACCACAAAAGCTTTAAAGACCTTGTTGGTGATGTTGAGCAAAAAACATTTGAACTTATAGCTCATTTTGAGCCTTCCCTTACTATGAATTTAGCAAAAAAAGTGGCTAAAAATGAGCTTGAAGGCTATTATATCAATGAGGGTTGTTCTGTGAGGTAACGAGATGGTTTTGGAGGATTTTAGGAGTGCTAATAGGGAAGCTATAAGAATTAGGTTTCGCTTTTTTTTTAGTGTGAAGGCTGATGTAAAAATGCAAAGTGTCTCCCTTTTTTCTATGGAGCTCATAACATATCTTATATAAGATTCATTGTTAACCCTTAAAACCTAGGAAAGGTGGGGCATTTGAGTCATTTGAGATATACAAAATGGTGAGTCATGGTACCAAAGAGAAAACTTTTAGTGTGCTGTTAGCTGAGGCATAGTTTTGGCAGCAATAACAAGCCATGCATGGGCTGGTACTATAAGTAATGTCAAGCTTGCCCTTCATTAATCTACATTTTCTCATGAAACACCCTTGTTTAAAACCCAATGTTTAAGCCCAAAAATGAAGTCCATATGATATGTATGAAATTATATTTGATTTTGGATTATTTTTTAGGCCAAAGTTGTCATCAAATTCGAGTTTTAGTGTCATGGTAGAAAGGGAGCAAAATGTCTCGAATAAGCCAAAAATAGCCTTGTGGTATCGATATAAGGCTTCTTGTATTGATACCAGGGTTTAATTTTCACTCTAGATATCAATGCCATGAAGTTGGCATCGATACCTTGCCTTCTAGTATCAATGCAATGAAACATTTATCGATATAAGTGCAAAATTTCCTTAGGTAGCGATACTCATTGGCTTGTATCGATACATATTAACCCAAAATCATGAATTTAGCTTTGAAATAACTTTGTATCAATACAAAATCCTGTTTTAATACCACAATAAACGTACCGATACACGACCCTTTGTATCGATACCTGCTCATGCAAATGCGGATTTTCCACACCTTTGGCTCTTTCAACACCTCACCTCATTTAAGAATGATGGTCGATTAATCCACACTTGCTCAAATGACCTCAATGACACCTTAAATAGTGACCCTTGATGCCTTGAATGGTCACTCGAACAAAATGGGATGTCTACAATTGCCTCTCTTTGGCTATTGCTGAGTATTAGGAACAAGGCAAAGACTAATAGACACCATTTTGTCCGAGGTGTGCTTAATGCTCCCATACATTTCTGCGATAAAAGACCAAAATTAATATGACGTTGGGATAAAACAATATTTGGGCGACAATTATGAGCTTTTTTTTTTTGCAAAAAAATAGTTCAAACTTTGGATGGAAAACCTAGACTGTGATCCTAGGCTTGACCCATCCCTAGGTTCGACTTAAAAATGATTAAAATCTAGAAATGCTTTGGAGTGTTTTTATACTAGGTTTTAGAATTTGCATGGGATTGAACTAATGAATCCATTCCCTCCAATCTGGAGTATTTGCAATCAAGAGATGAGGTCAGAAGATTCAGGTTTGGCCACCACAATTTTAGAACGTCACAATCTCTAAAGAGGTGATAGATGGTTTCGGGGTTGTTCTGGGAGAGAGGAGGACTATATTCTTGAGGGAGGGTCATTGCTCTTTGGTTGAGAAAGGTTCTTGTAGGCAGAATTTGATGCATGCATTTTTATAAGAATAATTGGTGTTCGAGGGATCTTAAGTCTCCAAATCCATAACCTCTTTTTTCAGTATTTTAGATAAACACATTGGCATCTCCTAAAGCAAGTCTATAGGCAGCATCCTGAGTAAAGACCCCAAAGTTTGAGAAGTTCCAGAAGACGTTCCCTCTTCCTTCTGTTGACTTTGAGAACGATTTTGGGAAGATAAAATGATAACTCGATGGTTCCAGTTGTTTCCTATCAATTACCATTCTTAACTTGCTTCACAGTTACGATCTCTTAATGTTGGTTCAAGGGCCATGTGTAATAAAGTTTCTATCATATCTGACAATTGGAAAGGTCTCCTTAGTCCACCCAGCAACTACTAAGACTTGTCTTTTTCCATGAAGCTTTTGTCCTGATGGAAGCCATAATACACAACAGTTGAAACCAAGATTCTACGATCATAAACTTGATAAGATTCCAACTACTATTAATTTCTTGTATGGAAAGTTCCAACATTTTCCTTTTACTATTTGATTCTCTTACCAAAATGGCCAACACCAGCATCAAAAGGGACACCAAGTACAATAGCAAAATGTTGTTGAAAATCAGAGAGAATCCTACCTTTTGCTTGAAAACTGATTGTCAAATGACAAAAGAAAGGGGGAATGGAGGTCGGTGGTGGGATGGGTAATTGCATTCAATAAGATCTAAAGAAAGAACTGCTGTAATCAACTCTACGTGCTGTGAAGTATTAATAGTAGTTGAGAAACATAACTTTTCACTGCTTCTGAATAATCATCATCACATATGCTACATTTTATGTTTAATGCACCAGTATAGATGATTGAACCAGCTGAACCACGGGACAACTGGTAGAATCGAGAAAAGGGGAAATTTTTTCTACCTAAAACAGCAAAAGCTGATTCTTTTCAACTTGAGGATGAAGAGAAATGTGAGAGTAGTATACAATTGGGATTGACCAGACTATTTAATAAGCCAAGTATCACCATTCTGCCTTTCATGGGAAATGTCCCTCTCCAGCCTTCCAGATCTATATGTCATTTCATCTTCTATATGATAACCATTTGAGGACATACTCTCACGTTTTCTTTTTGAGCTACCTTTGGATTTCTCTACCTTTCCATCGGCGAATGACAGAAATGTTTGAAGACGAGCAGAACGGGAGCGACTAGGACTGGTAGAATCAAGTTCCTCAGGACGCTGGCGGCTGAACTGGCGAAACATCAAGCAAAAGTAAACAATGAGAGCAAGAATACATGCAATTCCACATATAACGAATAGCCCCCAGAAGCTTTGTAAGTCAAGCTGTTCTGAATCAGCACCAGAACTCTCAGAACTACAAGCATGTCTTGACAGCCATCGGTCATGAATCTTTTGAAGCTCACCATTCTCAGATAGAGCAAGAATAGCAGTAGACATGTCAACGGCTAATGGAGAGTCTCTAGGAAATGCCTAAAACAAATTAAAGAACAAAAAATTAGAGATCATTTTCTGCACTTAATAGAATCAAGACAGGGTTTTCAAGATCAAGACACTACAAACTCAGATTATGCATTTTTATAGCTCGAGGAGGACTCTAGTTGAATATCATGCAAGGCACAACTTAAACAAAGTATTATATTGAGAATGTTTTATCATGGCATTATACTGCACTGATCATGCACATTGTTGAAAATTACATTTAACTCTCTGCTTAAATATATTAGGTTCCTATTTTGTTATCCTAGATATGAGATAACTCACAAATCCCCATCCGCCTTTGGTGAACTCATGGCCTCTAATTGAGAATTGACAGTGGTCCGAGAGGAAGAGCTCCACGTATGGTCGCTCATCAATTACTGCAGCTACTCTTTTCCTCTCAAGGGCAAGGGCGTATTCTTCTGGTGAGCCAAGCGGAACAAGTCTAGATTTTGGAATATTCAGTTCCTCAGTTAGATAGCCTTCAGCAAAAGACCCTACTTGGAAGCCAATTGGTTCATTGCTGGTAATTAAGGTATCAATTCCTTTGATAGGTGATGATAACTGCTGCACCGTGAGGATTGATGTCAGGCTTGCAGTGTAGCTTGAGTTGATTATCAGAACTACAAACAGCCAGATAATCAGTACAAGGCGTCCAAGCGTGCTCACTGTATTTTCTCCTGAAAATTTCAAAAGCTCCAAGAGTTGGTATAATGGATTATTCTAAGTTCTAAATTCTTGGTAGAAACAAGTGATATTGCCAAAATGGACAGAACTTACTATGGGCAAAAAACATTGTAGAGAAGCTGAACCTGCAAAGGAAAAGATGGAGCAAGGCAAGGGGTCAGAGAGACAATGAAAAAGGAATGGGCCAAACAGAAAGAGATGCAAAACAGAATTGTTTTTTAACTGTCTATATTTCAATTTTGCACATATGATTTCTCACGATCAGGATGAATGCATAGATATATTGTACATGTGCTGCATGTTCAGCGTAATAAAAACAACATCCATAATTTCACAACAAATAGAACTAACATATAAAACATTGACGTGCTAAGGGTGAAAGGCAAGAGAGAAAAAGAATATGACATATTTTCTCCTGTAATATTGTGGTAATTACGTGTTTTGTCACTCCAGCTAAAGAAAACACTACAAGGTAAGGAATCTCTCCTTGGAGAGCTTCTCCCCTTAGACATTGGATAGACATGTAAGTAAAGAGGTTCTGGTGGTTGTAATTAGAAAGGAGGAGGCACAGATGGCTCCAATGTTATGCCTTTCGTAGAGATGACAATAGTGATCATATAATGATTCATACAACTTTTTTGGAACTGCTCAAATCATGCTTGATTTTCTTCTAACATTCAGAAGGACACTGTCATAAACTTCGACGAATTTCATAGGTTTATGTACTTACCATAAAATTGTAACAAGTTGCTGCTTAGGAGGGCCCCGGAATTCATCATTTCTTCTATGCTCAAGGATCCACACAACTGATCCCACGATGAGGAAAAATGCTGCTGTGACTGTCCACATGAACGGAGTAAATGGCCGTGAGAAGGACCAAGGACTTGAACTTATCTTTTTTACTGGAGCTACCACAACCAGCCCTGATTCTATATACGGCTGAGTAAAATCGACTATTTTCGTTCGGTTTGTCACAATGGCAATGTCACCTACCACGCCATCAAAGACCTACAGAAACACAATATCAGAATTGATCGGAAAAATAGTTACCTATCATTTTATCGTTTAAGAAACCAGTTGCAGCTATTCAATGCAGTCTACTCACACCAGATTTGATATTACTGATAAGCTCATAATAGCTTGGGTTCTTATGCCCATCTCCAAATGGAATAAACCTGTATGGAAAAGCATAAGGCAGCAACTTAATTGCAGCAAGGAATACGTCTATGCAATATCCTTGCACCTTATCTGTGCCATTGACTAGCAAGACAAAGTCTCGGTAACTAACTCGTCTCGGAATTCCAATTCTTAATTCTCTTCCATTGTTAGGAAATACCCAACCACGAGGTCTTGTTGTTTCTCCTCCAGGCCATACCACAGTGTCTAAATGTTGGTTTGAACTAGAACGATTAGGCTTTTTCGCATAAAGTGTCTCTGGTGGCATGATGGACAGACCAGTGTAGTTAGACCAGTATCCGATCCGTCGATACCCGGTTGCAACCACATTAATAATATCATAAGAAGGATTTATCAGGGATCTGTCTTGATTAAACTGGATAGGGCCTGTCAGACCTGTCATATTTGTCTCCAGTATGTTCTTAAGCAACTGCTTCCCTCCATCAAATATATTCAACGCAGAAAGATTTAGATCCCGCCCACCAATACCAGTTAATCTTGTATCATTGGAAAATGAAATGGTGCCTCCTTGATCTAGTAACAACCTCACTGCACGCGCAATCATCCAAACAGTATCATAGGCATATAGAGCATACGGATTAAACCCAATAGAACCATTACTCAGCTGGTTCCACTGTGACATAAAATCCCTTTTCCTTTTTGAATCAGGTGTATGAGGGCGAAGTGTAAGTGCTCCTTGGATTGAGTTTGCTGTGTCTGGTTTAAGCGGGGAAGTAGAATCTAGAACAGTGGAGAGCCAAGTAGCAGTTATCCATACGTATCCTTTCTCCATCATTCCAAGGCTCTTGGCCACTTCAAAGACCAAGAGACCTGTTTTTGAAAAAGTGTTGAGAACAATAATTCGAGATTCCATCATTTGAATCTTAACTAATTCTCTCAAAACATCACTTCTTTTGGCATTTGGGTCTGGCGGAAGTGCAGATTTATAAGAAATTCTGCAACGTCTCTCTGCAAGTTTATCGCCTAATGTGATTATACCATTTCGGTTCTGATCATCATCACTGAAAACTGCAATTACTTCAGCCCAACCAAAATAACTAACCATCTCAGCAATGGCCATCATCTGGAATTCGTCATTAGGTGCTGTTTGAACAAAGAAAGGATATTGGAGAGGTGACAGGCTGGGATCTAGAGCCGTGAATGACAATAGTGGAACACAGAGTTCCTTTGAAAGATGTGATAGAACATGGGCCATCACCGAACTCTGTGGACCAATTATTGCTACAGTATCAGTCTCCATAAACTGCAATGCTGTGAATACCAAAGAAAGTCAAATCATAAGTATTGTTAATTATGTCACCATGAAAATACTCACCGCAAACATAAGATTAAGCATTTTCATTTATCCTAATTCATTGTAAACGTAGAGTTCTAGTGACAGGTTATGAATGAAATCAACCAAAAATACATAGAATTAAAAGTTAGGAATAAGAGGAGATTGAAGAGAGCATACCTCCAATAATGCCAAGAAATGAGCTGAAGTTAGAATCATGCAGGGCTATTGACAATTTCCTTCCGCCAAGAACACTTGGATCAGAGTTAATATCATTCTCAGCAGCCTTCATTGCAACCTTTGCAACTTTCCCGTTAATAGTATTAAATGAGAATATAGCTCCAACATTTACAATATCAGGCTTCAAACCCTCTTCTGAAAATACTCCAATAAAGAGAACGAAAGTTGACAGCAGCAGCAGAACCAGGTTCATGGTGGTAACGAAGGACATATCTAACCACGGACCATATATTTTCAAGCATCAAATAGAAATGAATAAATGGAATGCACAAATTTGAATATTTATTTATTAGAATCAGATTAACAGACTAACAGTATTGTAGACAGAGACTGTATAGAGAATCATTCAGTTCCAAGGCAAGTAGCAACATGAACAACCGCAAAGGCAAAGGAAGCAAAAAGCATTTTTTAAAGATCTTAGTTTATTAAAGTAAGTCTCACAAAAGAACAAGACAAATCCATTTCAAATTCTGGCATGGAGGACAATTTAACCAACAGCACAACGCCTTATCGATTAAAAAACAGATAAAAAGCAACAAGCACAGCAAAGAAAGCACGAAATTTTGTACTCTGTCGACAGCAAACTGGATAAAGCGATAAATACCCTCCATTAACAGTAAGCAAGGCAGCAAAACTAAAAGTTCAGGTGGTTTCTGGCTTCTCACGAGGGAACCAACACTCACCACAAGCTCATAGAAAAGACATAGTGATCGAATTCAGACGAAGTAGATGTGGAAAGACAACCAATCTTCCTGAAAGGATGGGCAAGAAACATTAATTCAAAGAAGCTCAAAAAGGACTTGTCAATGGAAACAATAAGTAGAGCAGCAATTAGGATAGAGAATTTTCCATAAAGTAAAAAGCTTTGCGGGGTGCTACAGGAAAGCGAAAGAAGCCATTTTAGTATTATTTTATATGGATACAAATACTTGAAGAGAGAGAAAAGGAATAACTTGCTTTGTTACGCTGCGTTCCGGGGAGTGTTGCTGAGTTACTGTTTGTCTTTCTGCTTTATCTATGGTTTGTCAGCTAATAACAAATTGACAAGTCCAAGAATCTCTAAGAAAGACACAATAATTACTAATTTTAAAGAGTTATCAAGGCAAGAGACTTTTTCAAGGAAAGCATATATACCCTAAAAGAGATGTGGTGATTGATTTGACCCCATGGAATGGAATTGAAAGCAATGGTAGTGGCCGGCTATAAAATACTGATAGTAGGGGTGGAAGCCACTTTCAGAGTCGCAACGGAACAGCCAAGCTATAAATGGGTTCACAGTTTTAATCATATTTTGATTAACCATATGATTCATTGATGAAAGTAATGATTTAGGCAGTGTAGAAAGAAGTTTAAAAAAAGGGTTTTTTTTTTTTTTTTCTTTTGTTCGTTGTTAATCTGGATTTCTCTATGATGGAAAAGGAAAAAAAAAAAAAACAATCATCTTGCTTCCACTTTCGATCCACATGAAAAATGCAGCACGCTTAGAATTTTAAAAACCAAGTATTTATCGATATTTGACTTTTGTCAGTATCTTATTAGAGCATATATGTTGATGTAGTATGATGGTAGTTGGTAGGGCCTCCTTGGCATTGCTGAGTGACTTGGGCTGACTGAAATGGGTGGAACTACTCGTAGTTTCAGAGGGTTAGGCCCCCACTGCTTTAGCAAACTCAGCGCAGTCCTTTCGTTGAGGATTATAGTTGAGATTTTGTTTCAAAATGCACTAACCTACAGGTAATTAATACAATGATTTAGATTTGGTGCTTCCTACACCAACACCATTAATTTACAGACAGAGATTAACTCTGTCAAAAACAAGTAAAAAAAAAAAAAGAAATTTAACTATCCGATTAAGATGGATGGTGCTGGAAAAAGAAAAGTGAAGTGGTGAGGTGGTCCACAAAAATGGTTGTAGAACCTCCTTTGGCAAGCAGCAATTGCTCCACCAAAATTTTCATGTCTAAAGCTTTAATTACCAAAATATACAATACAATTGCCGTATTTCCTTCATACTGTGCATCAAATTGAGGCTTTTCTATTTCAGTATTATAATTTTTTTAATTTCCTAAAAGAGGGCATTTCGGAATTAATTTCGAAAATATGCTTATTTTGGATATTTGTTGAAAACTCACCCATCGAGTGTCCGACCAGCCTGCCTTCCAAATTTTCTTTCCGGTTCATCTGGAATACCCACCAAACAAGTCATACATGCTTAGAAAGCTTATTCATTCTAATTTTATCTAAACATATGAGAAAAATACACAAAAATGATTTTCTTTATAAAAAATAATTTATAATACTGATCAAGCATTAAAATAGAGTAGTATGAACAGCTCAAGTTTTGAGATTTTATTGTATGCATTCTATCACGAAATCAAATATTTCAATGCCCTATTTCGTAGCCCAATCAATAAGCATTATGGGAAAAATACTAACAAAAATTCAGAAGGCTTATAACCTAATAAAATATATCTTTTACGAGACTACAGTCTGGACTACAACAGTAGCTCATCAAAATCTCATCATTTAACAATCAAGCACAAGAGAACAAGCTTAGATTCAATTCAATCGACACGCGTAACAATCAAAACATGTTTTCAACCATTTAAGCTCAATAATTGAACAAGTTAGCTTCTAAATTCATCAACTTACCCAAGTTCAACCCAACTTAATTCATCTAGGTTTCACCAATTAACCATCATTTATTTAAAACCCATTCAAGCACACTAAGATATCACCATGGCATAACCTAGCTAGAGCTTTTTAAGTTGTTTGAATGGTTCACCTAGTTCAAGAACCTATAATTTCTTCATTTTGCACTAGATTTTAGTTTTAATCAACTAGGTTTTAGTTCAATTCGTCTCAAACTAGCTCAAATTAGCAAAATCATGTGAAATTAAATCAATTAAGCACAAGATCATCTTAAGCTAAGCTAGTCGAACTTGATTATTAGAACACTATATCAAACTAGAGAATCATGATTTCATCTTCTAAATGTCAGAATTTCAGCTCAATATCATTTAAGTCTAGCTTAATTAACCTTGAATCATAAAAATCCTATGAAAGTGCATTGGTTGAAACCTAGGTTTGGAGATCTCATCTAGTTTGAACCAAGCTGTCTAAACATGATTTCAAGTTAAATTGCAACAATTAATCATGTAATCATGCTTAGAATGGCATGAAGTCAAGTAAATCATGCTCAAAATCAAATAAATCTGTCATAGCATCATGATTCAAAGTGGTCGAATATCAAAAAGTACAAGATCATCATGGCTGAACATCATTCAAGTATCAAGAAGCGTGAATTGATCATCAAATTCATGAAATTAAAATGAAATTAAAGAGAAAAGTTAGAGATCATATCTATACCAAGCTTCTTCCCTCAGAAAGATGATAAGAGCTTGAGAGAAAAAAAATTCTAGATTTTCTAAAATTTGTTAAGTGTTTAGAAGTTATGAGACTATCGCCAGTCACCCCTATTTATAAGTCTCTAAGTTGGTAATTTAAGCTTTAATCACCCTTGGGTGATCTTAGGTTAATCATTAACCTCCTAACTAATTTTAAAGGAAATTATAATTGTGCCATTAATAAATAGATGAACAAAATTAGCACATTATGCCCATGTTGAATTTGGTGATGACTATGTTATGCACTAATCTATGTGCAACTTTTTATTCCATTCAATTAACCATGATTTGTCTATGTAAAAGTGCAATTGAATATTCCGTCCAATTAACCATAATTTGTCTATGTAAAAGTGCAATTGAATATTCCGTCCCATAGTAAAAATGTGTCCTAATGACTTTATCAAGAAAAATATGAAAATTTCTATCCTAATTCTTTCAAATTAAGCCTTCGAGAATTCTCGGCTTTCTAAATTCGTAAGGTCCTTTTATGATTTGATTTGGATTACACCTTCTTAACCTAAAGTCCATGTCCAATTTCATTTTGGTGTAATCAATTTCACAGTACAAGATATAAAACTCTTTAATTTCAAAATCTAACTCTAGGCTAGAAAGTTGACATTTTACAGTTGACTTTGTCAAAAGTTTGACTTTTGTCATTATATTGACTTTTGATTATGACTTCTAAAACAAGTCTCTTTTCATCCAAATATCATTAATAACCACTCTAATCATCTTAAGAGATGTATCCTAGTCAACTTTGAACATTTTCAGATTTTCAGGAGCCCAAGCTCAATCTTTTGAATTCAGCATCGAACCCTAAAATCAAATAATTAAGCCTAAATGCTTTATTATGTTAAACTAAGCTCTTTGGAACAAATTAGAATCTTAATTAGACTTTTCTATCATCTATAACTCATCCAAGAAGATTCAAACTTAGAAAATTTCATTTAACTCTTAAAATTAAGAAAAAGTCAATTAAGAGCCCTAATAAAATAGTGTGTCTACAGTTACTCCTTTTTGGTTTTTGTTAAGAACTTAGGAACAAGGCAAAGATTAAATAGACACAATTTTATTTGGGACCTAATAAGTCCATCTACAGGAAGGTTTTTTTCTTTCTTTTTACACATGTCATATTCTAACTAACTATGCTAATAAAAAGGAAGTCAGTCCTCACTAATCTTTTACTTAATCAATGAGGTGCCAATTCTGCTAATCTTCTACCTAACTAAACATACTAAACTTAACAAGAAAAGTAAAAATGATGACTTTGCTAGTATTCTCCATAACCAAGTAAAGTAGACTAACACACTACCTATTTCATTGGTCTTTTGCATAACCGAATGAAGAGGACTTGACACATTGCTTACCTCACTATTCTTCTGCCTAATCAAGTGAAGAGGACTTATGTTGCTAGCTTTATTGATCTTCCACAGAACCAAATAGAGTGGACTTACACATAATGCTTATTTTGATGGATTTAAACATTGTTGAATGAAGAAGACTTGACTGAAAAACCTACTTCACTGATCTTTCACTTAATCGAGTGAAAAGGACAAAAAAGAAAACTGACTTCATCGTCATTCTACATAGTCAAATAAAGTGTATGAAAAGGCCACAAACTTCACCAGTCTTTTTCAGAACCGAATAAAGTTAACAAAAAAAAGCTATATCCGATCTTTCATTTAATCAGGTGGAGTTAGCTCAAAACCAAATTCATCGACATTCTACATGGTCAAATGAAGAGGATAATTGACTTTGTTAGTCTTCTACCAAACCAAGTGAAGCTAAAAAAAAGAACTCTATTGATCTTTCATATAACCAAACAAAGTTGATTCAAACCTGACTACATCGGCCTTCCACATAACCAAATAAGATGAACAAAAAAAAGGTTTTTCTATATGGAGCATACCTTCCCTACAAAGTACCAATTTTATTGGTTTTCTACTTAACCAATTAGACTAGACTTTTTTTTTCTTCTCTTAACTACCAACTAAATTAAGTTTACTCATTGGGAAGGAATGATATTGTATGTGCTATTATCTGCTAGGGAATGATCTTTATTTTCATCGATGCCACTAGGGACATTTTTTTTGAATAGCTCATTATGATGCAACATAAATGCATATGCATGATTCCTACTTTCATATTAATATATAGTTACAATACAAAATTTATCTCAATGTCATTCATGATCCATTATGCTTTAGTAAAACACTTCATATATCAAATTTGCATTCATTCATCTTTTTTAAATTCAATCATGGCTTCCATTACCATCTTTCTCTTTCATTCTCATCTTTCTCTAAAAACATTTGACATTCATTTTTTTCAGTTGAGAAACATCCTTCAAGCTTCATTATCATTCATAAATCTAATAATTTCTACTCCTATTTTCTTCTTTTCATCCTCATGCTTCTTTTCCTTTTCAACGCATTTGATCTCTTTACTTAGGTAACTTTAAACATCAGATCATCAAAATTTGAAGCAACTACTAATTTTTTGATAGAATATTGATTTTTTTTTATCAAAATATTAAGGCATCCTATGTTCATTCCTCATAAATTTATTAATCATTATTAAACAAATCAACAATTAATGACACACATAAAGATAAGCCAAGAAAAAGAGTTCATTGTGTATTTATTTTAACAAATGAAAATTCTTTACAATCAATCATTTGAAAATGCTACACTTCACAAAAAGTTTTCATGAATGCTTAACAAAGAAAAAGATTCAACAAGTAGGCTTTTTAAGTAATGGGATCCCATATATTTTGAGAATGAATTTGGTTGAACTCTTTAGGATACCATCTGATAAATCAATTTATTTAGATGTAGCTCTTCTTCTGAAAACTTGTTCAGACTATGCTGTGTCTTTTTCTTTTTGGCTATAGATATTATCCAAACAAGAGTGAACAATATCTCATAGCCATATGAATTTTGGCATTTAGTGTGGAATCTTGCGAACCCAATAACCCTTGGCCTTTACCCCTTGCATAAATCCAATAATGTTTGGAATTTGTCTTTACTCTATCTCTTTAAGCATAATACTTCTTCACCCTATCAGAATTTATTGGACTGGGCAATTCATTTCTATCTATTTCAATCAATATCAGGGCTTCTCCAAAGAATGTTATTTTCACTATATAAGGCCCCTCCCAATTTATAGTCCACTTACCTCGGCATCTTTTTGGATCAGAAGAATTTTTCTAAACATAAGCGTACCCTCGTGAAAAAGGATAAACTTTTTATTATATGCTGTCATCATTCTCTTCTGATATATCTGCCCATGACAAGTAGCTCCCAACCTTTTTTTTTCCTTAATAAAATTGAGTTGTTCATACCGAGATTTGACCCTTTTAGGCTTCTCCAGTTCATCTTTCATCAATACTTGTAACTGAAGGAATTTCCACCTCTATTGGTATTATCGCTTTCATCTAATAGACCAAGGAAAATGGGTAGCACTTATAGAGGTACAAACTTAAGTTCGATAGGTATGTAAAGCAAAAGGCAACTTCTTATAACAATCTTTATACACCTTGGTCATCTTTGACACAATTTTTTTTATGTTTTTATTAGCTGCTTCTACTGCCTCATTCATTTTTAGGTGGTATGTTATCAAATTATGATGCTTGATTTTGAATTATGCATACACTTCACGCATCATTTTGTTTTTAGATTTGAAGCATTATCAGTAATGATTTTTTTTGGTATTCCAAACTTGCATATTATTATTTTTTTTTTACAAATTTGCAAACCGCTAACTTAGTCACATTCACATAAGAAATAGCTTCCACCCATTTGGTGAATTAATCTATTACCACCAGGATGAAGTGGTGCCCATTTGAAACCTTAGGTGTAATTAGACCTATCATATCCATGGCTATGAAGATGTTATCACATGCAACTATGATGGAGGTGCATTAATCTTATCTACGTATATCTAACTTTTGTGACATTTGCACACATACTTTATGCAATCACCCTCCATGATCAACTAATAATATCCTAGCCTCATAATTTGCTAGGCCTTCATATGTCTACTAAGGTATGTCCTACATTTCCCCAAATGGACTACTTCCATCATTTTTTTTGCTTTCTCAACATCTACACATCTTAAAATCACTTGGTCTCAAATCTTTTTGTACAGGACTTCACCATCAAAAATGAAATTCATGGCCATTCTTTGAATAGTTCTCTTATCATTTTCAAAAACATGATCTGGATACTATTAATCCTTGACATACTACAGAATATCATAATACCACTACTACCCATCCCTTTCGACCTCTACATTATGGCAGTAAACAGGGATATCATGAATACTTATCTTAATTGGCATCAGTTCACCACTATCAATTACCTTTATCATGGCAGAAAAAGTAGCCGATGCATTGGCGATTTGATTCTCCTCCCTGGACAAATGTTGAAAATCAACCTTCTCAAATCCTTTCATCAGTTTAAAAATCAATTCTTATACTGTACCACCTTTCCATCACGGGTTTCCTATTTAGCATATAGCTGATATATCACTAGAGCTGAATGCCCATACACTTTTAAGGATTTCACCTTTCATTCCATAGCAATTTACAACCCATGACATATGCTTCATACTCTGCTATATTGTTGGTGCAATCAAAAATTTAGTATAGTAGTAAGCAGATAATGATCTCCATTTGGGGAAGTTAATATCACTTTTATACCACAACCCATGGCATTAGCAACACCATCAAAGTACATTTTCCAAGTTCTCTCTTCGAGTAGCACCTTTTCCTCTTAAGATATGCACATTAAATCCTCATCGAGAAAATAAAAATCCAATGACTTATAATCTTCCATAGCTTGATTTGCTAGGAAGTCAGCTATGGCACTACCCTTTATGGCCTTTTGATTCACATACACTACACCTTGCAGTCTTTCCTAAAAGATTTAAAGCTTTACATTGTACTTAATTGAATCAAACTTTGCAATCAACATGGTTGTGTGATAAAGCATATATTGCTAAGCCTCCGTGCTGCCCTAGCCAAGGCACAACACATCTTGTCTATCAATAAATTATTTACCTCATAGTTGTAAACTTCTTGTTGAGGTAATAGATCACTCATTTTTCTTCCCCGTTTCATTATGTTACCCTTACATATGACCCATAGATTTTTCAAATACTCAATGATCATTCAGGCACTTGTGGCACCAATGTTAGTGGATTAGAAAGAAAGTGCTTCACTTTCTTAAATGCTTTTTGACATTCATCATTCCATTCATCAGAGTCTTGTTTTTGCAAAAGCCAAAATACTAGATCACACTTATCTGTGAGCTCACATATGAACCTAGTAATGTATTTTAATTTTCTCAAGAAATGAAGCACTTTTTTTTGTACGAGATGGTAGCAAGTCCTAAATGGCCTTAACCTTTACAAGATCCACTTCTATTCCTTTTCACTAACCACAGAGCCTAACAATTTCCTGAAGGTAATGCCATATGTACACTTAGCCAAATTGAGCTTAAGTTGGAATTTTCTCAACTTTCCAAACAATTTTCTAAGGTTTCCAACATGTTCACTTTCTTTAGCAGACTTGGCAATCATATCATCAGCATACACTTCTATCTCATTATACATCATGTCATGGACCAAAGTCACCATGGCTTTTTAGTATGTTACCCTGACATTCTTCAAATTAAACCACATCACCTTATAACGGAGTGTACCCTATAATATCATAAACGTAGGTTTTTCCATATCCTCCAATGCCATCTTAATCTAGTTGTAACCAAAAAAACCATCCATGAAGGAAAACAAAGAATTCTTTGCTATATTGTCGACCAATGTGTCTATACGAGGTAGTAGGAAATTATCCTTACGGCTCACTGGGTTCAAATCCTAATAATCCATGCATATACTTACTTTTTCATCTTTTTTTAGGAAAGGCACAATATTTGCCACCCATTCAGGATACTTCCCCATTTCTAAAAATGCAGCATCTCTCTACTTTTGCACCTCTCTTTATCTTTAATAGCATCTCTACTTCATCTTTTTTTTTTCTATTATATTAGTTTACATCAGAGTTTTAATGAAAGCTTATGCACCACTATGTCTATATCCATCTTGATATATCTTGGCATGACCAAGTGAATGCACCCTTAATCTTCTTGAAAAGAGCAATCAACTCTTTCTGAGTGGATAAGGATATTATAGTCATAATTTTGACTTCTCTTTTACATTCCTCTATCCCCAAATTCACCATTTCTAAATATTCCTTATGAGGCATGATTATCTGTCCTCTTGTTTGATCAGTCTTGCTAAATCCAAGGGCTAGTCATATTATCTAGAATTTTCATTAGAATATACCTCATCCTCATGCAATGATTTATTAGAATCGATCCTTAAAGAGTCAACTCTAATCTCCATATCTCTTATGTCAAGATAACTGAGAAAGGTTTAAGCATTGAAGCTTTGGGTGCAAATATCAAGACATTGCAAAATAAGATATATTATGGTATCAATAATGTTGGTTTATTCTAAAAAAAGATAATCAATCAATTTAAGAAATAAAGCATTCACAAGCAAACAGAAACACATGAATATGAAAATGCATCATGCTTATTATTTATTTAGCATGACTAATAAACTAAGCCTAACACATAAAACCCTTAAGTATTGTTAGGCCTTAACATTTAAGGTGAAGTCTTAGTATCCATTAAATAAAGGCATACAATCTATAGAAATCTCAATATCATTTCAAATCTGGTGATCATAGGCAGGGAGAATATCCAGATCTAAGATCCTTTGCTCTATCAATAGAGATACTGAAGTTCTTAAAGGCCTCTCTCAACAAAACTAGGACCTTTCCCATATGGCTTCCCTTATTTTAGTTTAGACAACCCATATAATGAAAAATGTCCTAAAGAAAAGCAAAAGTCCTTCCATCCATTCTCAGCTCAAAGCCTAGCTTCTTAGCCATCGTCTTGTCTTTAGCCTTCTCATTTCTCTTTTGAGTAGCACTTGATTTACATCCTAGCCTATTATTTCCAATATGATTAACCACTCTCAAGGCTTTGGTCATTCCCTGTAGATGCTTTCCCAATCTTTTGCCAACTTGGCAATCTTTTTTAATAGTCATTTTTAATCCCATCTTTATACTCTAGGACAGATGAGGCCAAATAGTTAATAGTCTTTCCCCTATATATGTGGGGTTTACAAACTCTAAGGATTGAAAAGAAAGATCAAGAATCTTCATCATAATCAATATAAAGTGCATCGGTAGACATGATAGCCATAATGTTTTCTTCTCCACCGATGACAACCACCTAATCATCTAAAATAAATTTCAACTTCTAGTGCAATGAAGAGGGAACTACCCTTACAGTATGAATCCAAGGCCTATCTAATAGACAATTATATGAAGGTGTGATGTCTATCACTTGAAATTACATTTTAAAAGTACATGATCGATTCTTAAAGGAACCGTGATTATACCAACCAGCTCTCACCTAGTCCCATAGAAATCATGGACAATAGTATGACTATTCTTGATATATGAGGCATCATCTTGGATCCTCTGCTAAGTGACTAATAGTAACACATTAGTACGAATCCATCATTGATCAACACTCACAGTAGAGTATAAACTTTATAGTTGATAGTGATACGCAAAGCCTTCACACTACCCCTCCTTTTTTAAAGGATTTTATCATCACTGAATGATATAAAATTGTCAGCCAATATGTTATTTGCTAATCAACCCATTTTGTCTACGAAAATATTATGCACCATATATACCTGATTTAAAACCTTCAACAAAGTCTTCTTATGTGGTTTCAAATTCAATAACAAGGAGAACATTGATATATTAGCAAGCTGCTTACTTAACTACTCTACAATGTTATACTTACTATGCTTTATAATCTCCAAGAACTCTTTAGCTTCCCCTCACTCAGGAGCTCTTTCACTTTCTTAGAAACAATCTCCATTACTACTTCAAGCTTCTCTTTAGTCTTATCGACAACCATCAATTTTCCATTTTCAACAATAGGCAGAGCATAACATCTCCTACTTCTAGTCATGTGACTCACTCTTGTAATAACATCAACCTGAATATTTAGCTCTCGAGATATTATGGTGTTAATATTGTACTTTCATGGAATTACTTTTTGTATTGAAATGGTGTAGGGATCCTAATGGTGTGGGGATCCTAATAGTCATTTTTAATCCTATCCTTATACTCCATGATAGATGAGGCTAAATAGTTGGTAATCCTTCCCCGAAATACATGTAATTCACAAACTCAAAAGATTGAAAAAAAAATTAGAAAGCTCTTCATCATAATCAATATAAGGTGTATTAGTAGACATGGCAACCATAATCTCTTCTTCTCCATCGATGACAACCACCTTATCATTCACAATGAATTTCAACTTCTGGTGCAATGAAAAGGGAACTAACCTTGTAGAATAAACCTAGGGCCTACCTAATAGACAATTGTATGAATGTGCAATGTTTTTCACTTTAAATTCCACTTCAAAAAGTAGATGGATCAATTCTCAAGGAACCATGATTATATCAACCACCTCTCGCCTAGTCTTATTAGAAACATGGACAACAATATGACATTCTTGATATGTGAGGCATCAACTTGCACCCGCTGCAAAGTGGCAATGGTAACACATTCAATGTGGACCAATTATCGATCAACACTCACAGCAGAGTATAGCCTTTGTAATTGATAGTGATATGTAGAACTTCCACACTACCCTCTCTCTTAAAGGGATTCTGTCATTATTGATATAAAGTTGTCAGCCAATATGTTATCCACTAACCAACCCTATTTATCTGCGAAAATGTTATGCACCATATGTGTCTAATTTAAAACCTTCAGCAAAGCCTTCTTATATGGTTTTGAATTTAGCAACAAGAATAACATCGACACCTTAGCATGCTGCTTACTCAACTACTCCATAATCCTATACTTACTATGCTTTATAAACTTCAATAACTTTTTCTCTTCCTACTCAATCACTAGCTTTTTCATTTCCTCAAAAACAATCTTTATTACTATTTCTAGCTCATCTTTAGTCTCATCAACAACTACTGATTTTCTTTTTTTGATAGCATGAAGAGCATAACACCTCCCACTCCTCGGCATGTGACTTATTCTTGTCACAGCATTAACCTGAATATTCAATTTTTTAGGTATCATGATATTAAACTCGTATTTACATGGAACTATTTTATCACTCTTGTATAGAAATGGTATGGGGACCTCAATGATTATCTAAGGAGTTGATGTCATATTTACAACACTGATAGTAGACTCCTCACAGTAAATAACCATTGGTTTACAGACTTCTAATGGAACTACCATAGACCCCTCACCATCTATGTCACTAGCTTAACTCTCAACTCTTGTAGTTCTTTATAGAATTCTATATCATTGTTATCCATCAACTTTTAAGCAATAGCTCTAAAACTATCACAACCTTGCAACTCTTGTCTATCCATACTATGAAATGCAAAAATACCTCCCTGAATTACCCACCGAGATAAACTTTCCTAAGATCTTCTTAGCTTTCACCAAAGCTTTGCAGACCAGTCTCAAAGGAGTTTTCACCTCATTTATACTCATCTTTACCCTACATGCCTTTTTCACCATCACTATATTTACTTTAGGTTTTGCGTGATTAGGCAAGGGGTTTTCAGCAACATTAGGACCAATTTAGTTTTGAATTTCAGCTTGCTAGCATCAATAAGACCTTGAACCTTTCTCTTAAATGCCAGATAATTCTCTATCAAATGCCCTTGTCCACCCCTATGATACTCACATATGGCATTAGCGTAAAAAATTTTAGGGAAAGAAGTTGTAAAAGTGTGACATAGATTGGTGCAACCAAATACCCTTGAAGCACCCATGGGTACAAGTTACTATAGAACATCGAGATTAGATTGAATTATTATCTATTGTAAGCTAGTCTAGTGAATCTAAGGTTATTCATGGTAGTTTGGGTCATTTAGGTACTTTGGTTGCTGCTTTATGGGTTCATGTATGCTGGGTTATAAGAAACAGTGTACACAAGCTGGGAAGCAAATGAGTAAGAGTTTAAACTTAGTCAAGGTACCGTTGGGTAGTATGGATAGTCAGGTATAAGGTTTATGGGTGCACTATTATTAATGCTAACAACATTAGCTTTTTTATCTTTTTTTTACCTAAAGTTGGTTTCTTATTTCTCGAAGATTCACTATCCGACATCTTGCCACTTTTAATTACACTTTCGATTATCTTTTCGGGTAGCACCATAGCTGTAAAATTATTAATGACATTATCAACCAATCATTCATAAAATAGAGCTTTCAGGGTGCTAATGGAAATGATCGTCATCTCTTTCTCCGTTAAGGGAGGAATTACTTGTGCAACATTTTCCCTCCACCTTTGGGCATATTGTATAAACTTTCATTAGACTTCTTCTCCATATTCTATAGTGACATATAGTCGAGTGTCCAGTCTGTAACATGTTTGTACTATTCCAAGAAAGCACAAGCCAAATCCAACAAAGTCTAGATCTTAGCTTCATTTAACCCTATATACCAAAAGCTGCAACAATGGTTAAGCTATCCTAAAAATAATAGATCAATAACTTCTAATTATTTTTGGACCCCGCCATCTTATGGCAATACATCCTAACATGAACAAATGGGCATGTGGTACCATTATACTTTTTAAACTCTAATGTCTTGAATTTTAGAGGAATGACTAACTCAAACACCAAGCCCAACTCTTTTGCATCTACCACTCTAAATTTATTTACTCTTTCTATGGCTTTTAATCATTTTTGTATGACTTGTAACTGTGTCTGTTCTTTTTTTTCCATACATAGATCTTTTGTCTAAGCCTTCCAACTCGGCAGACTCAAAGAGATCAGGGACTAAGGGGTTTGCCGGAATCGATCTTAAATTTAACCCTTTATCGATAATCACTCATAGAACTCCAAATTCAAAGCGTCTATGCACCATAGGAGCAATTCTAATAGAGGGTAGAGTTTAAGATACTTGAACCGAAGGCACCACATTTTCTATCCTTATAGCATTCACTGACTCAGTAGATTTTCTTTTAGGATCAACTTCCTCAGGTTGAGAACCTGAGCCTCTAACTTGTTTCTTCTATTAAGTAGCTAATATCAATAATTCCATGATCTTCGCCAATTGCAACCTATGTTCCTTTTAATGTTTTATCATTCGTTCATAAGCTTCCTCTATTTTTTTTATCCTTGCTGCAAATTGTTTTCCATATTTCTAATATGAACCGGGTATTATATCTTTACTAAATGGGTACCTTCACACATTTCCCTATGTTTGCAATTTCTTTCCTTCACCAGATTTAGAATCTTGTATTGTGACTATTATGTATGCTATGACATGAATGCAAATGCATACGTATAAAAGAATGTGTTAGCATGAATGCAATGACATAAATAAGATGCAAGCATGTCAAAGGCATTGGCTAAGGCAGTAGCTCCAATTTAAAATTGCTATCTATATCAGTTATGGTATTAAAAAAGCTGAGTTCCAATATCCTTTCCATACAAAATTGTTTGAATTACATCCTTTGGCAAAAAATAAAACCATTTCTAGTTCTATCCATCCATCAGGATAGTGCACCATTTCTGCTCTTCTTCCTTAATAAGAACATCAAATATCCTGAGAGATCTAGGTTCAACCTTAATGTCACTCTGAACTTGTAACCGAGTAAGAGCACAATTATTCTTCTTTTGGCTTACTAGTAGACTAACGGAAAGCTTGACTACCCGTTCTATATTTTTTTGCTCTATCCTTTTATAGGTTTACTTTCTTATTTAGTTCTGCCATTCTGGATTCCTACTCTTCGAATGACTTACCGATCTCAATACTTTTCAAAACATGCTTAAATTGTTTGTTACCCTGATGTTATTCCTATATAATTTCTTTGGCATCATCATTTCTCTTATAGAGCTCTTTCAATTGCCAGTCACATACAGCTTGATCATACTTTAGTTGCCTATTGTCGACCTCTAAATAAGCAATTTAGTTGCCCTTTCTCTGACAAAAATACTGCTCACTCTAACTCAAATTCTTTCTTCAATAGTTTAACCTTGAATAGTGATTCTTATGCTAAAATAACTACATCTTCTTTCAAAAACAGAACAGTGACATTGACTCAATTATCTCTTTAAAACTTATAAGTTAGAGTCATATAATCTCGATGCCATCATCCATGATGCCAAACAAATTAGTCCTCCATAAATTTGTTTGGCATCATCCTTTCTTATGGAGCTTTTTCAATTGCCAGTCACATACAGCTTGATCATACTTTAGTTACCTATTGTCGACCTCTAAATAACCAATTTAGTTGCCCTTTCTCTGACAAAAATACTGCTCACTCTAACTCAAATTTTTTCTTCAATAATTTTGACCTTGAACAGTGATTCTTATGCTAAAATAACTGCATCTTCATTCAAAAACATAATAGTGACATTGACTCGATTGTCTCTTTAAAACTTATAAGTTAGAGTCATATAATCTTGATGCTAAGCCAACTACATGCGATAGGTCTTTCTCCATTCATTAACCATGGCTCGTATTCTCTTTATATAACCATTTCCTTTTTATGCAAAATCAAGCCTAGCTAGATCATGATTGGAGAATGAATTATCGAGACTCGAACTGCCTTCAAAATCTTAAAAGAGCATAACTAATACAACTCGAGATCCTGAGCAAGGGTACCTAATTTCAATGTTCGCATCAGTATAGCATAACTTGAAGAATCATCCAAAGTGCTTTTCATGTGACATTATCCTTTTCAAGTTCCAAAATACTAACACCCACTGATCTTCGATATAATAACTAGGCCACTTTTTTATGGAACTACGTGATCAAAGAGAACGACCTAGTACAGATTCAGATATTAGCTTTTACACTCTCTAAATATGACTATGAACCCATATCTAAGATAATGGCACACACCTAAGAAATCTGCTCCTAGGTTTTCTCCTACAAAAGTTTAAAGAACATATCATTTTGGCTAGAATCACCATAACTATACCTTAATGATCAAAGAAATCACCACTGCTACATTAATATGCCTCAAAGTCATGGGAAATATCACCAATCCATGAACAACCAATGCAAAGATATCATTTTTCTTTTTCGGGTTTGGATAATCATCCATCAGATTATATAACTTATGCCATGATATGCAATTGCCCTTGCCCTTTCAAACTACACATGTCCCAATTCGAGTCTCAAATACTCCAGTAATATTGGCCAACCATATTTTCAGTGTTGATGGATTAGACTCTTTAATATACATTCGATCGAGAATGACACGTTCAATCTACAACAAGATGGTGTAATCCTCAATCATTATCCTGAATTCCTAAATTGCACCACAGCTTAGAGCAATCCCTTATCTATCATAACTTAGACTAATAAGGTTATATCTTCATACTTTTAGGTGAACAAATCTTTCTTGGTACTATCCCATTGATCCCATATAGCCCATACATCTACCAAATCATTTTACCAAAATTCAATGTTGACCTGAACTAAAAATGATGGGACATACCAAACTTTCAGAGTATCCTTATTGCTTTTGGATCTCTTCCAAGTAATCCTTCACTATAGAGTACCTTTCCTTTATCAACATCATAAGTTCTCCTATATCGATTGATCCTTAGGATGGATATTGTCCCTTTTATACCAATAGTCTTAGGATGCACCAATGATGATGCTAAAATGCATGCAAAACAAACAAACAATGCAACCAAAATCATGGATTAGTCATATATAGAATAATTCATATATTCTGAATGCCCCTAAAATGTTTATTCCCAGGCTTCGTAGCCCTTTGGAATCGGAGTGACACATTATTTTGGTATTAGGGTATGTACCTTTTAACTAGACTTTAAAAAACTAGCCTCATTGATACATGATCTTAATTTAGGGCACCAATTCCTTCCAAGACATTTTTTCTCAAAATTGAGCTATCATGATGCTTCTAGTGTCATGTTAGACATTAATCTGACAGAGTAATAGTACGTTGAAACATTCTCAGCATTACAACATTCATGATTCCAAAACCTTGAGATGTTCGTTCACCTCACTCAGTTGTATTATCTGAATACAATGTAGCAATCAACTCGATAGCCAAATGGTAAGTTATAATCAAATAAAAATATAAACTAGTACCAACGAGATGATAATATCCCCAGTGATGAAGTACAACACTTAAGATTCGAATTCAAAAAAAAATCGAGAGAAGGTTAGAAGTATTTCCAGATTGTACTTTAACTTTAAGTTCTTCTAAACTTTTGGGTATGGTTAACTGAATTTGGCTCTTATGACTCATTATACGTATGTTTAAGACAACCTCTAATGCACGTGGTCCCCAAATCGTTCTCTTTATCTGGTAAGGATAACCAAGGCACCCTTATCTTAGGCCTATCGCATGCTTGCGAAATGGGTTAAATCTAGGTGAGTACATTACTCATGTTTATATGGACAAATCATAAAAACAAGAGTAACACATTGCAAAGGCTTTGGCCAACCATACGGATTGTTAATCATGCTATCAATTAACAACCCCATATATCCTGAAATAGGCCTAATGTCTCTTATGGCATTGTACTCGGTAGAGAGTCTAATGCATATACTAGTGTAGTATGTGCTAGGGAAGCTCCAAACATAGATCTCACTTCATCATCTGAGATAGATATCAATTATTTTGGTTTTTTTATAAGCAAAAAAAGCATCAAAATATTTTATTTGAGCACTGCAACATGGTTAGTGCACAAGACAATATCATAATCAATCAATCA
>JBBYHL010000005.1:1425918-1439074 GCA_038381835.1 Adansonia madagascariensis
AAAAAAAGCATCAAAATATTTTATTTGAGCACTGCAACATGGTTAGTGCACAAGACAATATCATAATCAATCAATCACAATGACAAATATTAAGGGGATTATAATTGAACACCAACTAAAATTGAGAAAAATTAAAACTCAGATAGCATCCGACTAGTTTGAGGCTTGACTCTCTAAGTGTCTCCAACAGAGTCATCAAAAAGCTATCATAATATATCAAGATATGAACCTCAATAAATTAGAGCTGACAACACTTTAAATCATCATGGGCCCTAGCTACTCAGATGAATAGTTTATCTAAAACTTTTATACCAAAATATCAAACTGACTTGGTGAAAGAGTCACCACTTATCTATTTTGGCTATAGTATGATCGGTCACCTACTAAAACCATTCACTAAAGAGTTAAGAAGCTCTAAAGGAATGATTTTATGATCTGTGTACACGAAAGATTTACAAAGTTGGGCTCGGGAGTCGATTACACCATAAGTAAGGACTTGATCCTTTTCGTGATGCCCAGTATTTGTTACCAACTAATCACTTGTATTCGAATGTGTTTTACCTCAGTTTCAATCATATATGTTCAATCATAATCTCCTTTTATTTATTCCAAATCACACAAATATCACTAAAAATCTGTCCCAGTATTTCTATCAAGACTAACTCGAATTTGTAACTAATTTGGAGTAGAAAAATTATTTACAAAGGAAAATTTCTATTAAACACTTGACTCCAAAAATATTCACTTATTGACTCCATTTTTAGTATTTTTTATTAGTTTTGACTCTTTGTAAAAGAAATCACAAAAATAGCGTACTTGGACTAAATTGAAGAAATCATAACTTGGAAAACAACAATAAAAATCAACTTTATTTATCCAACTTGGAAACTTTAGTGTGAGTTACTAAGGACCTTCTATAGGACACTTTTATACCTATTGACACACTAAACATGAGTTTCAGAATCAATTTTAAGGGATCTAAATGCCTCAAAATAGTAAACACCAAACTTAAAGAGATTCAAAACAGGGACAAATTTGATTTTTCAACTCTCTAAATTTATTTTGAGTTTTTCCTATCACATAAAATCACTAAATCAAATTTTAATGAATGCTGACTCACTATGCTTCACCTTCAAATATTAAAAAATGTCAGAAAATCATTTTGGCTATCACGTGAATTTTTTAAATGGATATTACCGCATCACATAACATGTTCCACCAGCATGCCTTTTGGATTTTCTTCCTAGTTCATATAGAATACCCACTGGACAAGTCATACATGCTTGGAAAGCTTGTTCATTCTTTTTTTATCTAAAAATATGAGAAAATACAAAAAAATGATTATCCTCATCAAAAATAGTTCATAATACTAAAATCAAGCACTAACATAGAGTTGTATAAACAACTTAAATTTTAGCATTTTACTGTATTCATTCAATCATTAAATCGAACATTTCAATAGCTTATTTTGTAGTGACATCAATGAGGACTAAATACTAACAAAAATTCATTAGGCCTATAACCCAGTCAAAATATATCTTTTTTATGAGACTACAATGTTGGACTACAACAGTAGCTCTGACTCGACTTGTGATCATGAAGCCTTTTGTAATATTTTTAAAACACATTTTTGAACATCTGAACATCCAGCAACGAGATTAGATAGACTCTACAAATGTTACATATAAGGAATCAACAAAGACTTCTCAGTGCCAAGACCTAGTACTATGTTTTTCAATAGTGGCGATATGCTTCGAAGTCATGCGAATAACTCCTCTTTTATTGCTTTTATTCATTATTATTTACTCTTATCAAGTGAATGGCAAGCCAATGCCACTCACATATGTACTGAAACTAGCACCTAAATGACTCTAAACAGCATAATTTGACACATTGAAGTAAAACCTTCACACTAAGGCTCCTCAAGTTTTAAACTTAACAAAGCATATTCAAACACTTAAAAATACTTTTATTTTGATACATATCAGCTTTAGTTCAATCTATTTTATTTAATATCCCCAAGTTATTCATTAAAAAGCTTATTAAACAAAACCAAACCTTCATACACCTATTGATTATGTGAACCAAACCTTACCTGTGGGGGATTTTTAAGAAAATAAGGTTTTAAACAACCTAAACATCCTATCATGCATTTTATCAAACACATAGAATACTAACCTATGGTTCCAACAAGTAATCATCCGTAAAACATATTCCAAACACAAATTCAACATGGCCAATTCATTCGTGCTTATCTAATCATCAATTCTCATTAAAATCTCATCGCTTAACAATCAAGCATAAGAAAACAATCTTAGATTCAATTCAATCAACATGCTTTCAACCATTTAAGCTTAACAATTGAACAAGTAAGCTTCTAAATTTATTTAATTAAGCATAAATTTCAACTTACCCAACTTCAACTTAACTTAATTCATCTATGTTTCATCAATTAAGTATCAATTATGTAAAGCCCACTCATACACACTAAGATATCACCATGGTCGAACCTAGTTAAAGCTTTGTAAGTTGTTCGAATAATTCATTTAGTTCAAAAACCTATAATTTCTTCATTTTGCACTATATTTAAGTTTCAATCAACTAGGTTTTAGTTCAAATCAGCTCAAACTAACTCAAATTAGCAAAATCATGTGAAATTAAATCAATTAAGCACAAGATCATCCTGACTAAGCTAGATTAACCTTTTTCCTTTTGTTCAAACACTATATAGACTAAAGAATCATGATTTCTTCTTCTAAACTTCAAATTTTCGGCTTAATATCATTTATAACTTAATTAATCTTGAATCATCAAAATCATATGAAAATGTGTTCGTCGTAACTTAGGTTTAGAGATGTCCTTTAGTTTAAACCAAGCTTAAGCTATCCAAACATGATTTCAAGTTAAATTTTAGCAATGAATCATGTAATCATGCTTAGAATGAGATGATATCATAGCTCGAAATCAATGATATCATAGCTCAGAATCAAATCAATGCATCATAACATCATTATTCAAAGTGCCTAAATATCAAAAGGTATGAACATCATCATGGCCAAACATTAATCAAGCATCACAAAACATGAATCGATGATCAAAATCATGAAATTGAAATGAACTTAAAGAGAAATGTTAGAGATTATATCTACTCCAAGCTTGTTTCCCTTGTAAAAATGATGAAAGCTTGAAAGAAAAGAAAAAGTTTAGATTTTCTAAAATTTGCTAAGTGTTTAAAAGTTATGAAACTATGGTAATCACCCATATTTATAGGCCTTTAAATTGGTGATTTAAGCTTTAATCACCTTTGGGTGATCTTAACTTAATCACTAACCTCCTAACTAATTTTAAGGAAATTATAGTTATACCATTAATGAATAAATGAACAAATAAGCACATTATGCACATGCTGATTTAGCCATGACTATGTTATGCACTAATCTATGTACAACTTTTTCTTTATTCAACTGACCATGACTTATCTATATAAAAATGTAATTGAGTGTTCCTTCTTGTAGTAAAAATGTATCCTAACAATTTATATCCAGAAAAATCTAAAATTTTTTATCCTGAACCTCTCGAATTAACCACTTAAGGATTTTTGGCTTTCTAAATTCCTAAGATCTTTTAATGACCCGGTCCCAATTACACCTTCTTGACTTAAAGTCCATGTTCAATTTCTGTACAACTTCTTCTTTATTCAGTTAACCATGACTTGTCTATATAAAAAATGTAATTAAATGTTCCCTTATGTAGTAAAAATATATCTTAATGACTTGTATCCATAAATATCTAAAATTTTCTATCTCACCTCTGGAATTAAGCCTTTGAGAATTCTTAGCTTTCTAAATTCCTAAGATTCTTTCATGACCCGATCTTGATTACATCTTCTTAACCTAAAGTCCATGTTAAATTTCATTTTGGTGTAATCAATTTTGAAATTTGAGTTATAGAACTCTTCTAATTTCAAAATCTTATTCTAAGCTAAAAAGTTAACTTTTTATAGTTGACCTTACTTAAAATTGACTTTTGTCACTATGTTAACTTTTGATTATGACTTCTAAAATAAGTCTCTTTTCATCTAAATATGATTAATAACCACTCAATCGCTTTAAAAGACATACCATTGTAAACTTTTGACATTCCCTGATTTTGAAGCTAAGGCTCTGATTTTTTGAATCTGACACCTACCCTTTAAATCGAAAAATTAAGCCCAGATGCCTTATTATGTTAGACTAGGCTCATTGAAACAAACTAGAACCTTAATTCGGCCTTTTCTCATCTATAACTCATCTAAGAATATTCAAACCTAGAAAATTCCATCTAAAGCCTAAAATCAGGAAAAAATCAATTAGGAGCTTGGACCAAATAAGGTGTTTATAAGAATCATATATCATCAAAAGTATTATCTAATATACTAAAATTTTATTACTCATATATTTAAAACATTGCAAATTTATAATTTTATAACTAATAAATTAATAACTTTTTTAACAAGATTATGATGGCATGTTATGACTAAGTAAATGTGCTTTAGAAGAACCATATCCGTGCATCATAGACTATTTAAGGTCATTCAAATTTTACCAGGCAGCTTTAGTTTGAGCCCCTCAAAATGAGCTTGGACTAATAAAAGCCTTGATTGACTGATGGAAAGCCAAGACTCATACATATCATCTTTCTTACGATGAATGCACGATTATTTTAAAAGATGTTGCATTTCAACTGGGACTACCATTGATGGTAAGGTAGTAACAAGGGGAAATCTGTTAGAATAGGATGATATGTGTCTTGAATTATTGGGTGAGATGTCTCCAACTATCTATTTAGATGGCTAAAGGCTTAAAATAATTTGGTTGGAAAAAACTTTTCCTAGACTCCCTCAAATTCTAACTATACAAAATGTAGAATACGTTGCTAGAGTACATATTTTAACTTGATTGGAGGAATGATAATGCCGAATAAATCTAGCAATCAGGTTCATTTAATTTATCTTCAAATTTTATGAGATTTCAAGGAAACTGAAAAATATACTTAGGGTTCAGCCTATTTAGGGTTCTTATATAAGGAACATTGTGGGGTCATAACTAAATAGACCTAAGACATATGTGCTTGTTTATGGCTATTGCAATCGTGGGTTGGTATCGAATGCTATTTCTCACACCGAAAGTTAGTGTACAACCTGTATACCCTCTTTCATTAAGGTAATAATCTTAAGTATTTTATTTATATTGCATTAGTGCTGAGGTTATACTTGTCTATAAGTTATTAAAATTTTCTATATATTTGAATAGATAGTGAGGTTGAAAGGATTACAGTTATACTTTAATTGACAATAAAAGTATCAGAGCAAGACTTGAATGCATTACCTCTGATAGGGTAAATATTTTAAAATAGTTACATTCAAGTATATGCATATTTAACCCAATGGACATTGTTCAACAATAATTTCTATCTATTTTTGTAGTTTTATGGATGTCATATCGTTCTAATAAGACAATGGCATGCCTCCCAATGGAAGCCTACAGAGATAGCTATATTTGGTATGCAAACATAGCACTGATATGCTTTTAAGTTATGAAATGGCACTAGGCAAATAGGGTTCTATGTCAGTTTGGGATACAACAACCAATTCCTTAAACACCAATCAACCTTGACAAAGTTCACAAAGTTGACATGCATAGTAATCATATAAAAAACTAAGTTGAAAAGCATAGATAATGAATCTAGTCTTAGGAATCACATTCCACAGTAATTGCTTGTAGTGTTGAAATTCTAAACAATAATTTTGCACCATTAGATGAATACATTAGATGGTTCTATGAACAAGACTTGACCTTTTTTTTTCCATTTCTAGCACCATTAAACTTTAAATCCAGACCTTTTGTGGAGCTTCACAAACATAGCCAAGGACATAGAGTTAGTTAAAGGATGTGTTAACCTACTTTAGTGGATGTTCGCAATGTTAGTGCACCTAAGCTATCATTTAGTCATCCTAAACCAGAATGTGACCCTGGATTATCATCCAATTACCAATATTTTTTAGTCACGCTGAGGATAATGATGATGATAAGTGTTATTGGCCAGAGCCATTAATAAACAGGTTAGATGTCAACCTTTTGAGACTAACTTTAGCTTTAACATTTTTGTCTAGCATGTACTAGTTTGGTACCCCACTTTCAACCTTTGGTGGCACAGTACCTATCCTTTTTTGGTATAGTAGCTACTGGCTTTCAGTAGTGGGAATCCATTTTTTGTTATGCCAAATATGGGTATATATATGAGTGATGGGTTTTTATTTTTAGATATGGCAGATAAAGCCACTCAAAAAAAACTATTTAGGAAAAAGCATCAACGGTGATAGTAAAAGTTTAAGGATGTTGAACCTTGAGCTTTCATGGCTATGAAATTGAGAATGTTGAATGATGGATATTGCCACTGTGTAATAGGAGAGTTTTGCATTATTGTTTAACACCGCACAAAAAAGGCCCTTCATCAATATAGTTTTTATGTATATTAATTTGCTTAATATATATTTTTATCATTTTTATCATTTGTGTAATATGTATCTTTGTCATTTATATCATTTATATAATATAATTTGTATGATATGTATTTTTATCATTTATATAATTTCTATCACTTATTAGATTCCTTATGATATAAAAAAAAAGTTGACTGGTGCATAATAAATGTTTTGGAACCAAAAAGATATGACTAATGCATGGGTATCGGATTTCTTCAAATATGAAAGAAAAAAAAGTTGACTAATGCATATTAAATCTTTTGGAACTTGAAAGATGTGATTAATGCATGGGGTATTAAATTCCTTCTGATATAAAAGAAAAAAAATTAACTAATGCATAGTAAATTTTTAGGAACCAAAAAGATATGTCTAATGCTTGGGGTATCTGATTCCTTTCGATATAAAAGAAAAAAGTTTACTAATACATAGTAAATCCTTTTAAGTGTAAGGATGAGACAAATATAAATATTTTTTTACTCCATTATAAATATGGTAGTTCATTATTGTCATTTTCATTCACTTCCATTGTCATTTTCATTTTGACTGTAGCTATGTGTTTTCAGAGTTTAGTGATAGTACTTCTTCATTCTAGTCTTTGTTGTTTTCTGATGTTAGTGAACAATGTCAGTTTTTTGTTTGATAACAATTTGCATCTTTAAAGCCAATTACAGGCATTTATTTCTATTTTAACATATTAAACCATTATTTAAAAATTTATATTCAATATTTATGTGTGATAACTTGGTTTATAATTGATTAAAATATTATTTGTTTATAGATTAATTAAACATAAGCAATAGATTCATCGCACTTGTCTACTTTGACGGTAAATTTTGAATAATGAAAAATGTGTTACCTTTCAAAGTGATTGTTCAATAACATTAGTGTTGAGGAAGACATACAATAGAGGAACTGAAGGCCAAAATTAATACAAAAATCAAAGTTAGGAACAAAAGAAAAGTATTAGAGATCAAGTATAGGCTTCCTATTTCTATGGGGAAGGATGTATCCAATATAAGAGTTTCCCAGTTAAAGATAATGATAATGTAAGATGCATGTTTAATGCTTATAAAAATTTCAAATGTTGACATAATCAAGTTATATGCTAAGCTAAAAGATGTTAATGATGATGGTGGGCCTTCAAATATCCATACTGCATGCAACATACTCAAATAAATGTTATGGCTATTTGATAATCCTAAATGGCAACCTTCTTCAAATGCATATCTGTTGAAGAATAATTTCTATGAATCTTTACATTATTCATCTTTGCCACAACAGTGCTTAGCGCCATGAGCCATACATCTCCATGATGACACACTCTCTAATTAGAGGTGCTAAAATGGAAGTGGAGGACCAAGTTCATTTAGTGCTGATCTAATCTTGATCTGTCATCTAGAGCCGATGGTAAATATGTTGGTGACTTTAGTGAGCTATAAAAGTATGCTAAATTTGATGATTGATGATAACAATGATTTTGACCTAAATGTCACAACTGATATCAACATTTCTCATTTATCATCTACTGGCAGATGTAACGATCTTATTTATTGGTATAAGCCTACACTCCATTTGCACACTATCGATCTGGGCAGAATATAAATGGCTGAATTTTTAGAATATGCTTATACTATAGGCATGAAGTCAAGCTAGAATCCAAATATCGATGATCTTTATGTTGGGATGTAATTCACAATGAAATAGGTGATGCTTTTAGCTATCAAGCACTACCACATCAAAACTCTGTAGATTACAAAGTAGTAAGATCTATGCCAATTAAATATCACAGTAAGTGTACAATGTACGGCCTCTGGTGCAACTAGAGCACAAAGGCTACATTGTTAAAAAAGAAACAAGTATGGGAGATTAGAAAATACAATAGCCCTCATACTTGTACATTTAGATGAATTTCACAAGATCATCAAAAATTATATTCTAACATTATTTGTTCATGCATTTTATCTTTGGTCCAAGCAAATCCAGCCATTTTTATTTCAGTTTTGGTTGTTGAGATACCAAATAGGTATGGATACATGACCTTTTATAAGAAAGCATGGATAAAAGAGTAGAAGGCAATTGTTTGACTATTTGGCGATTAGAATAAGTTATACCATGATCTGCCAAAGTGGTTAGGTGCAATGCAACATTTTGTTTCTAGCACAATAGTGAAATTAAAAATCATACTAGCATACAACAATAAAAAATGGTGCAAACTAAGCATGTTTTTCATCGATTTTTTAAAGGCTTTCCCTTTTGTAAACCTATTGTGTAAATAGATAATGCATTTCTATATAGAAAATACAAAGGAACATTATTGTTAGCTATTGCTCAAGATAAAAATTGAAACATAGTACTAATTGCCTTTGCCATTGTAGAGGGTGAGATAAAGCAGGCATGGTCATTTTCCCTCGACAATTTGCATAGACATGTTGTTACATAACCTAGCATATGCTTGATTTTTAATCAAACCTGGCATATGCTTGATTTTTACTCAAGATGAATCCATCAAATTTATGATTGGAGACTCAAGTACTGCATGAAAACCTCCATTTGCATATTCACTGTATTACATTCGACAAATTAAAGCTAACTTCATAAGAAGGTTTAACAATAAGGACTTGTATCGATAAGTTATTAACATGGGTATGTAATTGTAATTATGGTTGTTTAATCTATTACAACCCACTTATTTTAATTTTTGTTAACAATTTGTTAACAAGTCCATAAATTAACATATGTTTTAACAAGTAAAGTTGAGGCAACCCTATTTTTGATGTTACTGTGAAAATCTTTGTACGGAGAATGCAGATGCAATTGATGAGATTAATAGGATCCCAAAGGAGAAGTGGGCTCAATCATATGATGAGGAAAAACATTATGGATATGACAACAAACCTAGCTGAATGTAAAATTCAATGTTGAAGGGAACTTATCATCTTCCTATAACCACTTTATTCTAGGTTGGCTAAACTGTTTGTTAAGATAGGGAACAAGCGGATAGCAATGATGGTAGAAGGCCATACATATTATGAAATAGTCACAGATGCGACGAAGGAAAGCTAACTCCCACCTTGCTCATGGGTTTACACAAACAAATCAATCTGCTATGGTAGAAGAGTTAGAAAATCTACAGTAGAGAGTTGTAGCCTCAAACTATAAAGTCAATTTTAATGAGAGGTGGTGTGATTGTGGAAAGTTTCAAGCACAAAGGTACCCCTATTCACATGTTGCTACTACTTATGCACATGCCTATATAGATTGCATGCTATATGTGGACAATGTTTATAGATCGAAGACTATACCCAATGTCTATCAACATGAGTTCTAACCCATCGGGCATGATCCTTATTGGTCGAAATATAATGATTCACAACTTTGTCCTAATATAAAAATGCAGAGAGATTCAAAAGGTCAGCCAAAATCAAGTTTTATTCATAATGAAATGATCCTTAAGGAGAAAAGCCAACCAAATCGTTGTGGATTATGCATAAATGAAGGCCATAGCCGTAAGAAATGTCTTTAGCAATCTGGCACATTAGGAGAGAGTTCACATCAATGATAGTGCTAGTAAATATTATGTTAATATAAAATTTAATACTTATGTTTTAATTGGAGTTGTTTAAATATTTATATTTAATTTGCAAATGTCGGTACATTTAAATATCTTTATTGAATGCAATGTACTCACACAATGTACCCTAAACCTGTAATGACCATCAACATAAATTATTACCATTATATTAAAAACATTTACTCAAAAGATCTACCTAAGATTACATTACATTTAACCATAATTAACAAAAATTAAGAAGCAGATAATCTAAGAAATGCACATCCCAACAAGATATAAATTATTTTTCTTCTTAAAATAATTTGTATTTTCCATTGCGAAGATCATTTGCTTCTGAATTGATTTCATTTTTGACTTTAATTGTAACCCTAAATCTTTTTTTATCACTTTGCATTAGCTTCAATTCTCTCTCCTTAAATCATCATTCTCTTTTATCAACTCATAAATAATAAATTTGGCCCTCTCTGTTAGTTGCTCATAATGCCACCTAAAAAATCCACAATCAGAAACCTTGTAATTAGGACAACTATAGAACCTTCTCCTGGTATTCAACTTCTTCCATTTGTCCATCAAAGGCATTTTACTCTACAATAGCAGAATATTGCTTGTCCTTCATAGTCTCACGATACAAATGTGTGCACATTACTTTGACTAGATTTAGATGATGAAGACGATGATGATGCCATCTGAAACAAAAACTAAATATAAAAAAATTAATTTCAAAAATAGCATAAATATAAAATTTTTTTAAAACAAAAAAAAAAACTTTCATACTGGAGAGCTCTTTATGTAGAGGAGCTCCTTTCGAACCCCCCCAGAATTGTTTAAGCCCAGGGAATCAAGTGTGCAGCATCACGGACAGCAGGGTCCGTGGTCCGTGACCTTTGGGAACTCACCCACCGAGTGGGCAAGTTACTAGCGTATGCTCAAAATAAGCATATTTCGGGAATTAATCCTGAAACAGCTTTTTTTGGGAATAAAAAAATCAGTTAAATTTATATAAGAAAAGCCTCAAATTGATTTAAGAAGCCCAAGGTTCGTTAGAAGAATAAATTTTACTAAAAGTCGGCTGCGAATTATCAAAAACATGATATGATATCCACGGCTTAATTTTGTAATATATAAGAGTATTACTACTAAAGAATTGTATGATTTTAACTCTGACATGCATTATATTTTCGTTGAATAATTAAATTCTCCCTTATTGATTCTGCCAAATATTTTGTTTTCATCACCAAAATATATATTATTAATTGGAGAAGAAAAGTAAATCTTTTTAATTGTTGAAACTAAAAATCTAATACTCTAGCAATGGACATTAAGACTTTTCACAATATGCAAAGGAATAATAATAATAATAATAATAATAATAATAAATTGAAAGTGAAATCATTATTCAATTTCTTTGGCGTAAAATTAAAACTTTTCTAGTTACATAATATAACTTTGAAAAAGTTATTAGGATCTCAGAGCCGACTGAGTCGTTGCAAATCAGTCTGTATATGCATGCAATGTATGTAACAAAAAGTTTAACCGTCCAACTAAGTCACATCAACAAATCAAAGGAAAAAAAAAAAGGAATTTTAATTGCTACTGCTTTGTGTTGGTTTCTTTTGACCTTGTATGGTCTTTTTCTGATTTCAAATAAATCCTTCCAAGGAAGGATGGAAGAATTTCACTTGTATGAATCGGACAGCTCACCAATCACAGTGCTGGACTCGCACATGCAAATCCTGGACCACGTGCCTAGTACCAATTAAAAGTAGACTAGACGGTGACCTAAAATTCACGTGTCCATGCATTTGTATTTAAAATATAATATTTAATAAAAATAAAATATTTATAATTTCATTTTTATTTTATAATTTCAGCCTTTTTATTAAAAAAACGTGGCTTATTTTAGTTGAGAATAAGGAGAACATGAAAGAACTAAATATGCACAAGCAACTTAGGAATGAAAAAGGGAAAATTCTAGCGTACATTTGTTAAAATCAGCTTTTCATCAGCTACAAATAATATGAGTCTTTAGATGTAAAATTTTTAATCTCAACGTGGTTTAAAAAAAATAGGTTTATTTTAGGAAGAATTCATAAAAGTGATATAGAGTGATAATTTTTACAAAAATACAAAGCGAGAAAAATTATTTCAAAAGAAGAATAGCAATTATTAAAATTATTAATAAGGAGATTGTAATTACAATTTAACCCTGCTTTCCTTTAGTATTAGAGCCGACTCTTTCATATATATAAATTATATATATCAAAAATAGTATTTAGAAATAATAAAATATGTGAAAATATTTCTTATTAAATCTTGAGTTACTATTTAAAAATAATAAAAAATAAAAAATATTTTATATTAAATTTTAAAATATCATTTACAAATAACAAAAAAAATATTAAATCCCGAATTACCATTTACAAATAATAAAAAATAAAAATAAAATTTATATTAAATCTCAAATTAATATATATTTTATATAATGTATTATATATTATATGATATATGTTATATATTATATATTATAATAATATATAAGTTGGGGATCGACCCCCACAAATTATATATAATATATATAATTATATTTATTACATATTAAATACATATATTAAAATTATTATATTAAATCTCGAATTATATTAAATACTAAATTAATATAAAAAATAATAAAAATTTTAAAAAATATATAATATTAAATTAAAATATTTTTTAATAATTAAAAATAATATATATTATACATATTATTAATATATTATATAATATTATATTATAAATATAATATAATAATATATTATATAATATTATATTATATATACAATAAAATATAAAAAATATTTTATATGAAAATTTGAAAAACTAGTTAAAAATAATAAAAATTAAAACATATTTAATATTAACTCCAAATTATTTTTTAAAAATTTAAAATAATATATATTATATAATACATATATAAAATGATATATAATATTATAAAAATAACATAAAAATATATTATATAATATATAATATATAATAAAATATTAAAAATATTTTATATTAAAATATAATTACTAAATGTATGA